>CM067360.1:34700182-34740182 GCA_034401795.1 Chaetoderma sp. LZ-2023a | reverse complement strand
ATCCGTCTAATTGCTTTTACACCGCCTTGTCAAACAATAGTTAGCGCATCTACGCTTAATTGTCTGTATACCTAGACGGACAGGCTAAGCTTTTCCTGATCAGTAAGTCACGGCTGCGTTCATAGACTGGAGAAATGTATCAAGATTTAGCTATTAAAGTCTGAATATTACGGAGCCTTGAAGGGCTATGTCTGCCAAAAAAAATTATCTCGAGCGCTGGACTTAATAACTCGAGCGCTCGTCTTAATATATCGAGCGCTCGAGATAATTATGTCAAGCGCTCGAAATAATTATGTCGAGCGGTCGACAATCTCGAGCGCTCGACATATTATCTCGAGCGCTTGACATAATTATCTCTAGCGCTCGAGATATCAAGTCGAGCGCTCGAGATATTAGGTCGAGCTCTCGAGATACTTTTTTTCGCAGACATAGCCGTTGAGGGCTTCCGTAGAATATGTTTCTTTAACGGCATGATAAAAAGTTTAAAATGTCATGCATAGGTTTTATGAATGAATGAATGAATGAATGAATGAATGAATGAATGAATGAATGAATTTATTCCACTCTAGGCTATTTGCCCTCGCAGTGTTACAATCGGCATTATCAATCACATGACGGATAACAGTTTGCCATTAATATAGTATATTAACAACATTAAGAAATAAATTTATAGAAAATTTTCAAGGTTATCGTACCAATCAATTATCGTTATTTCCTATTTTCCATCATTTTCATAGACATTATCATTATTTTCGTCAACTTGAGGGATCCATTTCAAGCTGTTGATTTCTACTGGACTAAAAGCACACGACTTTATTATTTTTATTATTACTACTGCTGATGTCCTTACTGGCGCTGCTGCTATAATGTACTGTACAGTTTAATACATGTACAGTTTAATACATTTGTACATACATTTCTAGCCCAGCTCCGCCCACGCTTTACACGTGTAGGGATCTATTTATATTCTTTGAACACTGGATTCCCAGAACCCTAGTTTCAACTATTATAGATAGATAGATAGATAGATTTGTTCACACAATAGGCCATTTGACCCTTGAGTGCAAATGGTTACACATAATGTGATATGGCGGACAAATCAACTAAGTGCATTACAATTGCAAGAGCATATTCATTCTCATATTTTATATGTTATTAAATCAGTAATGTTCGCAGGCTAATTTGGTTCATATACATCTGGACCACCGCGCCAGCCGTGGATCCATTATAAGTGACGTGTTATATCACCCGAATAGCTGTGTGAGATGAGGTTAAGTTCCCGTTGAGACCTTCATGGCGTGTGCTTACCAAACAGTCCCTGCTTCGATAGCCTGTGAACACATCAGCGCCCGGTCAATATCCTTTGTAAAAACACCGGCGCCCAGTCCATAATGCGTATTGTTTGCACGTTCCAGAACCTCTTCAAGTGTTTTGAATTTTAAAATCTGTTGTACTGGTCCAAATATCTATAAGATAACCAGAAAGTCATAAGAGAAAGAGACTTAAGAAATAAGGTTTGGAATTAGCAACACAAGATTCAGCTGTCTCAGATCTTTTGCAACGAAATCAGAAGGGAGGAATTCAGTTTTAGCTATGCCCCGCCCATCTCTAGCTAAGCTCCACCCATACTTCGCCCTTGTTGGGATCGATCGATCCCTGACATCCCTGACTATCAATTTCCAGAAAACTATACGGGCAAGCTGTTGAATATTTTGAAACTAATTTGACTGCCCCCAGTCAAGTTAGTTTCAGAAATATTCAACAGCATGTTTATTGAATAGTAAAGCCATCCAATTCGTACAACAAAGCTTCGTCCGTCATCAGTTAAGCGTCCCCGACAAACTTATCTACGTCATTCATGACGGCATTGAATATGACGTCATTCTGAACGTCACGAAGTTGATTATGACGTCATATGATTGGTGAATAAACCGGGAAATTCCATTAATATTATATAATTATGAGATACAGAATTATTTGTTTACATATTTTATGCTCCTTGAAAGATTGTGGGGGGGGGGGCAACTTTTTGTCCGTCCGTCTATCCGTCCGTCAGTCTGTCTGCCCATCCATCCGCGTGTTCGTCGCCAACACGTTTGTCAGAGACATATTTTAAAGACCTTTTGACATGTTTATGGCGGTAGCAGTGTATAATATATGGCAATGGAGTTGAAGCATGAGTAGCATATTTATAGTGGCCTATGTACAGCTAGTATTATACAATAATGGGAGTAAGTACATGTATTAAACTGTACAGTACATTATAGCAGCAGCGCCAGTAAGGACATCAGCAGTAGTAATAATAAAAATAATAAAGTCGTGTGCTTTTAGTCCAGTAGAAATCAACAGAAATATGGGCTAACCCGGACATTTTGTATAACAGACGATTTTGTGTTCCAAACACTTTTTATGACTGTCCAGAGTCCACACAAGAAATTCTCACAAATTCACACTTGGGGAAACTTGATTTTTAACCCTTTGAAGTTAGTGAACGAAATATGAAAAATATTTAGCATAAATAGGTAATCTGTTGAGAATTTTATAAAATTAGACCTACTGACAATTGCTATTGTCAATTGTGTATATGACAACAGATCCCAGTCAAATTACCTGTAAGACATACTAATGTAAATTAAAATTAATGATTAAAACCTGTCTATAACAACCATATATGATTTGATATATGAGTGTGAATTCCAGAACATGGTACATCAATGTATGGTCAGGTTTTTTTTAAAGATCTGACGGAGAGAGTTACACATATGGACAGCATGTTGATCGCAACTATGCAGTCAATGATATAAATATTCCTAACGCTATTATTCTTACTATTACAATAATATATAGTCCGGGGTAAATTTAGAAAATGTTACTTGAAGTAAGTTAAGTCGATTCAATTATAAAACGATAAATATATAGAGTCAAAATCACATTGTTCATGCTAATTAATGGTTTAGTACAATTATGTCTGACCCTACGCAAGAAAAAACATGTGTGTATGTAATGTTTCCCATGATAGCAGCAGTTCTAGAAAACTTAGTCATAAAGGGCTTTCAACGCTGCTTGACGCGCCAAAGCTTCGTGGAGATGGTATTGATTTGAAACTATCTCCGTCGAACGAACATTATGTACACGATAAATGCTACAAAAATTACACGTTGCCTAGAAATATTGCAAAAGTGCAACAGCAAAACAGAAACGATGAAGGGGTGCGACAATCTACCCCTACACTGCGCTCCGAATCTAATCATTATGATTACCATACTAATTGTTTGATATGTGCTGAAGAGCTCGACTTTGATGCTGTCCGCAGTCACCCTGAATGGCTTTCTCACATAAGCAATATTGAATATGTTAGTAAGGGTAAACTCAGTGTAGTCCAGGGAACCTTGTTAAACGCGCTGGCAAAAGGCACGATTCGTTAGCGAATGATGTTAAAGCAAGAATACTTTTTGCAGGTGACCTATGTGTTGTTAAAGCCAAATATCATCGTCAATGTATGCAAGAATTCATCTCTTGTAGAAATATCAGTTCGTGTGGTGCTTCTGGAAGTAATGCCCAGAACTTTGATGAAATGAATGATGTGCGCTTTAACCATCTATGGAATTGGCTAACAGCACCAGAACAGCAACAGCGCCAGTTCACTTTACACGACCTTCGTACGCAATTGACCACCTACTTGCCAAATGGGGTACCCGCATATAGCATAAAGCACGTCCAGCGTCGTCTGCTCGGCCGATTTGGGACAGATGTGACAATATCCCAGGTTGAAGGCAAGAAATAGAAACATGCTGTGAAAGTCAAACATATATGTCAACGGATGATATATGGTCAGAGCTGCGCAATTTATACGATGCTATTATGTCACATGATATTTCAGCAGACGATGTTTGTGACAATGACCATTTGCATGACCTATGTAAACAAGTTTCTAATTTGAAGGAAAACGTAGAGAAATCAAGAACTGGTAAATTGTGGTCGTTGTTCATGGAATTTGTCGCCATTGTACGATTGTTCATCAGGGCTGAGCGTATTGGTAATTGGCTCCTTCATTTAAAGGCGACACAACTAATGTTGTCATTATTTGCTGCTGCAGGGCACAACAATTGCACAAAGTGTTGTCGCCTTTACCTCCAAAATTCTGATGATCTATGTGCTTGTCTGGATGGTCCCATGCACGAAGGGCACTTTGCTGTACGCAGGAATGCTAAACTGTATTGGAGTGGTACCTGGTCTGATATGACAATTGAACAGAGTCTAATGAGAGCTGGGAAGACACAGGGTGGATTGATCAATATAACGCACAAGGAATCCGCTAGAACAAAATGGCTTCTCACTGCACACATCATAGCACAGTACACACACGCTCTGCGGTCATTGACTGACACGTTCACCGGGACATGGTCGGAACAACACAAAGATGTTCACCCTGCAAATATGAGACGAGATGTAGAAGACATGAAGAAATTCACTCTGTTTCTCAGAGAACACAATCCATTCGCAGTTGAAGACGACCAACTGAGAAATATCGCAACTGGTTTGATTGCAGACCATCGTGTTACTGCCGATGATGCCATTGATATTGGTGGTCGAAGAATTCATGAGAAGTTAAATGAGAAAAGGCTTGGCGACATTACGCTAAAGAAAGCAGATCAAGCTGTAACATTTGCTGTCATGCGAAAGGTAGTTAAAGTAGGAAATGAAGATGTCCATATGTCTTCCCAGGAGCTGTACCATCGCTTAATGTCAACTGCATCTGTTTCAGGACCTCCAGACAAAGCGATCTTTGAATGCGAGCTTGCAATGGTATGTCCCGCTCTCTTCCACGATGACGGAACTATGAGGAAATCGCCAATGTCACAACTGGCGAAGTATATAATTGAAATGAACACATCAATGCTACAGCAAGAGACAACAGAGCCAGCTGCAAGAGTATTTGATGGCTGCGCACTTTTGCATCGGATACCATGGCCTAAGGTTGGAACAATGGAGACCGTTTGTAGCTCATTCGTAGCATCAGTAGTACATTATCAGAGGCTTGATGCGCCTGTATGCGTTATATTTGATAACTATCAAACTGAGACCACAAAAGATCAAGAACAGAAGCGACGATGGCTTAATCAAGTTGGCGCTCCTGATGTAGCTGTCCAAGACAACACATCTGTTCCAGGAAACAAAACTGGATTTCTATCAAACAAACGCAACAAGCAGAATACCATAAATCTGTTGGCAAAACATTTATCAGATGCAGGTGTTGAGGTGGTACATGCAGTAGATGAAGGCGATGCTGATGTGGTGATTGTAAGGAGAGCATTAGAATTGGCAGGAACTGAAAGAACAACGATAGTTATTGCTGACGATACAGACATATTGATCTTACTCCTCTATCATGCAAGCACCTCTGCAAATATTTTCCTACAAACAAAGCAACATAAGCTATGCATCAAAGTGGCCACAGCGATCTTAGGCAAGGAATTGTGTATGTGCCTGCCATTCGTCCATAGTATGTCTGGATGTGACACAACATCAGCTTTATATGGCATGGGCAAAGGAAAGCATATGAAAATGATCCAATCTTCACCAACCCTCAGACATGATGTACTTGCATTTGCCGACATCTCCAGATCAAAGGCGGATATACTGGTTATTGGTGAAAAGTACATTAAGTCTTTGTATAGTGCTGGATCAAGCAGTCCTTGCTTAGACAATCTCAGATACATGACTGCCATCTCTCCTAAGCGTGTACCAGTTGAAAGGATGCCACCCACACGTAGGGCAGCATGCTTCCATAGCCTTCGGGTTCATCTCCAAGCAAGCACATGGCTTCACCTAAAAACTGTGTTAAAGAAAGAAGAGTATGGTTATGCAGTAGAACAAGGATCAGTGACGGCGATCATTACGGACAAGTCAGCAGCGCCGCCAGAGCTACTTCTAAATATAAGGTGCCAGTGTAAAAGCAGCACACGTCTGAGTTCCTCGTGTAGTTGCTCCAAGAAAGGCATTCCCTGTAGCATACATTGTAAATGTGAAGGTCACTGCCTTAACAGCTCGAAATTTGAAAGTGAAAATGCATAGACAAATTTCAGCCATTCTGCCTGTTCGCTGTGTTTCACAACAGCCGCTCAGTTTGCATTAAATTTATAGTTTATCAAGTGATTTTGATGATGACATACTTTAAACTGTACAACACTTACCAAAACACGGGTTTTTAGAGTCAAAATACATATTACCTGGTTATTGGTCATCGCCTTGGCGGCCATTTTGAATTTCCTCTAAAAAACATATTTCCCCATGTGTGAATTTTGGAGAATTTTTCTGGGATGTATTTTGGGTCATACCGAAGTGATTAAAACACAAAAATTTGTCTGTTATACAAAATGTCCGGGTCCATGTCAATTTCTACTGTACTATTTGTGAGATGTGGGCATTTGTCAATTACGTGCTTATACATGTTGATGTTGCGTGGTTTACAGGTTTACAGCTTTTTTTTAGCAAATAGTAAGAACTTACTTAATTTCTGAAACACAGGCACATTGTACATTCATAGTAGTTCTTTACCGCTATTAGGGGTTTGTACTTATGATATAATATAAGACTTTTTCACATATAGTTACCAAACGTGGTATGTGGATGCATCTTTGATAGAAGGTGCGCGGTTACGGTTCATTGAACAATACAGCCAATTTTGCCAAGGTGGTATTTTCAAGTTTTTTTCGGAACTAAACTTGACAGGAGCGGATCTAGGATCTGTGAAGGGAGTGAGCTCACTAAGAAAAAGGAGACCTCTCAAACGCTCGAACCGTCGATAGCCACAGTATGGAGGAGGGATCTGGGGGCCTTCCCCCGGGAAATTCTGAAACATAGGTTCTCTCAGATGGCCTCCCCTGCCATTCCAGAGGGGAAATAAGGACTCTCAGCTGGCTGTTAATGTATTCAATTTTATGTGAATTGACATTCGTTTGGCTAATACAATATCTATATATCTTACCTCTTCCTTGGCGATCCGCATGTTATCTGTGACTCCAGAGAATACTGTAGGTTGTATGAAGTAACCCTTGTCTCCATGGCGTGCTCCCCCACAATGCAGAGTGGCTCCTTCTTTCTTACCACTTTCTATCAACTCCAAAATTTTCTTAAACTGTTCTTCATCAATCTATATGGAAACATAAATTAATCCGTTCGTCTCAGAAATCCAGAAACTGATACAACCATCACTGACGCTTTAACACTTTAACCATATAATTTGTTTTAAAAAATTCAATTTTCTCATAGAATGCGGATATCGAGCCAGTCATTTCAGTTGTAAATTTTCAAAAATAGTCTTCTCTTGATCTGCAAATGGGCATTTCTCAAGACCACTGCATAAGCCGTTTTTGGCTGATATGAGGGATAAATAAAGGGTTAATATAATGGTTGAGTTAATGGTTGAGGAATGGAGAGAGGGAGGGACGGAGGGAGGGGGGATGGAGAGCGGGAGGGAGGGATGGAGAGAGGGAGGGAGGGAGGGATGGGGAGAGGGACGGAGGGAGGGATGAAGAGAGGGAGGGATGGATGGAGGGAGGAATGAAGAGAGGGAGGGAGGAAGGTGGATGGAGAGAGGGAGGGAGGGATGGAGAGAGAGGGGGGAGGGATGGATGGAGAGAGGGAGGGAGAGAGAGAGAGGGAGGGAGGGAGGGAGGGATGGAAGGAGCGAGGGAGAGAGGGATGGTTGGAGAGTGAGAGAGAGAGAGAGAGAGAGAGCGAGAGAGCGAGAGAGAGAGAGAGAGAGAGAGAGAGAGAGAGGGGGGGGGGTCAGGCGAGCGGGGGGGGGGGACATGTGCGTGTTGCCAAAGACTAGTACACCCACCTAAATGAGGTGAATAGAACTCAGTCTATACAATTAGTGATTCATGTCGCCCACTTCTTACAACCCTACGAAACTAGCGAGGTAGCACACCCACGCACATTTCAAATTTTTTTTAGCATAGTACAGCTCATAAATAACTTACAATGTTTTCACAACAAAACAGATAGATGTTAGCAAGAAATCTTCTATTGGATATTTTGAACCTAATGAGCCATGTCTTCCACTTTAATTATGTTAAAACAATTGAACAGCATGTTTTATTTTGAAAACATGTTATGTTATTTTTAAACTGTATTGTACTCAATTTGAATTGACAGATACCACTTAAACTCAAACTATCTGAAAGATATTATGTTTAGTATAGACAATAATTCGATCAAATCAATCAATCAAAAATATTGGTTTTATTGCAAATATAACACCACTTTGAATAATAAAAAAAAAAGTATAAACATCTATGGCAGGGTCAGATTAGCCACTGGGCTACTTAGACCAGATTTATAACTCGAACCTCTCTTATGCCGTGCCAGCTAAATTTGCCTGAAAATGACACAGTCCACTATATAAACCAACCAGTCGTCATTAGTGCGACGCGGCAGAAAGTTCCACTTATAAAACGGGCCAGCTGCGTTTACCTGGCACGCGGAATGCGGAAAGCGGGCTGCGGAAATATACTTCAGATCGCTCTTTACTATTTTCCTTCATCCATTTACCTGCACGCGGAACGCGGAACGGCGGGATGCGGAAAAACCTATCGCTCGGTGTAGCTATTTTTCCGGACGGAAAAGATTCCGTTGCGGAATAGAGCACTTGTAACATAGCAACGAAAGGATAATCCAAGTGGTTAAAGATGACGCATCGTCTAAAATAGTAAGAACTAATTTGTCGAACAAAATCGGAAATCAGTAATATTATAATTACATGTTATTAGATTAGGCCAAGGTAGCATTTTAAATTCTAGTCGTCAGTATCCACCATTTTGGATCTGTAACTCTCGCCTCCGGACATAAACATTTTGTAATGGTCTCAGTGGAAAGCTAGATATCAAAGCGTAAAAAATGTGTTGTCGCTTTTCAAAGAAATTTGATAGAAATATCACAATATCACAAATAAAGATGCAATAAAATAACGCAATGATTCCGAGTGCAGGTAAATGGTACACGCGATATTTTACCCGCATTCCGCGTACCCTCTTTCCGTTCCGCGTTCCGCAATCCGCACCCCGCGTGCCAGGTAAACGCAGCTTTAGGCTACAGCCTAGGGCCTCGCACTTTAAGATAAAAAGTATTTATGGGTTTTTTTTCCTCCATAGGCTACGTAACACCATCTGCACTACAGTAATACAGTTGTCTTAATCAATGCCCATTTGCAGTCCAAGAGAATAGTATTTTTGAAAATTTACCACAGTAATTCCAGTCAAAATTTTTCAAAAATATTCTTTTCTTGGCCTGCAAATGGACATTGGCTATACAAAGACGTGAATCTTATTGTCCATTTAATGGTCAAAAGAATTCTACAGAGGTGCTGAGGAATGTCCATTTACGGGCCGCAAGAATGATAATTTCGTAAATTTCACTGGCAAATTTAGGGGTTCCAGCCTAGTGCCTCGCACCAGCTTAAGCCGGTACTGATCTTTAGGCCTAAGAAGAAATGGATAAATACCAACCTGTGGTCCATTCTGTGTGCCGGATTCATACGGGTCACCTACTGTACGTGCCTGTGCACACTCCACACTACGCTTAACAAACTCATCATAAATCTTCTCTTGCACAAATGTCCTGGAGCCTGCAACACAGACTTGCCCCATGTTCGACATCACTGCTTCATGTGAGCAAGGTACGGCGGAGTCCACTAAAACAGAAACATAGTATAATCTGTGTATTGAAACTACTCTATAAATACAGATTACATTGACAATCACAATCGTAACAAGAGTGATTAGATATTGCAGGTCATTGTCATCTCATTTTTTCATATTGCAACGAATTTTCAGCTTTTGATTATTTTCTGGATTTTCGGAACACGACCACCATAGTGAAACTCTACCCTAAAATACAGCCAACTGGGCCGATACCGTGCCAATTCTTTTGGCCAATACGGGGCAGATACTGGGGTGGAGCTTAGCTAAAGATGGGCGGGGCATAGCTAAAAGTGGATTCCTCCATTGGACCAGCAGTTTCAGAGATATCCATTGACAAAAACTCGATCTAATCTGCATCTTGGATATTTTATACGGAGCAGGTCCAATGATGTGGAATCCTAGTGTTGGGCACATCATCTTTTGGGATAATATTTTAAATCAAATCTGACCAGCAGTTTCTAGCATATTGATATATACAGGAGAAGGTATTGCATACGGATTTATCTGTGTCTGTGTCGGTGCCCGCCTGTTTATCCGGAGCAGTATCTCGGAAACTGCTTTTAACGGGGGTTGGCTCAAATTTAAACACAACAATGTTTGGTACCACAAAACCCGGAACGGGTTCAGATTAATTTCTAGACCTATGGATATCTAAATGAATCGAGTTGTCTTAGATCTTATCACAGGTAATTTTGTTTTTACAAACGATTGTTAATTTCGATATACTTAAAATTTATATTTACAAAGAAAAGAAAACTGTTGAATAATCAGAAAATAATTTGAATTCATAGTTTATCTGTTGGTTCGAAAGAGTTAGACTCACGGTCAGCATCATCAAAGATAATGTTAGGGCTTTTTCCTCCGAGCTCTAGGGTAATTCTCTTCAGGTTAGTGACACCTGCTGCTTGCATAATCAACTGGCCCACCTGTAAAATATGAATATATTGTTTATTATGATTATATAATCCACCCAAATAAGGACAGTTAATGAATGATCAACCAGTTGACCTGTCCAATATCCACCTTAAAATGACAATACGACGACGACGACGACGACGACAACAACAACAACAACACCAACAACAATACCATACTACTACTACTACTACTACTACTACTACTACTACTACTACTACTACTACTACTACTACTACTACTACTACTACTACTACTACTACTACTACTACTACCACCACCACCACCACCACTACCAGCACCGCCGCCGGTGCTGTTGCTGCTGCTGCTACTACTACTACTACTACTACTACTACTACTACTACTACTACTACTACTACTACTACTACTACTCCTACTACTACTACTACTACTACTACTACTACTACTACTACTACTACTACTACGACTACTACTACTACTACTACTACTACTACTACTACTACTACTACTACTACTACTACTACTTATGTATCAGTGAAATATGCAATTACCTCTGTTGAGCCAGTAAAGGAGACTTTGTTTACATCCATGTGGCCGGTGATAGCAGCACCCGCTGTGGGCCCATAACCAGGTATAATGTTGATCACACCTTTTGGGAAACCAGCCTATGGACAAAGGATATTCACATCATATGTAACCCAAGCTGTGATGATAAATTGTAGCTAAGCCATCTTTTATTTCCCTTCCTTCATGTTAAATGCCATTCAGGTTTTTAAAATATCCCAATACGTTAATCGACAAATCAAGGTGCAATAGAGTGGGACACATGTCTCCATCATACGTAGCCAACGAAGCTGCAATAGGATTACTGGCGAGCAATACAATGGAGGAATCCTGTTTTAGATACGCCTTGTCCATCTCTTGCTAAGCTCCACCAACACTTCGCCTGTGTTGGGCTCTATCGATTCCTGAACTCCCTGTTTATCAATTTCCAGAAAACTATATGGGTAAGCGGTTGAATATTTTGAAACTAATTTGACTAGATACTGTTGCTGCCTGTGGCAGCAACATCGGCCAGTCAAATTAATTTAAGAATATTCAACAGAATGTTTATTAAATAGTAAAGGCATACAATTCTTACAACAACGCTTAGTCCGTCATCAATTATGCGTCCGTGACGAGCTTATCTCCGCCAGTCATGACGTCATTGATTATGACGTCATCATACACGGCAAATAGTTGATTATGATGTTATATTATTGATGGATAAACTGGTCCATTACCGGAATAGTTGCATTGTTTAATGCAAACAAAATAAAATTAAAAAACCCTTTGAAAACAGTATTCCCAGATACTCAATCGCTCTGTATCTATACTAGTTTATTTGACCTGAACCAGTTGTTGCCATAAACAACAACAAGTTCCTGTCAAAGTAGTTTCAATGTGTCCAATAGAGTCGTTCATGCATTGTAGATGGTATTTCGTAATCAGCCTTTCGTGTTGATAGGGTTAAAATACAGTAAATATGGCGAAGTCTACAGATAGTGGAGGGATCTCTTGCTGGCTATGCCCTGCCCATTTCTGGCTAAGCACCTCCCATCTTTCACTCGTGTTGGGAACGATTTATATACTTCGCAAATTCCCAGAATTTCGATTTGAAGGTAACTATTCAGGTAGACTGTTGAATATTTTGAAACTAAACAGCGTCCGGTCAAATTCGTTTAAAACATTTAACAATAATGGTTTTGTTTAAATCGTAAATTAAAAAAACCCCAACAATTCGGACACTTGACAGACTTTTCGAGCTTAATGCCGGAGTTATAATTGGTCATTATGATTGTGACATCAGCCTACACGCGACGTAATTGATTATGCCGTCATTTACTTGTGTGACAGATCGCATCCTTCCAGTATGTTCTATGGGTCATCTGCTACTACGACTACTACTACTACTACTACTACTACTACTACTACTACTACTACTACTACTACTACTACTACTACTACTACTACTACTACTACTACTACTACTACTACTAAAGGATCGTGTGGAAATCCATAGTACCCAAAAATATACTGACTGAAAAAGAACATTAAACAAAGAAGAACTCAATAGAAAACAATTATCGTATCAGTCACATGTATAAATAAATAATAAATATATCAAGCATATATTGATCTAATTAATTAATATCATGCTTTATCTTGACTAGCAGATCATTGTAGCTTTGATCACCATTGTTTACTTTACAAGATATCCTAAATAAAAATTTGCCCAATGCCTTCCTACGTTTCCGCCCATCTCTTGCTTTTTTAAGTGCAAACCTCTTGGAAATATGAGCCAAGCCAGATTTACCTTCCTCCCACTACAAGGCTAAAATCTCATATGAATCCTTCATTCGAAGCCAATACTGCCAAAATCTTTGGACACGATGATGATAGTTAGCGTCATACAATAGTGAATTATTAAATTTCCAGAAGCCACTTCCTTGTTTGATCCAGCTAGCATTATCTAAAGTAACACACACCATATTGTGATCAGAAAATGCTACAGGAAATACGCTTGTTTGGCTAAGATTGCCCTTAAATGACTGCTGTAAATAAATTCTATCTAATCTTGATGCTATGCGTCCATCAGACGGGAACCAAGTAAATCGCCTGTCGTGAGGGTTTGTCAAGCGATAGCTGTGAAATAAATGTTCTCTGTCACAAACATGTTTTAATTCAACGTGTGACGTATCATTATATACAGGTTGCGATTTTCTGTCAATGTTTGAATCTAAACACAATTAAAATCACCGCCTAATATCAAATTTTCAGATATATTGTCTTGAATAATGGCGGAGATATCATGGAAAAATGTATGACGTGAACCATGTGAAACAGGCGCATAAACACACATTATAGTCAAGCTAAAGTCAAAGATATCAACTGTTACATTGACCCAACGTCCATTTGTATCTGATGACGATGCTAACACATTAACAGATTTAAGACAGTGTGGAAGAATGAGAATAGCAACCCCTGCACTGTTATCGCACGCTAATGCGTAAAACAACTGACCTTTAAAAAACTGTTTAAATGAATCAAAGATTTCGTTTCCTGAAGCAAAGCTATATCGGCCTTTTTGTCCTCAAGCACTTCCAACAAACATCTCTGTTTTAGTTCAGTATTTAGGCCTTTGCAATTTATCGTGCAAATGAGCATAAATAGTTGAATAGTATACAGGACTGCCATTGTTAATCTAACTGGATTTATTTTTTTTACTAGGCTTGCTTCGTTTTTTGGCCCATTTACCCAGCTTACTATTAAAATCATGATTTTTCAAATCAACTACTTCTAAATGTTTGTATTTAGAAATAGCGGAATCACATCTTAGATGTCTATAGTGTACTCCTTTGGCTGTTACATAAGGCACCAACACATCACCGTCTTCTGAACGAAATAAAACCATTTCCTTTGCTGTCTGTGAGCATTGCGTCTGTACAGAATAGTCTGACCCAGCAGTAGACATATTATCATCTTCAATACCATTTTCCTCGACATCAGATTCTGAACTAAACAATTCTTCCTTGTGACGCTTAAGGCTAGCACAAACATCAGTGACATGCGTATCAACGTTATCTTTTACAGATGTTTTGCCATCCAGATTAATACTCGCAGGAGTCTTATTATCTAGGTCCGTAATCTGAGTTGATGGGAAAGGACTTAATGGAAATTCATCATCGTCATCTGTCACCTGCGACCTGAGTGTAGTTTGTCGCGGTAACAAAGGGAATTCGCTTTCATCCAGAGTGTCATCATGATCGCTTTGACTTGACTTCGCATCCGTATCCTGGATTGTTCTCTCTGGAGTTAAGCTAATACCTTCCTCAATAACGTCAATTTCGTCCACATTCTCCACTACGACGGGGTTCACCGTAACTACACTCTCTTCTGAATTAGTTTCAGCAACAACTGTAACAATTTGAGCAGGGAGTGAGTTAACTCGCTCAATTTGATGTTCAGTACGCGATGCCACATAGCTACTGTGTTTATCTTGCTTAGGCGTCCGCGTGTTGTTGGGACATCACCACTTGAAATGTTCTGTTGAACCACAAATTAAGCATTTGTTGTTTTGTAGACAATCTCCCGCCAGATGACCAGTGCTGGAACAAATCCTGCACTCCTTCACTTGGTTTAAACGTGATTTATTTGTTCAAATGGAAGCACGATAAGACTTAGAGTCTTATGCCCGTGTCTCCCATACACATACAGATTATTCAAAACGTTTTTACAACAAAATGGCGGCAAATCATAATAGTTTAATTAATTGTAGTCTATTGGTGTGCATAAGTATGTGAATGTTGAGTGTGAGGTAGGGGAGAGTAGGAAGAAAGACCGAGACAGAAAGGGAGAGGGGGAAAGGGGGGGGGGGGGAGAGAGAAGGTGAGAGATAGAGAGAGCGAGGAATAAGATCAAATGGAAGAATAGCAGGGGTGAGCTCTAGGTGCTGGCTTCGCCCCGACCTGTACGTGTTGGGCTGCTGTCCATTTACCCCTTAAACTATAAGTTCGCAAACAGGAAGCTACTGAAAGCGGTTGGTGTTAATTATGTATTGACATACCGTATTACAGATCAGTTTGTTCATTTCCAAGTTGGTAGTGTAAGTCCCGTATAGAAGCTGGTTGACCGTAAGATTAGCAAGAGAAATATCGTTCAAGGCAAGCTGATTTTGGAAAACGACTCTTTGCTCGTTAAAAAGGGCACATTGTAAGAGGTAGTGGTTTGTAGATTCATCATTGTGCCCACAAGAACAACTGGCAGATTCCGACAGAAAGTTGTCAAATAGATGTCGGTTTAAAGAACTACAACCATTTCGGAGCCTGCATAGCATTATGTTGGCAAACCTCGGGCCTACGTAATACCACTCAGGGGGTTGTCGTATGGATGACATAGCCTTGAGTTTGCTTTTAAATTCTAGAAGAGTGACAGAATCTCTCACCGGCACAGGAAGCATATTCCAGGCGCGGATCGTTGCTGGGAAAAAGGATCCATAGAAGAGCTCAGTACGGCAGCGGAATGGAGTGAAGAAATTTGGATGACGGATATTGTAAGGATTTCGTACTTGGGATAGTGTGGGAAGATGGTTAACCAGAACCTCACAGGTCATCCCGTTAATAATTTTAAATAGCATAGATAATCTATGAAATTCACGTCTGATTGACAAGGTTTCGATGCCTGTTTCTAAGTACAGGTCTTCAGTGCTCGCACTACGTGTCATTCCACATACCGTTCTGAGAGCATCTTTTTGGATATCCTCTAGCCGAATTACAAGATATTGTGGAATATTATCCCACACAACATCTGCATATTCTAACGATGGTCTAATAAATGTTTTGTACATGATCTCGAGACATTTACGGTCTAGAATATATTTTAGACCTTTAAGTAAGGAGAGTTTGTGTTGGGCGTTTGCTATGAGATTACTCACATGGTTAAGCCAATTCCCTTTGTTATTAAAGGTAATGCCGAGGTGCTTATGATCAGTTGATGGTAGAATTTCAGAATCTTTGAAGTTGATTGAAAAGGATGTGGGCTCGTTGCGCAGGAAAAAAATTAGAGATGTAGTTTTCGAGGCATTAAACTCGACGAGCCACATGTTTGCCCAATGCGTCATGGTCAGTAGATCGTAATCGAGTGTGGCAGTGTGTTCTTTTAGATCATCTGACATTACATATAGGCACGTGTCATCCGTAAAAAGTCTAATATTGTGAATTATATTGCTGGGCATGTCATTAATAAAAACTAAGAATAACAAAGGACCAAGCACAGAGCCTTGTGGCACTCCAGCATGTAAACGAAGTAGGGTGGACTCATTGCCGTTTATAACTACTCGCTGGTATCGGTTTCCAAGATAATTTTCGAACCATGTAAGTAGATTTCCACAGATACCAAAATTCCTAAGCTTCTGTAGGAGGCCGCGATGCCATACTCGATCAAAGGCTTTAGATATATCGAAGAATAGAAAGATTATTTCCTTTTGATCGTCAAGGGCTTGAGTAATATCCGTGTAGATATCAAGCAGTTGATTTACTGTAGAATGTGATGGAAGAAATCCAGACTGATATAGAGTGATATCATGTCTAATATAGTTATAGATATGTTTAAAAACGGTTCTCTCCATAACTTTACTAAGACAACTCAACAGTGATATTGGTCGATAATTTGAACATAAGCTCTTGTCTCCTTTCTTGAATATAGGAGTTACATTAGCGATTTTCCAAGAAGTGGGGAACTGCGCACTAGAAAGTGAGTAATTAAAGAACCGCGCTAGTATTGGGACCAATACTTGTTGGCTCTCGAATAAGAGTTTCGGACTTAATTTATCCGGGCCAACAGCTTTAGACGTGTCCAGATTGGACAGTACGTCGGAGATGTCAGTGTTTGATATTGTAATTGAATGGAGAGTATTGTCCGTATACATAGATAGAGGCGGTAAGCTGGCATTAGCATCGTCAATATTGGCGATGCTAGAGAAGTACCGGTTAAGGAGGCTTGCCTTTTCTAAAGAGTCGTAAGAGAATGAGCCGTCATCGCGCTTCAGAGGCGGCATTTCACTGAAATTAGAGTTAGTATCACATAGGAACGTCTTGCATATTTTCCACCACTCTTTAGAACCTGTGCGTCCATGCCTTAATTTTTCAGCTAATTTATTCCTGAAGTTTTCTTTCGCTGTTCGGACTAATGTATTGATGCGGTTTCTCTGTTTTTTAAAGTTGGCCACGTCTTGCTCTCGGTTAGTTTTTCTTGATTTCTTGAACAATTTTTCCCTGACTCTCATTTCGTGCTTTATTTTGCTGGACATCCAGACTTTATCGTTTGGGTTTATAGTTATAGTTTTATTTGGGATACTAATACTAGCAGCGGCAATAATGTTTGTAGTGATTGTCTGACACCAAATGTCGACGCCATTAGCATCGGAGATGTTGTTCCAGGGTGCGTTAGTTAAGTGATCCCTAAATAAATCCCAATCAGCTTTCGCATAGTCCCATATATGGCGAGTGTATGTTTTACGTTTAGGTATGGAGGATGATAAAACCAAATATACTGGAGTATGATCACTACAAAATGGCGCAAGTACTCCACTCTCTTTTACTATTCTGGCACAGCTGATAATAATTGGATCAAGTAATGTATTTGAAATGGGTCGGGTTGGTTCTTGTATTAACTGGTGGAAGCCAAACGTAGATATGATGTCACGTAGATGATGCTTAGATGGATTGAGAAGATCGTCGTTAATGTCGCCGAGTAGGACAAGATTTTTGTTTGGATTTAAGTCGCGAACATTCTCAATATTGTCGGTGATAGTTTGCCATTTGTCAACACTTGTGCTAGGCGGCCGGTAAATTACACACAATAATACACCAGGGCGGTCGTGAATCTCGACCCATATCATTTCAATGCCACGACATTCATATTCAATACGACGGGTAGTTGCCACGCCGTTAGAAATATAGACGCACACGCCTCCCCACGGCTGCTGGCGGTCCATCCGATAAGGCTCCTGGAAACCAGGTAGTTTGATTAAGCTGTTGTTAATATTTTGGGTAAGGTGGCTTTCAGTAATGGCAATGATGTCAAAGTTGGACAGATTAGCTTCGATAAGATGTATTTTATCTTTGAGGCCGCATACATTGAGGTGGACAACAGACATTTCTGAACAGTTAGTAGGGCCTGGATTAGTTTCTACATCGCCAGCCAAAGAAAGGAGAATGTAAATTATTAAACAGGTCAATACATTACTCAGGCAGTAATTAAGGAGTGATAGGAGGGCTGTGTAAATTCCTCGAAGGCGTCCAAGTATTTCTCGCAATGGAGGTGGGGTAGCTCGATATTGCTTGGGTTTGACAGAGTGGCAGTTAAAAAGACCAATAGCCGCACGGTAACATGCTATGTCATTATCCATTGTCAATTGGGTAAATCACCGAAGGCCATTTGCACGTGCTGCAGTAAGGCAGAGGCAGACTTGAAAGATCAACATATAGAGCTCCATAGATAGTAGGGAGAGGATGGTAGGAGTAAGAGATAGGACAGATAAGGAACATGGAGGAATAGAGGACAAATAAAGACAGAGTCATTAAAGGCTTAGGTGGTAAGGTACGGCGCGTGTGGAGTAATAGTGAGAACCATTTGCTGTGGTGGAGAATTTTTCTTGGTGTGCTGTGTTGTATTCAAACAATGGTTGGATTTGGATGATGGCCTAATCTAGTGTGGCAGGGGGATTCAGGGCAATAATAAATATAAACTATTGAGTATTATGGAACAGAGTCGACACTGAGAATTCTGAAGGGAACCCAGTGCAGTCCCGGACACCAACAAATTACATCCAGAAAAGTTGGGGATACTATTTCTTACATTGTAGTTTTACCGTTACAAGTATGTACGAATGAATCGGGGTGCGTGAAATTAAGGGGCGTGCGTTACCAGGCCATAGCATAAGGGTAGCTTTTTATGATTACATGAGTAATTTCATATTTAACATTATAATAACTCGGTGGTGTCAACCAGATGCGTATTAAAAACACCATAACGCCAAGCTAGACAACCGCGCTGGCAAGGAATGTTCACCACACAGTACAGAGTAGAAATAAATTAAAATTTAAACCCAGATTATATAAATCTGGATTTTATATACAAAGATGCGTCAGACGTTCATCCGCGATCGTCCCATGCGCCTGTCACTGATAGGACCGCGTTGCGGCTGCAATGGATGCCGCACATTCGTTTCACACTGTTATATAACAATACATTTGAAGCATGGATACCTTCAAATTGATAATATATGAAATTATATAAATTGGTGATTTCATCCAGTTGCGTATTTGGATGTCTCACATCCCTAGACAACCGCGCAGGCAAAACATCTTGTACAAAAAAAACCCGGCACATCCCAGAATCAAGCAAGGGCGTGTCCAGAAATTGAACAGAAGCATGTTAGTACACTATTCTGTTAATAATCAGGGCACTGTGTGGAGACACCGCTGTTACAGCCACACTATATTCAGTCCAACCGTGCTTCCATGCATGAGACGATCGCAAGACCACGCCCAAACGCATCTCTCATCGACATTGACTTATTTTAACCCTTTAGTGACTAAATTCATTCCTGAAAATTTTAAATATTTGCTTTTTGAATGCTCACCTGCAGCCAAGGGAAGACAACCCCCGAAAACTTACCACTGGAATGACCGGCACAATTATCGGGCAAGTCATTCCAGCTGTAAATTTCCAAAATTACTCCTCTCCCGGTCCGCAAATGAGCAAACCTCTAGAGCACAAGGAGGCCGGTGTTATCAGGTATCGTCACCAAAGGCTTAAACCCAGATCGAAAATTTGGATTTTATATACAAAGATGTGTAGGGCGCCCGCCCTCTCACGATCGCCCCATGCACTATACACCATGCACCATTCACGATACCCGCTAGCTACGATCGTATTGCGACTACTATGAATGTCCCACTGTATGTGTTTAGACAAGTTGCACTAATATGGCATCCAGCTGGGTTGTCGAAGATGTGAAGGGTAGTGGGTGGAGTAAATGGAGTGTTAATTTAGTTTGTTTCCAGTAGACAAATCGAAACAGGACAGGGAGTAGGCATACATTTTTTCTGTATCACACTGGCTACTCGGGATGGGCACATTCATCTTAGTTGTTTTATGTACAGTCACTTCTGGTTCAGATTTGGTCAATGTCTTCATTATCTAGGCACTGTTTCTTTTGCCCACCATCTGTCAGTCTGAAGAAAATATTGCCGTCAAAAGACCACGCACTGTGTACCTTCCCGTCATGCTTTAATTTCAGCAGTTTCTTTAGCATAATGTACCGCTTCTTTGTTAGATCTTCATTTACATAGACACGAGCAAGTTCTGGTTTGGATGATAATACCCGTCTAGCGCGGAGAAATTCGGTACGTTTTCTATATGAAATGAATTTGACCATAATCTGTTTCTTGTTGGGACCGATAAAATGTGATCGGGCTATATCACCTGTAGACACTGTCACATTGGCCGCTTTCGCCACACGAATTACTGCGTCATCTGTGGACTCCTGAGCGCCGAGCACCAAGCCGTTAATTCGGAGGCTCTCGCGGCGACTGTATTGCTCCGATCGATCGTGAACCAAATCATTGCCGCGAACAAGATTAACCATTGTCCGTTCAGTTTCTGCCACCGCTGATGACATGTTAGTAATTATGCGATCATAATCGTGTACTTTGCGCTCGAGGCTTGCTATTTTTTCACATTTGTCGTTGACAGTATCAGTTAGGTATTCGATTTTGCGTTCAAGACTGGTTATTTTAATATCCCGCTTCTCGAGCGCCTCAAAGAGTGGGGCAATTGTCTTACTTAGAGCTGCCGTGACAAGCTTATCAATTCGCACTTCGATGGACTGCATGATTTTCAACTCTAATGCCGATTCCCGTATAGGCTCGCCAGTAGCTTCGAGGTGGATATCCGGGAGAGAGTTTTGGCGTTTTAATCGAGGCTCTGAGGGGGTGCGCGAGGCAGCTTTACGTTTTCCCGTTTGTTGACTGGGTGCTGGGACCGGGCGGCCGGGTGGCATAAAACTCGTAGACACTGTATCCATATCGCATCCACCATGCATGATATCAATATCAATATCAGCGTCAGTGTCAGTATCTGCATTAGTACATTTAACATTTACATCACGGACTTTGTCAACAGGCATTTTCGATACGGTACTAGTGACACCACCACCTGTAGAACCCCGGGTAATACTAGTACTGGTAGAAGTACGACTCATCGTGGCTAGCAATGGTATGACAAATGGCAGTTACTCTTACACTAAATTTTCACACTTACTTCATAAAAACACAGAAATCTTCACCATTTACTCACAGTACATTGCTAATGACAGCAATATTGCTTCACAAAGCTTCACAAAGCTTCAGTAAACAGCAATAGACGGCTCAAAAAACAGCTTAGCTAACATTACATACTAATAATACCACAAAACGCGCAGAGCGACTTTAGCGCACGACTACACTAATCGCCATCTTGTCAGGAAAAAAATTCACTTGACCTCTGTACCACAGTGGAAGGATAAAAAATACCGTCTATAGACAACTTATTAGGCAGAGGCTTGACTACCTTCTCAAAGTATGCTCTTCTAATACCATTTACCAAGGTTTTATCAAAACGGTAAGTCTCTCTCTCAATTTTCAATACTTGCCCATAATGGCTAAGTTCGCTTAACAAACGCTCATTCGGGATTTCAAGAGGAACTTTTATCTTTACCATTAATTTATCTGAGTCAATCTCCTCGATGCTACATATTTCTCCAGCTATAACAAGATCGCTCTCCAATAGCCTATCCTTTGCCTCTTTGGTGCTTACTGTCACATTCCATATATTGCGGGTCACGTTAATCAGGCCCTTTAATACCTTAGGACCAGTGCCAATCGTGTTCTTCAAGCCATTATACACATCAATAGTTGAAACGCCCCACCCTTTTGTGCTAATTTTAAGACCAAGCATACGCTTATATTCGGATGACATTTTTAGTTTAGCGGTGTGAGCATTGTGACATTTACAGTTGATAGTAAGAAGTCTTTGGTTAATTAACGGGTATAATTGACCAAAGGGAGACGCCGCGGCTACTGCGTGATATGCGGTATTCTAATGCAGCTTTTAAACCCTGCAGAAAGCGCGAGTTGTATACAGCCACAAAGCGCGAAGCTCAACATAAAGCGCCCGTGTAGCCACGCGATCGAAAAGACGGGAATAATCGCTAGCGTGCCAACGGTAAATGAGGCTTGACATAACTAGCCTGCGCAATTAATCACCATCAACTAAACGTGGACAATGTACAATTACGGTCTGAAGACAGGGCCGCCGACAAGACAATGGCTATCAAAGCCAAATCAAAAGTAATGGCAGGAAAACTTCGCAACAAAATGCGACTTCCTACAACAAAATTTCAAGAAATCAAAACAGCAAAACCAACGTATATACATTTATAAGGAAGCAAGACAAAAAATAAATCATATATGCGTAGTAGAAATCGGCTTAAATCGACGTTAATAGCGGAGCCAACTCAATATGACTTCTATGACTACTACTACTACTACTACTACTCAACCTACATGAATGAACAAATGAACGAGTGAACGAGTGGACGAATCAAAGAATGAACAATCGAGTGATTGGTACATTTACTGAGTGTTTTTCAAAGAACTGGGCCTGGCAATATACCAAATATTCCTGAAGTTCTCAAACACCAATCACACATTTACTCACCTCCTTTACAAGTTTTCCCATGTAGATTGCAGTAAGTGGTGTCTGCTCAGCTGGCTTTAAAACTACAGTGTTTCCCGCCGCAAGAGCTGGACCCAATTTCCATGAAACCATTGGTATTGGGTAATTCCACTGAAATAAGGAATGATGCTTATTGCAGAAAAACGGTCATATAGGGGCGGGACTAAACTTCTAACCCAAATGCGCACACCAACAGGGTTACAGTCAGCACATAACGAGACTAAATACCTTGATAACGCATTCCCAGAATCCCAAATTCAAGGTAACTATAGGCCTACATGTAAGATGATAAAGAGTTTGAAACTAATTTGACCAGGAGTTGTTGCTGCCTATGGCAGCACCATCTCCCAGTCAAATTAGTTTTAAAATAGTAAACAGAAAAGTTTATTAAATTGTAAATTATTCAAAGACATACAATTCGTATACTTGACAGATTTTTCGAGTTTCACGAGGAAGAGCTCTGCGCCATTTTGATAATGTCGTCCCTAACTAGTGACATATTTGATTATAATCTCAGATACTTGAGTCACAGATCGGATTTCTCCATTGGCTTTAATGCCATATAAAATTTCCATAGCCTTGATGTTTGAAATCGACAAAATGTGGCACCATTTGACACAAAGAGAGGCAAACATTTAGACATATATATATTATTCAGCTTACCGGGATGATCTGTCCACAGACACCCACAGGCTCGCGTCTGATGAAGGTCATAAGGTTTCCATCTGTAGCAAAACAATTAGGAGGTAGTTAGCTATATACAACAAATATGTGCTAGACAGGTTTGTTAAATTCAGCTGATATCCTCAATTGTAGATGCATTGTATCTTTGTAATGGGGCGCGTTATTAACATCTAGTCATTTGGTAGATTTATAGGTTTCTTATCAAACATGGATGACCTTATAAGCATTAGCTTTTTAATGGTCAAGTTTGGTAAAAATCTTAATCTGTCCATTTATCTTTGCAAATGTATCTCTGGAATGATTGGTTCGGATATATCTTGAACGGCAAATGGAAATTCGTCAATGCCAACGGAGATGCCTTCTTGGCTAGCTTGGCTATTAAAGGGTAAAATCGATTTAAGAGTACCCAAGGAGAGTCAATATATAGACAAATAAAGAAACACACATATAGACTGTCAGAACACAATGCAATTGCTGGGTATTCTAATCCGGATTTAGTTAGTTCGTTTACGCGACGCAATTGTAATAAAACAACAGATAAACTGTAGCGATAATTGAATGTATCAGCACAGTGTTTCAATTCCACAGCTACCCTTCATGAGAGTCGGTCACTAGTCATCAAAGTCATACTTTCAAATCAATCATAAAGTATTCAATAGATTCTTTCTTTCATTGTATCGAATTTGGCGTATCGTTTAAAGCAATATATATGCAGCATTTAGGGGGCGGCTGTGGAGCTAAATGAGCTTCCGTGGGCACTGAACGTTACAAGCTGGCATCATTCATCTTATAGGCTGTGCTAAGGAGTCTAGATATGTTTTCTGCTACTCTTTTGATCCACGTTTAAGAAACCTTTCATGATGATAAAGAGATGACCATGTTCGGCATATTTAGCCATCTGATATATGTTATTTTTAGTCTGGGACGTTATGTAGATTCTTGGATTTCAAGATTCTTGAATTTCAAGATGGCTGCCAGCCGTTGGTCTGGTCAATATCTTTAAAACTAAATAAGTTATAAACCTTATTCCAGTAGCTATACCTACATTTATGCTCTCACTGAATGGTCGTCATTCAGAGGCTATTTTGATCAATACCCCTCAAACTAAAAGCGTTACGAACCTAATTCAAGCGTTTATACGCACATTTATATGGCCAAGCAATCAGATGGTGTAATTTTGAGGTTGCTATTTTAGGCGGATATCTAGGATTACAAAGTGGTCGACATTCAATGGTTTTGTTGGTCAATATTTCAATAGATGAGAAAATTATGGAGTTAATTCCAGCGGCAACACCAACATTTCTAGGGTAAAGGAATCATATAATAATATTACTAATTTACTAGTTATATTATACAAGACGGTCACAAAACAAAACATACTTTTGTCGATATCACAATAAAAAACATTTCATTTAAACAGAATACAAAGCTGCAATATCATACATGACTACGCTGATGTTCAGATTTAAATGGCTACATTGTTTTCCGCTGCTTCCATGCTGCGAGGGTTACAGTAGTTCTTGTCTGCTTCACCTTTGCAGGGTTCTGTAGATTGCTCTGCATGTGGGTGCATCTTGATTAATAGCTTACATCGCAGGTGCATTTGAAGTCTTCTACAAGGTAGTTCATGTAATGCAGACTGAACAGGGTAGCGTGCCACCCTACTCGGTCCAACTTAGCCGTAGGAGGCAAGGCGTTGGCATTTTTATTTAGAAAAACGTATCATGATCCTGCGCTGAGGCTATTGAGTTGAGGTTGTATTTTACCGACAAACTTACAGATAAATTCTTAAAAAATGCTATCACATTTGATGATAGAGACTCATCCTTGTATAGCTGTGAAAAGAGTTGTAAGGGTGGGTTCTTCAAGAGAACTTTGAATGCACAATTCTTGCATGAACGAATGCCTGTTGCATATGAAGCTAATATTACACGGACTCTTGGTAAATCAAATTAAAATCTCTGAGCCAAGTCTGTCTCTCATAAGCTGTAGAGGTAGACTCCTGTACCAGTGAGTATTCCTGTATTGATACCCAGCTAAGGCCTCCGACAAAAAATGAGGACTCACGAGTTAGTGTCCTGGATGACGAAGTCAACTTTCTTGCCAGGCTAAAGATAAATTGGGGTTTAGAGCATGAAGCATCACCAATGTACAAGCCTCCGCGCTCTGCTGACACATACGGCGGGTTTATAATTATTGTGTGTTGGCCACGACTGTCTTCTTACAGGACTGTATATGCTTGTCAGTTAAGCATTGTGTGAGACCTACCTTCGTTTTCTTGCCGGCCAAGAATTAATTTTTATTATTGGTGCCGAATTATCAACAACATCACGGTGAGAAGCATGTTCTCTTCTGTCAGTCTTGATCGATATCCACTTGTGGTAGTAAAATATTATGCTAGTACTAGTCTACGTGTCGAATTCATCATCAATGGACGTTGCAAAGGCGTCGCCAATGTTTCTGCATGTTTTAAATTCCACACCCTCTATAAACGTATGTACAGCTGCCATTCCACCAATGCCACTCCTAAACACCCAGTAAGCCTCGCGGACTGGCTCGCATATGGCCAGCTCCTCAATGCAATTAATAAGAGTATTCTTGTCTTACAATGCAACATGGTTCTAGTTTAGATTCATGAATATGAAATTAATGTTGTTGAATTTGCGATCAGGTCACAGTCTGGAAATCAGAATAGCGTTCTTATCTAGTAATTATCATCAGCCTAAATAACAAGACTACAGTTGATTTAGGTTGAAACTCTGATGTGTTGCTCTTCAATTGGACCTTCCTGTATCGGCCATTCCCGTTCAAAAATTGGGGGCTTTTCATTTTGTCCCACAGGACCTTGATCTCACCACAAATTCTCTGCCCCTGGAAGAACAAGTCTGCAGCCCCACCACGTATATCTAGGCTAGGAACACATAAATGCGCCTCGTCCCACGCCACTTGCTTGGTCAAACAATTGCAGAGCTGCTTTTTCTGCTCATAAAAGAGGGTGCAAGGTTGAATGACATGCATAAAAGGTTATATAGCATTTTTCTAGCGAGCAGTTATGTTATCTGAGAATTAGTGGTGGTTGCAGGCATTTGAACGTGTCTGAACATTTCTCGATATTCTTTGAAGAGACGTCAAATTACATGTGCAGAAAAACAGTTACTTCAACAATATAGCCAGCCTGGCCATTTGCATGTATTCAATTGAACATAACATTTGAATTGAGATATAGTACATACGTTTCGTGATGTGTTGTTGACCAATGAATAGTTACAGTTCTTGGTTTATGTGCACTTGTAACTTGAAGTTAGTGAAAGAGCACGTAAACCAACATATATCTAATTTCTCAAGAGAAATTCAGAACATTTATTGGTACATGGGGAGTTTAAATACATCAGCCATGGCCATGCCACAATGGACCAGTTTATCCATCTATCATATGACGTCATAATCAACTATATGACGCGTATGATGACGTGATAATCAATTACATCATGAATGACTCGATTTAGTCCGTCTTAAACAATTAATACGTCCGACACGTTGTCAATTGTATGGCTTTACTATATAATACAAATTATGTTGAATATTTTGAAACCAATTTGACTGGGCGCTGTTGGTGCCATAGGCAGCAACAACACCAAGTCAAATTAGTTTCAAAATATTCAACAGCTTACCTGTATAGTTTTCTGGAAATTGCTAGTCACGGCGTGCAGAGATCGATCGATCCCAACACGGGCGAAGAGTAGGTGGAGCTTAGCTACAGATGGGGGGAGCATAACAAAAACTGGAACGGTCCATTCATTGCTACGAAACAGTTATTAAATATGTATAAGTGCATTTACATTCGCATTGGCGAATTTACTGAGTATTTGAGCAATAACGCATTTTAGTTCATTTCAAGTTGTAAGTCGTAAGACTTATAGTCTTCACGTCAGACGGAATCCATACGTGTAGCTGATTGGTTTCAGTTGGAAACAATAAGATATTATATTATGCAGAAACTGTCACAATGAGTCACTAAAAGGCATTATATAAATTGTGTTTATTGAAGTCAATATCAATATATACAACGAAATTCTCCAATCATGTGGTATGCTTCTAACATTCAATGCTCACGGAATGGATCAATCCAGTTTTATCTATGCCCGACCCATCTCTAGCTAAGATCTGCCCAGGATTTGCGGGCGTTTTGATCGATTTATATACTTTGAATCCTGAATTCCAAGACACCCAACTTCATGGTAACTACACAGCTAACATGTTGAATGTGTTGAAACTTTGGTGGAGCTTGGCTAAAAAGGGAGGGGCGTAGCTAGAAATGGACAGCTTTATTGTGACCCCATAAGGTGGTCGTTAAAGACAGGTTTGTTGTAGCTTTACCAGGTGCGACAGTTTGTCCGTGGATCTTGTCCGCCCACCCCGCGTAGTATCGGAAAACGGCTGCGCTGAACATCACCTCTCCAAATGCATTTTTGTACGGTTTCCCATTATCCAAAGTCTCTAAGCTCTGATACACAACAAAGTTACAGTGGTATTATATTTAGAAGAATACATGTCAGCGACATTTGATCCAACATTGATAAACCCCTTCGAGAGACCAATCCTGAAAATGCGGGTTACTGGGCCGTTACTGGGTCAATAGAGGGTCCACATGCCCGGTATTGTCTCGCTACCGGCCCAATAATCCACGTTATCTGAGAAGTTACTTTGCTGGGGTGGGGTGGTGCGTGCGTGCGTGCGTGCGTGCGTGCGTGCGTGCGTACCGAATTGCGGTGGTTCCATTTGACATGTGACTGAAGGACAACTTGCGTGAGGTTGGGCGAAAACATTTGTACCTACTCTAGGGTAAATCATCCACCCGAGGACAGATGTACCACGTATTTAAATTAAATTGATTTCAATAAATGCCCTTTCACCCTTTCACTGGGGTTAATGACCACAGAAAACGTGCACGTGGTGCTTGTAAGAACCAAAGTGGTCAATCACAGCATTGATGATGGCTTCCTGTGTGTCCTGATGTATTTGCAACATACACACGCAGGTGACCATGCACAGGATACACAGGATGTCAACGACAGCAAGACAAAACATAAATTTAAAGAGTTCCTAAAGTTTGGCGTTTGCTTAAGAACATATTCTTTCGTGATCAAAGGCAGACATGCGCATCAAGGTAAATTGTTTTTATGCAAATCCATATTTTGTGGTGATGACGGTGTGGTGGTGGTGGTGGTGGGGTGGTGGTAGTGGGGTGGTGGTGGTGACACGCACCCTTTCTTGACCCGTTGGGGACGTCTACATTGACACCATATACACAAACCGTCCAATTGACCGTATTTGCTATAGCTATGGTCAATTGGGCGGTTGGTATATATATACTTCAAACACATACGGGAACAGTATATATATATACTGTTCCTGTATGTGTTTGAAATATTTCGTTAAATATATCCCTTCTGAAGATAAAATAAAATAAAATAGAGAAACTCTACTAAATTTCAGTTAAAATTAAAAAGAATAATAGAATAAGCCTACTGGTCCCTTACTGCCAGGTAATCAGCATCTCTTATTAGAAGTTCTGCCAGTTTATTGAGCAGCACTCCTCTCTTACTGGCGTCCATTGTCCGCCATTCTGAACCAAATTTAAACGCAGCACGAGCAGCGGCTACGGCTTTATCAACGTCTGTCTGCAGAAAGAAAACAAAAACGTGCTCAGTACAGCTCAGAAATAACTTTAAACGTTTCCAAAACAAAATAAAACTATTGAATATTTTGGATTTAATTTGATTGGAAGTCGTTGTTATCTAAGAGCATGACTCACACCATGTTCAAAATGGACCCTTCCGGTTTTAGCTATGGCCCGCCCATCTCTAGCTAAGCTCCACTCACACCTCACTCCTGTTGAGATCGATCGATCCCTGAACTCGCTGGCTACAAATTTCCAGAAAACTATCATACGGGTAAGCTGTTGAATATTTTGTAACTAATTTGACTAGGTCTTGTTGCTGCCTATGGCAGCAACAGCGCCCAGTCAAATTAGTTTCAAAATATTCAACAGCATGATTATTAAATAGTAAAGACGTACAATTCGTACAACAACGCCTAGTCCGTCACCAATTATGCGTTTGTGAAGAACTTATCTTTGATTATGATGTCATCCTCCACGTCACGTAGTTGATTATGACGTCATGTCATGGATGGATAGACTGGAAAGGTTTATGGTACCAACTAAAATGTTTCTGTTTTTGTGTTGGAAACATTTAAACACATTTCAGAGCTGTATTGTATGTTTCATATATTTATCAGTATCTAGATTGGAGTGAACGATATTTCCCTTGTTTAAGACTTAACAGCATGGAAAATACACACATTGGTTTAATAGCGCATCATTTCGCTAACTATGAACGTCGCAATATCAAATTGCAAGAATTTTTAACACTCTCTGATTGACAGGGAAGTTGATATTTTATAGTAACACTCGTTGAATTTCCGCCAGCCAATACCAAATTGGCAGGCCATGATGCATATTATCCACCAACGGTAGGCCTATGTGCATCCGGGTCAACCATCTATTGCCTTCTTGTCCATGCATGATAGACATGTCACCCGGGGACAAGATGTGCATTATATCCACACTGGATTACCCTTGCAAACTTGCGATGAAACGCAACACCATGTATCCCATAATAACGTTTACTGACCATCCCTGGTATTGAAAGGCATCTGCGATTATTTGTGACACACCAGTAGCGATTCTATGATTTCTTCATCCGGGTTAAACCGTGGTCAAATTCTCAAATTTGGGTAAATGTACCTCAATTTGGGTACGATTTTAGAAAAACGAGTATCTTGAGCTATTTTGGAAAATCTGACGCACTGAGTGGATATTTCTTGCAGTTAGAATGATAATTGGCTAAATAATCTGGGCAAATATGTATTTCCCCAAAATATTTCCTCAAAATTATTTCAGGTGTTGTAGTCTACCTCTGCCTCCCCCAAACCACCCCCCCCCCCACTCACCCACCCACCCATCCCCTAGTAGATACAGTACTGCAACACCCCAAGGGATAGTATGGAAGTCCTGAAAGCGAGCGCTCGAGATACTAAGTCGAGCGCTCGAGATATTAAGTCGAGCGCTCGAGATAATTTTTTGGCAGACATAGCCCTTCAGGGCTTCCGTATAACTGGGCTTACACTACACATGACCAGCACAACACTCCACGGCAGCAAAAATAAACAGAGATTTGGATGAACTAATGAACATAAATTCAAAACTGGTGCTCTGTATGCCATTCTCCACAGATCCTACTTCAAGAAACGTTGTAAGCTGTTATCGATGATCAAGAATATGGCAGTGACGCGATGTGATTGTGAGCAATTATAAATATGTACTGGTATGTGGATTAGATGCAATGGCCTTCATCTCATCTGACTACAGGGTTTTTAAATGCATTCGAAACAGCATTAGAAGTTTATCCTTTATAAAGCCAAATAATGATTGCTTACATTGCACGTAAAATTCAGTAAAATTTGTGGACAAATGTTGACATTTGGATAGTCTCAAGAACAAATGCGAACAAGAAGTCATGCTATTAGTCATATTACTCAATATGTCAGCTTCCCACCCCCACCCCACTCTCCCTCCCCCCTCCCCCTCACGCTCTCCCTCTCACGTTCTCCTTTCTCTCAGCACCACCTCTGTCTCTTCCTGTCTCTCCCTCACTCCATCCACCCTACTTCTTTCCACGCTTCTCTCTCTCCCTACCAACCCTCTCTCTCCCTCACCTACATCCCCTCGCTCTCTCTCATGTAGCAGTTACAAGATGATTGCGCTTACCTTGTCTCCAGCACACACGTCACAGATCTTCTCCCCGGTAGACGGGTTAATAGTTGGGAAGGTTTTGCCGCTAGCCGCGTCCACATACTCATTATTAATGAACAACTGTAAAGAGAAATTAAATAAAACTGTAATACTCGGAAACAAATTTCATAATTATTATCAGACCAGGTTGAAAAAACCCACGACGTTTCCCTTTGAAGCATAAATTCTCAGAATTTAAATTTCAAGTTGTACACGTAAGCCCTATTGCTGTCACAGGCAGCAATAACTCACAGTCAAATTAGTTTCAAAATATTCAGCATAATAGGCCTACTTAATAGCCTAATGTGTAATTGCATTTGCGAATTCGTTCTTTCGAAACTAATTTGATTCTGGGAATTCAGGTTTCAAAGTTTCAAATCAATCCCAAAACTTAAGAAAGTGAGTGGGAGAAAGCTAGGAATGGACCTTTTTAGTTTAAGCTATGCCCCGCCAATCTCTATCTAAGCTCTACTCACACCACGCTGGTGTTAAGATGGATCAATCTCCGAACTCCATGACTACCAATATCCAGAAAACTATGCAGGTAAGCTGTTGAATATTTTGAAACTAAATCGAATGGGTGCTGTTGCTGCAGATGGCAGCAACAGCGCCCAGTCAAATTAGTTTCAAAACACTCAACAGCATGTTTATTAAATTTTGTGACATATAGTGGACCGTTGAAAGTTTTTTTTAGTTTCAGTTGGGAAAACGATCGCTCGCCAGAGCAGTTAGTAACCATTAATGAATGATAGATATTTAAAGCAATCTCTGTGTTACAGGAAACGTAACCTGAACCTCATTGTCACACGTAATATTTATTATACGTTACATAAATTGTTTCAGGCTTCATTTGTCTTTTTTCTCATCCATAAAAACTAGAGAGGAATAACTGAAACTGATGTAGCTCATTACTGAAGTCAATGTCCTGATAATGCTTGTTGAAGTTCGACCACTTATTCGTAGCAATTATAATGAAAGCAGGGTTTATCGTTAGGAAATTTATAAGGAATCCAAACAGATCACACATTTCGTTGTAAGCTGCTAGCCGATGTTCAAGGCATACCGATGGCTTAGGCCTATCGATGCACTGCTGAAAGAAATTAATACAAAATAACGCCTCGTGTCTGTTCAGTTTCTTCTGTGTCTAATGACTGCAGACGCACATTTGACGGCGTTCCAAGACAGATTCATCTGCTCCTGAGGACGCTTACAACTTTCTTCAAATTCACCAAATTTATCACGTTGGTGCGTGACAAAGTCTGTGAGTGACTTCAAGACTACAAAATTTCCATTTAAATAAGGTATGTCATTATGATTACTTTGAAAGTAAAAAACCAAAAAAAATGGACATTTTTGCATATATTTAAAAGGCATCATGATCGGACGGAGATTTACAGATAAAAAAAATAGGACAAATCTGTGGAAAAGACACACGCGTATGGTAACCCTATAGACTAGTATGTCAGTTAATTATGTCATTTCGTTTAACACGTCCAGAGCTGAATTTCCATAAGTATGTATGATTACTGTATTCTGCGGCTGTAGTAGTAGAAACATCCTACAGCCGTAATCAGTCCTCCACCGCTTTTGCCAACTGTGTCTTGTCCTCATCCGAAGTCATTAGCTTCCGTAGATCCATTCTTGACTTGAGTGTACAGAGTCTGGCTTTCTTGAGGTCACCTCGTAGCACACTTATCAGATTTATGCAATGACGACATCACCTGGCTTTGTATTTGCTGGCTCCTAGTAGTGTGAATTCCAAGGCTCTCTGTGCTGGTGTCTCCTTTAACAGTCTTAGCAGATGGCCAAACATGGACCATCTTTGCTGGGCGACTGTTACAGACAGCGGCGACGTATTACACATCTTGTATAGTGCATCGTTGGAAATTATGCTGTCTGACCATCGGTGTCCGGTGATAGTGCGTAGGTGTTTGCGGTGGCAGGCATCGAGTTTGTCTAGAGCTGCATTTGGAGCTGCCCAGCTGCTACAGTTATACAGCATCAAGAATACGCAGGTTGCATTGTATAAACGTAGCCTTTTTACCAAGGGAATCTTTGATCTACGGATCCATAGCTTCCAGAAGGACTGACGCAGCGTGCAGCAATGTCAGCAGTAATGCAAAGCAGTGCGCCCATGATTGTACTTTCCCTCCACGGTTCGGCGCCACGAAGTGGATCGACATTTTCTTTAGTGTCATGCTTAGTAGATAGGTGTATGCGAGTGGATGCTTTGTAGACAGGTGTTATGCGGTGGACCCTGTTTTGGATTCATTCATAAAGAGAGTCTCAATTTCTAGTTTGCTTGCAGCTATTGGGAGAAGTTCGTCAATGGGTTTCTTTTCCTAGTCTATAAAGTCAACATTGTCAGCATATTCCATCTCTAGCGCGGCATACACAGTATCGACAGTGGGGGTGAGGGAGTGGGGTGGGGGTTTGGGCGGGAGGGGGTGGGGTTGGGGGTTGGTCGTGTGGAACTTTCCCGCACGGATTTCAATGCAGCATTAAGGTAACAAGTGAAAAGCACTGGAGATAGAGCATCTCCCTGTGGGGAGCCGATTGATGTCTCACACTCTACAGACTTCACTGACTTGACACGCACTCTCAGCTTGATGTCTGCAAGCAGTGGTCGTAGCTCTTCTTCATTTCAACTGGCGTGGCATAGTACATCTAGGATCTTTGAGCGCTTAATTGTGTCGAAGGCTCGTGTCAAGTCAATGCCCATTTTGTGGAAATCCAAGTGTTTGGACGTGCCTACCGACACAAGCATGCGTTAAGCCCATACAATGTCTGCGCAGCTGCGTCCACGTTTGAAGCCACTTAGACATGATTCGGTGATGTCATCGATCTTGTCTCGGATGCGGCATAGAGTAACATTGGATAGGGGTTTCCGTATGCTGTTGAGGAGCACAATGGGCCGCAGATTGGCGGGGGTCCAGGTGACTTCTTCGGCTTGGGTAGTGTGATAAGGGCGCCTTGGCCTGCAGCGTCGATGGGAAGGAGGTGCATAAAAGCTGAATTAATTAGGTGCGTGATCGGTTTTAAGATAATGTCACTTGTATATTTGAATAGTTCATTTCTCATGCCATCATGTCCAGATGTACGTCCATTTCCAGGTCTTTAAGTGCCTTCTCAGCTTCTGCTGTTTTAATTGGTGTTAGTAATGGCCTGGGGTCTCCTGCAAATGGGTGCAAGGGTTCATCATCGTGGTCAGTGAGCTGCTCCTCAAATCGCCTTAGCTTTTCCCTGGTCAGTCCCGATAAAGTGACCTTCAGAGTTGTGCACAGTGTGTGGTGGTGTGTAGTCAGTAACTCTCAGGGCTCGGGATACACGAAACATTTTGTTACAATCATCCGTGGCAGTGATTTCATCTGCTAGCGTTCGCTAATGTGGGGCACAATGTTATTGCGCTTCCGCCGTAGTTTGGTGCGGTCTTCACTTTGGCCACTTTGATAGATGCGCAGCCACACCGCTTTCTGATCTGCTGACAGTTTTACTACTAGAGGGTCGTCAGTGTACCTATTTCGGTTGTTTTTAAGAAAATCTATGGTGTTGGTAGCTGATGATTCCATAGATTTCAGTATTTTGATTAGGGCTTCGTTTGGATCGGAGCTGACGTCGATGTTAGCTATCTGCTCCCCGAGGGCCTTTTGTATGACATTTGAGTGCCAGTGTCGCTGATGAGCTTGGGTAGGTTGTAAGTAACTCTACCCTCTTATAATCCCATAAGTATATTAGTTAAACATTTGAGATTACTTTTAATATTTCTTGCAGCACACGTTGGGTTGGGTTCTCTAGCGTAAGTGGGCCCAGGGCAAGTGCCCCTTTTGCCCATTGGATAAGACGTCCTTGAGTGCGCATACAAAAGATGATTCCCTTTAATCATCGGTGGTCCATTGTCTACCAGTGCAAGTGGTCACATAATAATAATATTCAATCTGACGGATGTTTTCATACGTCATGCACGTGATGATGGGCAGCCAATGGAGGAATCCCGTTTTAGCTTTGCCCCGCCAATCTTTAGCTAAGCTCCACCCTTTTCTTTGCCGTGTATGTTTCCATCTACCCCTGGACTCTGAATCCCAATTTCCAGAAAATTCCCAGGAGTATATTATTTAAACATTTGATATTAGTTTTATTATTTTTTGTCGCACACACTGGCCCGTGGTGTGAGTGCGCCCAGGGCAAGTGCCCCTTTGCCTTTTAAGCTGGATAAGATTGTAATGGGCGGAGCTTAGCTAGAAATGGGCGGGACATAGCTAAGGATGCTCCCTATCTTCCCTTCGCCACACAGTCAATGTCAATACACTCCAATATGACTCTTTAAACATTTAGAGAACAGTAAGTCCACATTACCTCTGATGCGTATCAATGATGAGGAACATTCTGTTTAAAATTTTGAAACTAATTTGACTGGGAGCTGTTGCTGCCTAAGGCAGCAACAGCTCCCAGCCAAATTAGTATCAAAATATTAAACCGCTTACCTGTAAAGGTGTATTGAAATCGAGACCTAACAATTCAACGGTTTAAAAACTATAACTGTATAAATGTTCAACTGACTACACATGATTATCGTATTTCAGGCCAATATTTGCATTACATCAGGTGAATACTTTCTTCAGCACGCCCGTGTGTATTAGATTTAGATCAAGTAGGTCTACAACAATTATTTCGATAACGACAGTGTACACATATGTACCGAGGATAAGCTTAACAAGTTCACATTTCATTCTACTAGAAAAGGTAACATAACAACCAGAAAACATTTAGGCCATGTTCTCACTCGAGACTTAGGCCATGTTCTCACTCGAGACATAGGCCATGTTCTCTCTCTCTCTCTCTCTCTCTCTCTCTCTCTCTCTCTCTCTCTCTCTCTCTCTCTCTCTCTCTCTCTCTCTCTCTCTCTCTCTCGAGACTTAGGCCATGTTCTCACTCAAGACTTAGGCCGTGTTCTCACTAGAGACTTAGGCCGTGTTCTCAATAGAGACTAAGGCCGTGTTCTCAATAGAGACTAAGGCCGTGTTCTCAATAGAGACTAAGGCCGTGTTCTCAATAGAGACTAAGGCCGTGTTCTCACTAGAGACTTAGGCCTTGTTCTCAGTAGAGACTCAGGCCGTGTTCTCACTCGAGACTTAGGCGGTTTTCTTACTCGAGACTTAGGCCGTGTTCTCACTCGAGACTTATTTCTGAATAAGTTTCTAGTGAGAACAAGGCTTCAGTCAGATTAATGAAAAATAAACATTGGACAATGCAACACATTTGGCAATGATTTATCGCTATTTCATACTGTATAAATTACCTATCGAACGATAATAAATGTGCTAATTTACGTTCACAATTGGAATTCGATACATTAAAACTGCCGCATTTTTGCTTTCATTTATGCAAAATTATCACCTGCATTTTCCGTATTCAACTGACGTGCACGTTCTCCTTCAATGTTCAATAAATTGAGAACCTTTAACATTTCCTGGGACATCGTGCTTCTCAAATATATCTTTATTAGCTTCAATTTAGACACTGACGAGTGGAAGCTCGAATAGGTTCCTCTCAGCTATAGGTAGCAACAGACAATTTAGTTTCAAAACATTCAACATGTTAGCGGTATAGTTATCATGAAATTTGGATTCTGGGAATTCAGGATTCAAAGTATGTAAATCGATCCCAACACGCACAAAGTATGTGCACTGGGTGGAGTTTAGCTAGAGATGGGCGGGGCGTAGCTACAAGCCGATTCATCCATTGTGCCGAATGGTCTTAGGCTAGGTTTCTCGCATATTATGCATTCTATGGTTTATAGTGATGGCAAAAATGCTCGCTTAGAAATTGTTTATCCCGAAAACCATGTGGATCCAGAAACGCCCTCTTTCAGAGACCCTAAATCCCCTAGGGTGCTAGACCTGCGTTTCTCCGCTAGTCAACTAGTTTTATTCTCAACCTTGGGCAAAGCAAGGCATGAACTAAGACATAAAACTGTGGATTCGTGGTTCTAAAATTAGCATAAAAGTCAAGATGCATATATGCGATGCTACACGCGTGCCAATAATGATACACAACTCAGCGACAGCTTAGCACCGTAAATGGCTCCCCTGAGCAAATTCGATGCTTGTGAATCGCAAACACTTTCAGACCATTACGAATCACTACAGACCCAGCAGTTTTCTCTCAGCACGTTATAAGCAAGCTATGCGCAATACGGGTTCACTAGATGTGATGGTAGGGCAAGAACCATGGTCAAATGTTTGGATATGATCTTCGAATGCCAGAGAATACGCCGGCTCAGAAAACATTAGAGCTTTCAGAACTGGGTGCCAACAATGGATCTTTCCGGTTTATCCATCCATCGTATGATGTCATAATTAACAAAGTGACGTGTAGGATGACGTCATAATTAATGAAGTTGTGAATAACGTAATTAAGTGCGTCACGAACGCATAATTGGTGAAGGGCTAAAGCGTCGTTGTAACAATTGTATGTCTTTAATATTTAATAAACAATTTGTTGAATATTCGGAAACTAATTTGACCGGGCGCTGTTGCTGCCATTGGCAGCAACAGTACCTAGTCAAATTAATTTCGAAATGTTCAACAGCTTCGGGGAGTCCAGGGATCGATCTATTCCAACAGGAGCGAGGTGTGGGTGGAGCTTGGCTAGAGATGGGCGGGGGCATAGCTAAAACTGGAACGGTCCATTATCAGGCGCCTTAAGAGTTACAGACGTACACTAACTCGTGTCTTACAGGCAGACTTACAAAACGTCATGCAAGACCGTGTTCACCCCAGAGAGTATGACGGCACTCCGGATCAACTATGTAGTGTGAACACGTCTTTAGCTCCTAAAGTCAGAAAAGAATCTAATGGAGTTTAGGACGTTCGCAAATGACAAGAACCAATGGAGAATGTTGAAGAAAGGTGATTGCATCTGAAAGAAGTTTCCACGTCTTTCATCTACAGAAACCACCTAGTGTCTCATCATATTTAATGTACATAGCCCACGGGGAGCGGGAGGAGGCGGAGGAGGATGAGGAAGAGAAGGATGGGGAGGGGGGGAGGAGCGGGAGGAGGAGGAGGGAACGAGGAGGAGGAGGAGGAGGAGGAGGAGGAGGGTGGGGGGGCGTAGAAGGAGGCGAAGTAGGAGAAGGGGGTCGGTGTGGGAGGATGAGAAGGAGGATAGGGAGGAGGAGGAAGGAGATAAGTGTGGGAGGATGAGAAGGAGGATAGGGAGAATGAGGAAGGAAGTAGGTTTGGGAGGATGAGAAGGCGGATAGGGAGGAGGAGAAGAAAGAGGCAAGTGTGGTGGGAGAAGGAGGAGGATGGGAAAGAGGAGGAGGAGGAGGAGGAGGAGGAGGAAGAGGAGGGTATGTGTGGGAGGAGAAGGAGGATGGGGAGGAGGCTGGGATGAGGCGGAGGAAGAGGACGAGGGGTGGGGAGGAGGAGGAGAAGTAGGAGGATGATGATGGAGGAGAGGTGGAGTGGTGGGGAGGAGGAGAAAGCGGTTGGGGAGGAGGAAGAGGGGTGGGGAGGAGGAGGAAGTAGTGTATGACGACGAGGAGGAGAGGAAGGAGGAGGAGAAGAGGAGGAGGGAGAGGAGGATGAGTAGGAGGGGGGAAGGTGGGCTAGGGTCGGGGGAGGTTGAGGATGATGAGGAGGGGGATGAAAGAGGGAGGAGAATGGGGGAGGGAGGGGGAAGGAGGTGTGGGAGAGTCTAATGAGAGATAGTGTGGCTGAAAAGCGTGATTGCGCAGTTTAAGAGCACGCTTAGTCAATATCAATGCACTTCTATATGACTCACTCACCACAGGTGATCATGTCAAATTAACCCGTTACACATTACAAACTCGAAACCACAAATTCTGGAAGTAAGAAATGTATACATGTGTTTCATATGTTGAAACTAGTTTACTCTGGAAGCAAAAGGTAGCAGGGAAATTATTTTCAAAATAATACATAGCTTTCCTGTAAAGGCGTATTGAAATCGAGGCACATTTCAATGGTCAAATTCTTAACTAGAACAGTTCACCCGTGTTCAGTTATCTCAGGCCAATAGTTAAATTACATCAGAAGCATCCTATTCTCAGCGCGCTTGTATATAGGCCTACTCGTAAAGCTAAGAAATAACTGAACACGTCTCCAAAACAAAATAAAACGCACTATTAAATATTTTGAAAATAATTAGATCGGGAGAGATTCGCAGCCAGTTATGTTCAAAATATTCATCAGAACATTTCTTACATCGTTTTTATAATGGATCTTTCCAGTTTTAGCTATGCCTAGCCTATCTCTAGTTAAGCTCCACCTACACTTCCCATGTGTTGGGATCGGTCGATTTCCAGAAAACTATACAGGTAAGCTGTTGAATATTTTGCCAGCAGCTCCCAGTCATATTAGTTTCAAAATATTCAACAACATGTTTATTAAATAGTAAAGACATACAAATCGTACAACAACGTTTAGTCCGTCACCAATTATGCGTTCGTAGCGAGCTTATCTACGCCATTCATGATGCCATTGGACGTCATCATAAACATCGTCGTGTCGTG
>CM067360.1:34397067-34699682 GCA_034401795.1 Chaetoderma sp. LZ-2023a | reverse complement strand
GGAGGTGGAGGTGGAGGTGCAGGTGGTGTTGGTGGTTGTGGCGGTGGTGGTGGTGGTGGTGCTGCTGCTGGTGGTGGTGCTGGTGGTGGTGGCGGCGGTGGTGGTGATGGGGTAATAACAACTCCCAGTCACCTTGGTTTCAAAATATCAAACATAATATTCTTTACATCATATAGAACTTGTCGTATGAAACTTAAGCGATTTATTGCATTGGCCCTTCTTGCGTCACCGTAACCTTTAATGGTCAAGCCGGCAAGAAACTCCCACTGCAATTATAATTGATATGGGTTGCATCTGGGCCGCTTTGATTATGCTGTTAACATAAGAATGGTTAATAACGTAACGTGATTTAAATTGTCTTTCTCATGTGTATGCTGATTGTATGGTAGGATTGGCCGCACGCTTTGTAAATATGTCCTGATCATGACCTGTTGAAGAATGGGGTTGTTAACCTCGTTCTACGTTTCCTGAACAAATACTGGTAGAGGCCAATAAAGCCGAAACAGGGTTAACCTCATTATCTCAATTTCACAGCAAGCGCACGTGTAGGTATGCAGGTTAATATTTCTAAAAGTACGGCAAGCAAAAGCTTCCAGATAAATAATTTTAAAACATTTATATTCTCATCGTGATCTAGCGAATGAATTTATGGATCCATTCCTAGCTATGCACAGCCCATACCGAGCTATGCACCGGCCATTTCTAGTTATGCACCGCCCATTTCTAGATATGCACCGCCCATTTCTAGCTATGCATCACCCATTTCTAGCTATGCACCGCCAATTTCTAGCTCTGCACCACCCATTTCTAGCTATGCACCGCCCATTTCTAGTTATGCACAACCCATTTCTAGCTATGCATCGCCCATTTCTAGCTATGCACCGCCCATTTCTTTCTAGCTATGCACCGCCCATTTCTTTCTAGCTATGCACCGCCCATTTCTAGCTATGCACCACCCATTTCTAGTTATGCACTGCCCATTTCTAGTTATGCACCGCCCATTTCTAGCTATGCACCACCCATTTCTAGCTATGTACCGCCCATTTCTAGCTATGCACCGCCCATTTCTAGCTATGCACCGCCCATTTCTAGCTATGCACCACCCATTTCTAGCTATGCACCGCCCATTTCTAGCTATGCACAGCCCATTTCTAGCTAGCTATGCACCGCCCATTTCTAGCTATGCACCGCCCATTTCTAGCTATGCACCACCCATTTCTAGCTATGCACTGACCATTTCTAGCTATGCACCGCCCATTTCTAGCTATACACCACTCATTTCTAGCTACGCACCACCCATTTATAGCTATTCACCGCCAATTTCTAGCTATGCACCACCTATTTCTAGCTATACACCGCCCATTTCTAGCTATACACCGCCCATTTCTAGCTATACACCGCCCATTTTTAGATATGCACCGCCAATTTCTAGCCATTCACCACCCATTTCTAGCTATGCACCGCCCATTTCTAGCTACGCACCGCCCATTTCTAGCTATTCAACGCCCATTTCTAGTTATGCACCGCCCATTTCTAGCTATGCACCGCCAATTTCTAGCTATGCAGCGGCCATTTCTAGCTATGTACCGCCCGTTTCTAGCTATGTACCGCCCGTTTCTAGCTATGTACCGCCCGTTTCTAGCTATGTACCGGTCATTTCTAGCTTTGCACCACCCATTTCTTGCTAAGCGTCGCCCACTTATTATGTGTATTGGAATCAATTTGAAACTTTGAAACGTAAATTCCCAGAATCAAATTTCCAAGGTAACTAGACACGTAAGCTGTTGACTATTTTGAAACTATTTTGACTGGGTGCTGTTGCTGCATATGGTGCCTATGATAGCAACGGTTCCCAGTCAGAGTAGTTGCAAAATATTAACCTAGGCCTGTTATTGTTAAATTCACCAAACATATAAAATTCTTAAACCTTAGTGACAGTCTTTTCCATTTCGTGGTAGAGTTACGCCATTTTGATTGCAACGCCATCTAAGACTTTGCTTATGACGTTAGATACTTGAGTGATAGATCGGATCCCAGCCTTGCACGAATGCACTCTATCATTCGCCCCCCCCCCCGACCCTCCTGCTTTCCGCAAAAAGAATTATGTTTTCGCTTCCGTCCGTCCATTAATACGCCCGTCTGTCCTTGATTCAGCTCGTACGTCAGTGCGTCTAGACGCCCGTGCATCAGTCACACTCAGGTTTTTGTTTGGTAACACTTTACTTTTGCTTGGAGTATCGTGACGAAACTTCATGAGAAGGTTGCGCATGGTAGTAGGGAACTGCGCGTTATTTTGTGGGCCAGTCCACCCATCCGTCTGTCTGCCCATCCGTCTTTCTGAGTGTGTGTCCGTCCGTGCAAATTTTGCGTTTTCGTTCGATAACTTTACTTTTGCTTGAGGTACTGCATAGAAATTTCATGGGAAGGTTGGCTAGCGTAGTAGGAAAATACACATTATGTTGTCGGTCAATCAATCCATCCGTCCGTCCATCCGTCTTTCTGACTCTCTGCCCGCTCGTACATGTATGCAAATTTTGGATTTTCGTTCGATAACTTTACTTCTTGAAGTATCGCGACAAAATTTATTGGAACGCTGGCTACTGTAGTAGGGTATTGCACATTATTTTGTGGGCCAGTTAGTCCGTCAATTCGTCCATATGCCCTTCTGAGTTTGCGTCCGTCCGTCCATGCAAATTTTACATTTTCGTTTGATAACTTTACTTTAGCTTGAAGTATTGTAACAAAACTTCACGGAAAGATCGGCTATTGGAGTAGGGAACTGCACGCTATTTTGTGGGTCAGTCTGTCTGCCCATCCGTTCGTCCACCCGTCTTTCTGACCATCTAGGCGTGCGTCCGTGAAGATTATGTGTTTTCTTTCATTTGACTTATATATTCTAGTTATTATATTTTAGACCCAGAACCGGTTTTAGGCAAGGGACTCGATAAATAAGCAGCACCCAAACCAAGAGCAATTATCGCATTTTACTCACTGGAACCTGCAATCCCAGTATCTCACTTACAGTGATGATATACGCAAGCAGCCACAAACACAGCCCCAACCACAGCCTCAACCGCAGCCGCAACCACAGCCGCAACCACAACCACAATCACAACTGCAAACACCGCCGCAACCACAGCCACAACCACAGCCGCAACCACAGCAGCAGCAACAGCAGCCATTCCCTCCTTGTCCCACCCGATAAGGGGCCCACACCTAATTATAGATTTTAAAACAATAGTTAGAGATTACATACTTTTGCCCCATAGCATACATATGTCTATCGTCTCCTTTTATGTTTGAATGGACAGATAACCTATGGAAATCCAGCCAGATGCACACGTATATACATACACCCATAATAATTGGGTGGGTTGGTGAAGGGAAGGATGGATGGATCGATCGATGGATGGAATGGCAATAGCAATAGCCTACTCTTATTTTGTCTTAATTTCAAAAACTATGTCTTGGTCTACTGCCAACATAACAACGATAAAAACGTGAGTTGTCACGCAGGATTTACATACCAACTCACGCGCACGCACGTATGCACGCAGATATAGACGGAGTCTTAGAGCGAATCTTACCTGCGTATGCTTGATCTCCGGGTTACGATTTGGCGCTGCCATTCCAGCTATGATAATGTCTGCTGAATAATAAATTAAATTGTTAGATAATAGGAAATCTTAATATCGACCTACACCACGTTCCCGATAGATAGAGTGAAAGCCAGACTCTTCCCGGCGCTTTTATAGAATGAACAATACATCGTGCTGGATAGGTTGGCGTTTGCTGACTCAGGCCTAGAAAACCAATTATGCAGTGTCATGTATACAAATACACATCAGGCTATATGTCAGAAAGTAAGACAAAATCGATATATTGCCATTCATTCTGCTGCCAGATGGTGTTGAAATTATATTATATTATATGTTCCGCCCACCCGCCCGTCCGCCCGGATGGCGTCATCACATAAGCCACCCGGTCGGGCGGATGGCTGAGCGGGCGGACGTGTGGACTAGCAGGTGGACTGGCGTCGGGTGTGTGGGCGGGCGGGCGGTCGGTCGGTCGGGTAGGCAGCAGAGTGGTTACTGGATGATAACTCCGTTACCGTTTATGGGATCGCTTTGCACTTTCATAGGGTGGTTGGACTAGGTCTAGGGAAGAAATCTATGGGAAATTGACGATGGTTCGAAATCCACGATCTTGAAAATTGGTTTCAGGATGATAACTCTGTTAAAGTTCAATTGATCTCTTTGAAACTTCATATGGTGGTTTGACTAGGTCTGAGAAAGAAGGCTATCCAAATTGATGATCTGAAATCAAGATTGCAGCCAGCCACCGGTGGCCATTTTGAAAATTGGTTTCTGAATGATAACTCATTACCATTTATCGGATCACTTTAAAACTTCATTGGATGGTTAGTCTCGGTCTGGGGAAGAAACCTCTCTAAATCGACGATGATCCTAAATCCAAGATGACTGCCAGCCACTGGCAGCTATCTTTAAAATTGGTTTCTGAATGATAACTCCATCTCCATTTTGTGGATTGCTCTCAAACTTCATAGGACGACTGGACACGGTCCGAGGAAGAAACTTTGACTAGCTTGTGATAGTCGTCACAGTGTTTAATAGCTTGTGATAGTCACCACGGGGTTGAGCAGCTTGCGATAGTCGTAACGGAGTTGAGTAGCTTATGATAGTCGTAATGGGTTTGAGTAGCTTGTGATAGTCGTAACGGGTTTGAGTAGCTTGTGATAGTCGTCACGGGTTTGAGTGGCGTGTGATAGTCGTCACGGGGTTGAGTAGCTTGCGATAGTCGTAACGGGGTTGAGTAACTTGTGATAGTCGTAATGGGTTTGAGTAGCTTGTGATAATCGTAACGGGGTTGAGCAGCTTGTGAGAGTCTCCACGGGGTTAATCAATCAATCAATCAATCAATCAATCAATCAATCACCCACCCACCCACCCACCCACCCACCCACCCACCCACCCACCCACCCACCCACTCACTCACTCACTCACTCACTCACTCACTCACTCACTCACTCACTCACTCACTCACTCACTCACTCACTCACTCACTCACTCACTCACTCAATCAATCAACCAACCAACCAACCAACCAACCAACCAACCAATCAATCAATCAATCAATCAATCACTCAATCAATCAATCAATCAATCAATCAATCAATCAATCTGTCAACCAATCAGTGAAATCATTAATGGGCACTGTGCCCGGAGACGCTTGCACATGAGGATTTATGGTGCGATCCTTAGCCCCAAGGCACTCTCCATGGGTGGTGCCCAAGACCAATTCCAGGATATGGCATTACATGATGCAGACAGCTGAAGCGTAGAAGTGACCGGCCCAATTGCTGCCCGAGAATGACACAGGTTCCTGATGATAGGCCGGTGTTGGAGTTGGTTGCGTCACAGGACATGACATGGACACAATTTTCGGATAACATTGGGTGCAGCCGGCAGCTTGGGCCATAGCTTGGCCAGTCACAGTGGGTATCATCGGAATCTACTAGAACTTGTTCTCACTCATGATTGAGACCAGAATATGTAGCAGGCATAAGCTGGCCATTCCAGTAGACTATCAGGGCTGTATCTGTTTTGAATGTTGATTCGATGCCAACAGAAGCTATTACTCGTTGTGTTGCTCTTGGTGTCAGATGGTCAACATGTTCAGAAAGGTATTATGGGTCTTGTACGAGGCCCATGAACGTCTCGAAGATGATCATAATCACGACCATGTCATTCACACCAAGCTGCGTTCAAATGACATTTTGGCGTCCTTGGATTAGTGGTGGAGGGGTACTGCTTGTAATGGGACATGACTCTTGAGACTGACCTTCTTTCAGGTCAGTACTACTCTGCAACACTGCTTTCTCCAACAAGGATTCTTTGTCAAATTGGGATCGACGTCGTTCCTTCTTCAATTCCTCCACCGCCCTCTGCTTCTGCTGTTGTTGTAGCAGCACTGTGTCAACTCTCCACCATATCGGACCAGGCTGCTCCTTCCTCCGCTGAGATTCAAAGAAGATCTAGTTTTTTTGATTCTCAATAAGCTCTGTGGCTTTAGCATGTGCCACATCAAAATGTTCCTTGGCCTTGTTTGAGAGCGTGGCTTCATTAGCTTGTAGGTTCTCAGTCCGACAGCCCTTAATCTTCTTCAGTCCCATGTACTCGAAGAATAGTTGCCCACCCTTTTTGATCGAGTCCTGGCGATGCCTGGTTGTGATTCTGGTGCGAGGCCAGAAAGCCTCTACTCACTCGATGGTTTAAGTGGCTGCTGTTCGATCCTTTCTGAAGGGCTAACTAGAACATCAAGTCATTTCAATCATTGCTATATAACCTGCAAGCGAGAACATGCCACAAACAGGGCTATGGTGTAACTTTGAGGGCCTTCATCTATCTGTAAATATAAATATTATTCGACCGGCTTCAAATTTCACACGATTTACTTTTTAAGACTATCATGGAACCATTTCAAAGTGCCAGAGGTGGATCTATCCGCCATGTTAAAACAACACATCGGTGTTATTACAATTGGCGAACATCTTGACATTTTGCATTTCCAAATGCAAATCTAGCTTTGTATCAAGATCACAATGACCTTGACCTCAAAAGTATAAATGTGTGTGCTGTTCCTACTGGTTGCGGTAACTATATGACGATGCTTAGTTCCAATAATATGGCCAATTCTGAAATAAAGGCCAGGCGAGCTAACCAGAACCAAACTGTTAAAGTCTGCATTTTAAACAAATGTTGCAATGATCTTGACATCAATACCATTGTACTTCATATAGCCAAACATGTGATCAAGTTAAATTCAATTAGGGTGAAGTAATCCTGAGATATAAGACAATATGTTGAGCTAAGCACAAAATTCAACCGGAAAGAATAGAGTTTTATATTAAGATCATAGTTAAATTGACCTTTTACCTCAACAAGATTTTGCTGCATCTGGTTGATATATGTAACCATGTGTCCAAGTTTAGTCACAATAGCTTGAACCAATCATTTCGCCTTGACCTTTGACCTCTACATAATTGTGTTCCATCCGGTTAATATATGTAATTTTGTGTCCAGGTTTCGTCCCAATGGGCCGAAGCCATCGCGAGATATAAGACGCCATTTTGAGCTAAGCGCAAAAAGACTTAGCCTTAAAAAATAGAGTTATATATTAAGCTCACAGTGACCTTGACCATAGACCTCAATATCATGGCGCTCGCTCCCCTTGATAAATGGAGACACGTAACCACGTTGAGTCCCAATAAGGTGAAGCCATGCCGAGATATAAGAGGATATGTTGAGCTAAACGCAAACGTACCCGTAAAGAGTAGAGTTTTATACAAAGTTCGCATTGACCTTGATCTTTGACTTCATGCCCTCAATATCATTGTGCTCAATGCGCCTGATATAAGGAAGCACGTGTCCAAGTTTTGTTCCAATAAGATGAAACCCTGCCGATATATAAGACGATATGTTGAGCTAAACGCAAAACTTAACCGTACATAATTACCAAGGTAACAGCGACCTTGACCTTTGAATTCACGACATCAATATCATTGCGCTTCATTTCCTTGATATAATGAAGCATGTGTCCAAGTTAAGTCTCCATAAGGTAAAACCCTGCCGAGACATAAAGTTCACCGCGATTGGACGCCGACAAAGAAACAGACAGACAGACGGACAAACGCCAAAACAAGGACAGGCCTAATATAGGCGTTATCATGGGCCTATTTCTATGGGTTTCCATGACCACATGAAGATGTCTTACTGTTGCCATATGCCAACACAGATAAAACTCCAAAATATGTAGGCCTCTGAGATGACAGAAGAGTATACACTTTATTCGTCTTTCATAGCACACGTCTACTTCATCCTGTTTATAATCTAACGTCTTGTGCCTGAGATGGTTCAGTATCTTTATGTTCATGTACAGTTCTCATATCTCATAGCGACAAAAATACCACAATATATTAAACCATTAATTTGCTAAAGAAAATCAACCTATCTGCTTACTGAATGGAAGCTATGAGAAGACAATTTTTGGAAAGTTACTACTAGAATGACTGGCTCGATCATCGAGCCAGTCATTACAGTTGTAAATTTTCAAAAAAAATACTCTTCTCTTGACTTCCAAATAAACATTCCTCAAAACCTCCGTAGAGGCTGGGTTTGGCCGGTTTTGGCTTGAAATGGTTGCAGTGTAACTTCGTAGATGCGATCCTGGACGAAAGGCCACGCCTACTTCTCCATCCGGAGGTTCGCTACCTGGGTGGTTTAGCTTATTTAATGAGCTAATCACATGTCCCCTCTGGCAAATGGACTGTTGTAATGATTTGAACGACGAGTCTTTCCATTGAGCTCCTCTCTAGTACAGTGTGTTATTTCGCTAGGTGTCTTATAAATGGCAGCTGAAATCAACCATAGGAGGAACACTTCAAAATCAGTATCTTAATTCCAAATTTACCACATGGGTAACGCTGTGAATATTTTGGAATAATTAATTGGAATAATACCAATTTTAACCACATTTTCTAAAGAATATAACAATATCTGCGAGCTGAATGTTCATTTGCAGGCAAAGGGAATACTATTTTATTTATAATTTACCACTGGAATGACTAGCTTGATTCTCGAGCCAGTCATTCCACTGCTAAGATTTTCAAAATAGTATTCTTTTGGTCTGTCATTGGACATTCAAGTATGAATAGTATTTTCTCAAGACCACTGCAGATGCCAGTTTGCACCGGCTTCGTCATGAAAGGGTGAAAAGAGATGTTATTCGACGTAGCCAGCCTAATGCCGCGGTTCTATGTTTATGCAAGTTCAATCAATGTACTAGATTTAGTGTCGCTATGCGCAATACACGAGCACATTCTTGTCGCTATGGGGTGTGAAACCTTTATAGGAACGTAAAGATACTGAACTATATCATGCAGGGGTTATTATAACTCTACACGTGATGAAATAGACACAGCACTATACAGAAAGTACGAAGAGAGATTAAAGTGATCTTGTTTTGCCATCTAAAACATACGATAGAATTTCAGTTGTCCGTTGTAGCAGTAAGACACCCCCATATGGGCGGCGCCACATAGAATCAATCGAATATTGGACGAATCCAGTTTTAACTATGCCAAGCCCATCTCTAGCTAAGCCCCACCCACACTTCGCCAGTGCTGGGATCGATCGATTCATGCATTCACTGACTATCAATTTCCAGCTGACTATGCGGGTAAACGGTTGAATACTTTTGTTTGATATTAAATCGGCTGAGTGCTCTATGGCAGCAACAGCGCCCGGTCAAATTAGTTGCAAAATATTCGACAACATGTTTATTGAATAGTAAAGACATACGAGCGGTAGGTCCAACAGGGCTTCGTCTGTCATTAATCAACTGTTCGTAACGAACCTAACTACACCATTCATGACGTCATTGATTATGACATCATCCGACACTTCACGTAGTTGATTGTGACGTCATATGATTGACTGAGAAACTGGAATCCTCAATTCCATAACACCACACACCAGGAGCTCACATAACCCCATGCCGAGCAGCACTACAGAAAGACAAGTGAAGATGCCTTCCACTCAGTCCATGGTATTGAGGATCCGATATGTCACACAAGTATCTAACGGCATAATCAATTACATCACTAGTTAGCTGACATCACAATCATTCTGGCGTATTTAGATCCGTCACTAACAAGGAAAGTCCGTCAAGTGTACGAATTGTATGTCTTAGATGGATTTATAATTTAATAAACATTCTGTTTAATATTTTAAAACTAATTTGACTTGGAGCTTTTGCTGCCATAGGCAGCAACAACCAGCAGTCAAATTGATTTCAAAATATTCAGGAGCTTCCCTGTATATTTACATTGAAATTGAGATTTTGGTACGGTAGGGTTCAAAGTATATAAATCGATTACAACACACGCATAAAGTGGGCGGAGCTTAGCTAAAATAGGCGGAGAATAGTTAGAAATGGGCTCCTCTATTGCTTCGCGATAGTTCTTCCGATAGAAGGCGTTCCGGCCACTTTACTAGCCCTGCGCTCAGTAGGGAAAACGTTTCAAAATGTTTTGCTAATCCGCAAACTATTGACAATCTGATGTTTTCGCATTGATTGCATCATATAATATACAAACCGAGAGCTAGTGCTCATGGAGCAAAGAACAGGTCACTTACCAGGGTTTAGGGTTTGTAATCGGACCAAGGCTCTTTGACCATGTTAATAGATTTGGATACGTCAGTGATCGCCCTGCATTCATCGACCTGGCTATACTAACGAGAAAATGTACTAAGTGTCGCATAGTCAACGCATATGTCCCAACTACTGAAAAATCCAAAGAGAATATTAGATTCTGTTTATGTAGAACTGTGCTCCGCCACAGTGGCGTAGCAAGGGTGACTAGGCCCCCCCCCACCCCAAATTATTTGAAGGCCCCCCCCCCCCTCGCACGCACGCACACAAACAAGCAAGCTGAAAGCAGCCAAGACCAGGAGTCCGGGGGTCCTCCGCCGAAAAATTTTAAAATGCAGATGTTCTCCGGGGGAATCTCCGACGTCTCTGGCGGCAAATATTAATCCTTCGTCCAGTGGAAGATTTCTATAGTTTCCAAAATATTTCTTTTCTTTTTGGAACTATAAAACTGTGGCGAAATGACCCATACCATACCAAAATGTAGATATGTTAGTCACATAGCCTAACTCTGAATACTTAATTGTAAGACACCATAGACGTAAGCTGTATAATTCGACTAGAAGCTGATGCTTGAGGCAGTCAAGCTAGGAACAGATTATGCAACTGATTTTGCGTATTTCCATTCCTAGAATGAATAATCCCAAAATAGCTAAGCTGTCGGTCCCACATGGCCCCATACGCCAAGCAGAACAATACGCAAGCCCTACCAGGACAACTTTCTCAAATACACACGCAGCTGAAATCGTTTCAATCTGGCAACCGTGAGGTCAAAAGCGTCTATTTTGGAAAAGATGTTGCCGAAAGCTGTTGATGTTGCATTTTAGCATTTGACACAAAAATGGCACATGTCTTTGGAGCCACGGGCAGACATCCACATAGGTTTGTATACAGTCGTTCCAGTAGAAGCAGTGTTATGGAAAAATGCGTCAAAGTGTTCATTTCAAAAACTATGTTGCTGAAGAATAGCTTTTGACACAGAAATTGTAAGTGGGATACATGTTTAACTTCCCACCGAAGTTTGGAGAAAATTACTTCAGTTGAACCAGGGTAATTATATCAAAAACTTCTTCAAAACAAGAGCATGAAGAGGAACAACATGCAGCGGTCTATTACTCCATTCTCACATTAACCCTTGCATATAGCGATACGGGTAAGAATACATGGCATGCTAGACGGGCTGCACCCCAACCCTATCAGCTAATTTTATAATGTTAGTGTAAATTTCATGATTTCTGATTGCTTATTAGTGTACTTGTATGAAAACGATGATACTTCTCATAATAGACATAACATGTCATCAATGCCCAGGGGAAACGTAGCCGTTATTCTAAATCAATTGATCCAAATATGTCCACGTGTGTAACAAATCCAGTCACAAAATATATAGCAATGGTCATTGCGTCATCTTATAGGTTACAGATAGGAATACTAAAGATAGCAAGGCATTGACGCGTGGAAGACAGAATACGTTTCTCTTAGAATCTTCCTCTTGCCCCAGCCCCCACCCTCTCTCTCTCTCTCGCTCTCTCTCTCTCTCTCTCTCTCTCTCTCTCTCTCTCTCTCTCTCTCTCTCTCTCACAAAATTAGTTTTCTTCATTGAATCAGAGGGTCCTTTGAATTTCTGGGCCTCCGCGCCATTGCGGGATTTGCGGGGTTTATTGCTACGTCACTACTCCGCCATTACAATCTCAGCCAGATGGCAACTGTTCGTGTGTGGAGATTTCATCTCGAAGCTGGGTTAACTCGGCAATGCAGACAAAAATTCAGGGCTTGGCTAGGGTGGCGGTGGGGTGTCCGCGTGCGTGGAGATGCCTCAATTTGTTTTATTCATATGCTGCCAGTATTTTGAAGAATGAAATCCTACCCTATGCGGTCGCTCATTAGCACCCGTGTCATTCTTCAACTAACATTCTTAAATGACAATGTTACAGCTATACAGCATCAAGGATACGCAGGTTGCATTATATAAACGTAGTCTTTTTGTCAAGGACATCTTTGATCGACTAATCCATAGCTTCCAGAATGGCTGGAAAGCCCTGTTCCACATGAAGTAACGTACAGCAATGTCAACCGAACTACACAGCAGCGAGCCCAGGATTTTACTTTTCCTCCATGGTTCGCCGCCATGAAGTGGATCGTCATTTTCTCTAGCTTCTTGGGTTTTGGTAGCGCGATAATGGTGCCTTAGCCTACAGCATCATTGGGAATGTGGTGCATAAAAGCTGAATTGATTAGGTGCGTGATCGGTTTTGAGATAATGTCACTAGCGTATTTGAATAGTTCATTGCTCATGCCATCATCTCCGGATGCACGTTAGCGTCTAGCTAACCAGCAAAGACGCGCTGACCAGTTTCTTTGCAGAGGACTGGTTGGCAATGGATGAAGCCAGTTTTAGCTATGCCCAGCCCATTCCCAGCTAAGCTCCACCCACGTGATGTCCGTGTTGGAATCGATCAAACCTTGGATTCACCGAATGCAAATTTCGAGAAAACTATTCAGGTAAGCTGTTGAATATTTTGAAACTAATTTGATGCCTATGACAGTAATAGTGTACAGTCAAATTGGTTTCAAAATATTCAGCAGAATGTTTATTAAATAGTAAAGACACAATTCGTACGATTTGACGGACTATTAAGCGTTTATGGCGGACTTATATATGCTATTCATAAATTGTTTGATTGTTGTGTCAGCCTACCTGTGACGTAATTGATTATGGCATCATATACTTGACTGGCAGACTGGATTCCGCTATTACGGGTCGAATGTGGCATATAGAGCGTTGGTGGCATGCACTCAGGAATATGTTCAGGAAATTAAAGAACTGCATGGCACACACGAATGTACATCCACTCCTTCACATTCACCCTGCTTCAGAATCTGGACACGAGACAGTAATGTAGTTCGGATCGACCGGACTGGTACCGGCCGTACCAGCCAGGCTGGGTACGCGCCGCCCGTCCTGGATTCGTTCCCTGGACACGCTCCCCCCCCCCCTGGGTAGAGCCATAAGCGTATATGGGCCTATGAGAGAGATCGCGTTATAAAAATATAAAGTTCGTTAAAGCGCATAGTGCGCATGCGCATGTTTAAATGCTATTTTTGACAGAGCACGTAGTTTACGACCAAGATGGGATGGCGCTTTTAGTGTACCGAGACGGGACCATGTAATCTTTTTTAATTACCTGTTCCCGCCGAATCTGGCATGAATCAAGACCAGAATTCGACGGGATTTCCAAATCTGTAAACCATTTCAAAATCGGTTAAGAAATGGCTGAGTTATCCACGGAAAACCCCTTTCTATTATCTTCAAAATATTGGCGTGACGTCATAACCACGTGAACGTAGAACTTCTAGAATGTTCCAGAACATTCGACCACGCTGATTGGCTGTTGCTCGACCGATGATTGGTTGGAGCCTGCGCCTGTGACGTCACGAGTAGTATAAAAGGAGACGAGATCCAGAGTTCGAGAACGGTCCCAAGCCATGTTGACATTAAAGGCAATGAACAGGCGGACGAGGCAGCCAAGCAAGCGCTCAAAGATGGAACTATGACCAGCATAGGACTCTCAAAGTCCAAAGCGAACGCCCTGGTCAAAAGGCACATCAACAGCAAATGGCAAAGACAATGGGACGAAAGCACAACCGGCAGATTCCTGTTCAGAATCGTCCCTGGAGTCAAACGCAAATACCAAAACCACATCCCAGGACGCCAAGGCGACATTGTATTACGCCACATCAGAATGGGTCGGATCAGCGCTAACCAGATACGAAAAATACTCAACCTGTCAGACACAGACCAATGTGAGGCCTGCAAGGAGACTGAAACTCTAGACCACTTCTTGCTACGGTGCACTGAATATGCAGACATTAGAAAGGAACTCATCAATACGCTGAGAAAGGGAAACTTCAATCTTGACCCTATAGAAGACATTATAGCGATGCGTGACCGACAGATCAACCTCGAATTAATCAAGTTCGTGCTTGCATCGGACAAACACATCACATAATCAGAACACATTTTGTTTAGCCCGAGACACCGACCGAAATGACAACTGAGACAACTGATAAACCAATCAACGGACGGACTGACACACCAATCAACAAATGAACAGACTGCCGGACAATTCTGGGCACAGCAAGCTGCTGGAGTACGCTTAAGCAATGTACTTGGCCCCACTTGCTCAGTCTTCTCGGAAGGGACTTTAAATTGAGGTCCCGTCATACAGTGCCCATCACTGTGTGAACGTGAGCTAGGGTTAGGTAGGCAAGAAATTTCGGCATAATCAAAGTAAACCGGACGCTGAATGGATTCGTCCTCGGATGGAACCACGCAACATACGGATTACAAAATCAAAACATAATTGCTAGAATTAGAATCTTTCGGACTTTTCGATGGGACTATGGAGGGATGCAACCCAGATGACTGATCGAGTTCGTCCTCGGACGGACGCAGTCACCATACGGGCTGCCTAATCAATCAAAATCAAACAAGTGCGCGCTGGTGCCTGCTCGGATGATGGCCAGAAGAGTAAATGGGTCCCAGGACCCGAAAGACCCCACACCCCAACCTCCCCACTCTCCCCAAAGGGGCCGGGAGGTCTCTGACCTAAAGCTCCCCCCCCCTTGGGTACAGTAGGTCATAAGACCGCACGCACCTACTCCCCCCCCCCCCCCGACCCAGCACCTACCCCATCCCTTCCCCACCCCCCTTAGGTCCAGGTTAGGCCCTCCCCACCCCCACGCCCAAGCATGAGGAGCAACAGAAAAGCCATGGAAAAGAACAGCAACATGAGACAAAATCGAGAGACAACGAGCAATACACACACAGAGAGACACAAGCTAATGCACAAACCGACGTCACAAGAATTCACAAGAATTCAACGGAAACCATAAAGGCCAGGCGTGAGTCTAGACCCTAGCATTGGGAACTAGCATATAAACGCCTTAAATATTACAACACACACACAGAGTTCGAGAACATCCTCGGCCAGGGGCCGAATAGGTTGGACCTGTTCCAGCTACGATCAGCACAAGATTATGCAGATCACTTCGCTTGTTGTCGGTTTCACTCCCGTAGCCAGCAGTACTCCAGCCCACCGCACTAAAAGCAATTTTGTAACTCTCGTCCTTGCGGGAGAATTTTGGAACTTTATAGATATTGTTCACGAATATATCAAGAGCTACTTCGGAACACGAACTTGCGGTGAGGCCTTTCTGGCCGGAAAATGTGATTCTACAGATGTAGAGGCAGCGATGTTCTTTGGTGGATGACTCGCCGGATCTGCCGGCCATGCCAAAAAGTGGTTATTTAACCGTCCCTGCACTGATGTCGTGCAGGTTTATCTCAACTTTTCGACCGCAGCAAGTAAACTTTGCCCAGTACGTCTTCAGAGCTAGCTGACGTACCCCGCACCGTTAAGCTTGGTTTTGTATCTTCATCTGCATCTAACAGCCCCCGTTTGTGATCGGGTTGTTGTCAACTTCCATCCGTACCATCGGTGTACGGGAACTTTCTTCACAGCAGCAATGTTATTGTATCTCTTGGTGACTACTCATTAGACATTCTATATTGTGATAACAGTCCTGAGTTCGATCCGCTCCCGTCATGAGCTGCTTGCGGGAATCCTGTTTGCGGGAACCAGTCTGCGGGAACTTTCCAGCTTCCTGAGAATGCATCTACTCACGTCAACCTAAGAGTGACGTATCAATTTCAATAACACGATAGCCCAGACTTAAGAATGGCTACCGATTATTCAAGTAACTATACTTAACATTTTAATTATTCTGTTAAATGTATTTCTCCTAATTACATCGCACCCGTATGAACGGTCCCGACGACTAAAAGGTACCGTAACAGTCTTAGAACCGGATGTTATAATTTCTGTATATGTTTATAGTTATTCTTATTTTGTGTAAGGTGTTTTCACTAACCGCACCGTAGTAGGTTCCTTAACCTGTACTATAGATATATTATTCTGATCATTTCACATTGTATTGATTGTTCTGGTTAGTTAATATATATGGCCATTGACCATCAGTTCATATGTTTTTTTATTTATAGAAAATATAGGACTGCAGTGGCAGTGCACGTAGGAAACACTATACAGCCACACTTATATATGCAGCACTTTCTCCAGCCACCAACAATTTTTCGCTGAGGTCGCTGTCCGTGCTATAACTCTGTTTAGCCCGGCATGCTACCGACTAAAGCCTTTTCTATTCAGCTCGATAGGATAGGTTTAATATGATTAGAGGCAATTTCTTCGTTAGGAAATCTGTAGTGTACGCTTCTCTCCCGGTAGTTGCGAGAATTTAGCCCCACACTCCGGCAAGATTCATATCTCTAAGATATTGTCTCTCCTCATGTTCCACTAAGCCTTGTGGCTTCTTAATAGTTTGTGATGTCCCTATCCGCACCATGGGCTGCTCCGACCCTGGGAAACTGTTGGGGTTTCCGAGCGATGATGGCCAAGGTGTGGTATCAAATACATTCCCTCTGTATCCTCGGATACTTAGTAGTTAGCACTTCTGCCAATGTAGGAAAGCACTGCGAAAACATGTCTTAATTATTATTTTCTTTTATCTGCTGAACAATCCTCCCGCACCGCAGTGCAAAGCTGGGCAACTTGTATTTAAACCTAACGACAGGTTAAACAGTTAGTTCCATAGGACCTGGTGATGGCCGAGATGCGCATCCCTACCGAATTCCGAACAATTTCTGGGCATGATATTCGGATCTGCCACGCCCTCACGGGAAGGACATTTACGGTGGGTATTCGTCTCTCTTACCCCCATCATAACGATAGATTAGTTGCCTAAATGCTTTTGTGAAAAGTAACCAGTATCTTGTGACGTTTTATGTGGTTACAGAGCGAGATGTCCGGATTCTTATCCAGTTCGGAGATCTTACTAAGTAACATGTATGGGCGCTGTCTTCAATATTGATGCCTTAGGACATTCGTTCTCAATGACAGCCGTATCTAACAGCTATGTAGACACCCACCATTTGCGGCCTAAAATAGTTCCTTGTCTCTAAAAACTAAAAACTAGATAAGCCTAGAAGAAGGCCCGCATACATAAAGTGGCAACTACTAATTCATCATATTAAGAATTACATAAGACGGTGACGTGGGAATCCGTTGGGAATCGCATGCCCCGTCTTCACGTAAAACAGCACGCAACCGTATAGTCATAATCTCACTAGGTATGGTCTCTTCTTTTCAGCATTTTAGTTAAATATTAGAGTGGGCTCATTTTTGCCTACTACTCTTCTCCCGTTTTAAGCGGTGGCGACATTCTCCCATGATGGAGGCCCGCGCGAGGCACTTGCCTCTCGCAAGGATTCAGCGACGACGGTCCACGCGAGGATAATACTTCTCACCCAAACTAGCACTAGGAGTAGTGCCCGCGTGAGGCACATGATTTTTTCGTCACTACAAAGATAATTTTCTTTTCTTTCAGCTTAGAGGTATAATAGCTTATATTAAGTTAATTAGTTAAGTCTCGTGTATGGGAGCCTCCCTTGCGGGAATACCTCTGTGGACCTACGAGTCTGAGTGGTATCTCCGGGAGCCCCACGTTTAAAAGTTCATCTGGCTGTCTCTATGTCTTGTATTTTCGTATGCTCATCATTTTTATCTAGCATACTTGACAGTCTGTTTAGGTAAAATTATTGTATAGACTTATGTTAATTAGGTCACCAAATCAAATCTTGTAAGTCCATAGATCACGAAATTGCTATGGACAGGCATACTGGTGACACAAACTCTTGGGATGAAACTGCTGTGTTTAATGTTCGTGACGATGGTCGCACGGCCCCACGGGAACGATTGAGTTCCACCGGCCTTAGGAGCCGGTCTTTGTTACCCGTAGGGCAGTATCATACAGGATCCGACACCCCAAGACCGGAAGCTAACCAGCGTCATCATTCCTCATGCACTTGCGGCACGGCGAGTCGACGTCAGACACCGGAACGGCCCGACACTACCCAGCGAGCTACAGCTACACAAGTAACAGGGAATACAGATCATGCGCCTAGCCTTCTCTAGCACGACTGACTGTGGCATTTAAGCATGATCTCGTGCAAAGTATAGCACTAGGCCACGCAGTACCGACAAACTAGCTGCCAAACTGGGAAATAGTATACATGCACTTCATGACCGAGCTTATATACGTCCATCGCGTGTTATATGGTCAGTGGCTATTGATCATATAAATGAATCCCACCGGCTGTGATATGCAAGTAAAACGACAGGAAATCATGACGTCTGCCTCAATGTGAAGATAGGCATCTACATGTTCCAAAGGACGACTACGTTAGTCATCAATACGTTCATCTTCATTTCTGGTGCGCATGGTACAAGGACATTTTCCATTGCTCAGACTATGTCATCTATGTCATCCTTCAGCGTGCCACCTTCATGCGTGAACATGTCAGCAAGTAGAAATTGGACATTGTTTTGTATCCTCTTCAGAGCACCGGCGTTGTAAGACATAGACTCGGGATGATGTATCTAAGTCAGCTATAGCATGTACGAGAAGAATTCTTGCACATACACTCAGTCTAAACATGTCCTTGATCCCTTCTCCGCTCTCCAACAGTTATATCTTTGCATCAAGCATTGACTCCGGTTAGAAATATATTTCCTTCATTCGCGGAGCGCAATGAATTAGGAGTAATACCTTCCGCCCGTATGTGATAAAATGCTACACGTGGCAGCTTCAGCGCATAGTTGGCATGATACGGCTACCCCCACGTGTGTTTAAATAATGGATCGAATTGAAGAGCATCATCCGGTGGGCATATCAATTTCTGGAATGGATTTCATGTCATCAACGGAAGTGACCGTTATTGGGCTGGACGATTCACCGACCATATGACAGAACAGATGCTTATGCGGAACATTAAAACCTGTATTAGCCTACTGTACTCAGAAGCCAATGAATAATAGAGACACGACGATTGGCTACTGTCAATGCGGTCCTATTGTGTGAGCTATGAGACCAGCGAAGAGCACAAGAACATTTCTAAAGCAAATCAGCATGATCAAAAAGACAGCTTTCAACTTTCTGGGTCTCTAAGGAATGGAATCCTTGCAACATTGAACCATCTCTAACATATTAGTGGTATTAAACAGAGCGCGATGAACTTTTACGACGCCAAGTCTCTGCGTGTGCGTGCGTGTATGTGTGTGAGTTGGGGTGGTGGATGGGGAATGGGGTGGGGGTGAGGGCGGTGGTGGAAAGGAGCTGGAGTTGGGGTGGGTGGATGCTAACCATACATGCCTTAAACATTGCAAAAATAGAGTTTATATCTCTTAATTCCGGAAGAAAACGGGCAGTCACACATTGATCAGAGAGAACTAATGCCATTAATGGAAAATCAGTTTAAGTTGATCCCGCCTGACACTCAAGTATCTGACGTAATAATCAAGTACGTCACTAATTGACCGTTCCAATTTAAGCTATATGCCCCGCCCATCTCTACCTGAGCTCCAGCCACGCCTCACTCGTGTTGGAATGGATCGATCTCTGAACTCACTGACTATACATTTCCAGACAACCATACAGCTAAGCTGTTGAATATTTTGAAACTTACTTGACTGGGCTGCCAATGGCACCAGCAGCGCCCAGTCAAATTAGTTTCAAAATATTCGACAGCATGTTTATTAAATGGTAAAGACATGCAGTTCGTAAGAAAATTGAATTTGGTCTAGCCTCATCCCGTCTCTTAATTGCTAATGCATGTCAGTTTCTTCAATTTCATGCATGTTCGAAACATCCAAACACATTCGTAAATTGTTAACCGGATTTCAAAGTGAATATGTTTATTATTGCCACATTGTCATTATACGTTCTGATGTCCAATCATAAATGCATTACTTACACCTTTATGTAAATGAACCTGTAAACTTCGCACAATTTATATATTTACATTGATGTTAATATTATATGTTAGTTACAATGATTATATATTTAGGTATATATGTATACATGTGTGCGTGCGTGCGTGCGTGCGTGCGTGCGTGCGTGCGTGCGTGCGCGCGCGCGCGCGCGCGTGCGTATGCAAGCATTTATGTAAGTGATTGTGTGTTTGTTGTGCGTGCGTGCGTGCGTGCGTGCGTGCGTGCGTGCGTGCGTGCGTGCGTGCGTGCGTGCGTGCGTGCGTGCGTGCGTGCGTGCGTGACAGTGTGTGCGCGTGCGTGCGTGCGTGCGTGCGTGCGTGAGTGTGTGCGTGCGTGCGTGCGTGCGTGCGTGCGTGAGTGTGTGTGCGTGCGTGTGTGCGTGTGTGTGCCTGCAGGCGCGTGCCCGAATGTGTGCGTGTGCATGCACGTGTGTGTGAGTCTGTACATACATATGTTTTCCTAGTTATCCGCCAATAATAATTGTACCAATGTACGCCCAAGGACCGATGGTCTATTGGGGGAAATAAACTACTATATTCGCTAAAACTAAAACGTTAAAGACGGACTATTTCGAGTCATTCATGACGTCATGATTATGACGTCATCTTACACGTCACATAGTTGATTATAACGTCATATTAGGGCAGATGATAGGTGGATAAACTTGGAACGGTCCATTAGCTGATGTCACAATCATAATGACGCATAGCTCCGTCAGGAAAATGGAAACGTCCGTCATGAGGTGTATGAATTGTATGTTTTTTATGAACTTACAATTTAATAAACATTTGACTCCATCAATCGTAAAAAGTGGGTCGAGTTTAGCTAGAAATGGATGTCCATTGGTATAGATAATTTTCGTTGGCGAAAAAATTTAATGCTTTCGCATTTTGTATATTCCGATTACATTCACTTCAGCATTCGGGTTTAGATTAGAGTGTAGAGGGCATTTTGCGCAGTTCTTTCTCACGATAATTACGATACATCGTTATGGAACGGTATTAACACTTTCAGCGACGGATCTCGGAAAATGTATATTTTTTACAATATATAATCTATTTTGTAGAATATTTTGAAAGTAATTTGACTTGAAGCCAAGGCAGCAACGTCTTCCAGTCAAATTAATTTCAAAATATTCAACAGTTTTCCTGTATAGTTGCCTTGAAAATGAGATATGGGGAATTCATGAATGAGAGGGGTAATAGTTAATTAATATAAATGTCATATTTAGTCATATTTAGTCAGTGGTAAATACTAAAATGATTTTAATCCATTTTAGCATCCAAATATATAATCATCACTGATGACACCTTTAAATAAAATAACAAATGACAAGGCGACAAAACACGCGGTTCCTTAAAACTGTAAGGGAGATAACACATGCTTTATCAACTTGAATGCACCGACCACTTGCAGGTTTTTCTCTTTAGCGAGTACAACCAAGGGGAGATAAAACCTTCCAGGGTTTCTTATTCTGTCTAATAAGTTGAGGTAAAAACGGATATACTTTCCTCCGTATCAGACCTGACACTCAGTGCCGGCTTACGGTGGAGCGATGCCATAGGTAAAAGCACAAGACGGGTGCCGAACACCCGCTCGCCAGGGGGTACGGGGGTCCTACCAAGAATTTTTTTTTAAATCTAGATGCTTTGAAGATGCAATCTGAGGTCTATTAATTATAAATTTTCAGGCCAAGAGAGGAAATTTTTTGTAAATTTACAAGTGATATTTACGAAAATAGCATTCTCTTGTCAGACTTAGAGAAGAATGTTTTGAAACTTTACCACTGGAATGACTGGCTCGGTAACCGAGCCAGTGATTCCTGTCGTAAAGTTTCAAAAAATACTCTTCTCTTGGACTGCAAATGGACATTAATCAAGACGACTGCATTACTGTAGATGACAGCGAGTTTGTCTCTTCGTTGCGGTACGTAGTCCGTAGTAAAACCCTTTAAGATTTTGTTTGTTTAAAGCGCGAGGCCCTAGGCTGTAGCCTAAGTAGCCTAGTAGGTAATCTGGCTGTGCTGACACCCGGCGTTTCTCTAGACCCTGGTCCTATTTCTTTCCATGTCCATTCAATATACCAGTTGTCCCTATCTCCGTTACACTATTGAATAACTTACCTATAAAAGTGTCTTTCGCATTGAAATGTCAATTTGCAGACAAAGAGAAGACTATTTTTGAGAACATACCATTGGAATGACTGGCTCGGCTATCTAGCCAGTCATTCCAGCGGTAAATTTTCAAAAAAAGTCTTCTCTTGGTCTGAAAACGGACATTTCTCACCACCTCTGTATAAACCGTTTTTGACTGATATGAGTGTTAAAGGGTTAAAACGATCTTTGGCAAATAGTTAACCCAGGACTATTTAAACAACATTGAATAACGCATGCGCAACGGAATCTGATCTTAACATACAGCAGTACATCGCTCCGAAATAACTTCCAAATATTCCCAAAACAAAATTAACCGTAATGTTGAATAGTTTCCAATCAAATTTAAATTATGCTCATAATATTCAACAAAACATTTCTTACTTCATGTTAAAAATTATACTAATTAACATGGTTTTGCTTTTGTTTTTGCGAACGTTATCAGGTATTTCCGAACTGTACTGTACGTAGTCAGCCCATGCGTGGCAAGACAGCGCATTCTGACTACACCAACTACTGCAGTATTACTGCTACTGCTGCCCATGTGTGGCAAGACAAGGTGTATTGGCTACAACTACTGCTGCTAGACAGCGCATATTGGCTACAACTACTACGGCTAGACAGAGCATGTTGGTTACAACAACAACAGCAACAACAACAACAACAACAACAACAACAATAACAACAACAATAACAACAACAACAACTACTACTGCTGCTGTTTCTGCTGTTGCTGCTGCTGCTGCTGCAGCTGCTGGTGGTGGTGCTGCTGCTGCTGCTGCTGCTGCTGCTGCTGCTGCTGCTGCTACTACTACTACTACTACTACTATTACTGCGGCTGCTGCTACTGCTGCTGCTGCTGCTGCTGCTACTGCTACTGCTACTACTACTACTACTACTACTACTACTGCTGCTGCTACTACTACTACTATTACTACTACTACTACTACTACTACTACTACTACTACTACTACTACTACTACTACTACTACTACTACTACTACTACTACTACTACTACTGGATACTGGTGCTGAAATATATAATTTCTCAATTTGATTTGCGACTCGCAACGAGCATATCTCGGTTTACTTGTCCGACTGTCCGTAAACATCTTTGACATTTCCGACAAAGACGCCTACATCGCAACTATAGCTTGGAATTCTGTTGTGGGATTTTAATTGTAACCTGTAAAAAAATATAATAATAATTAAAACAAAAGTTCGGAAATATATTTGATATATTATGTATGCAGGCTGCAGGCCAATCTCCCGCTTTATTAATTATCTCATTTCTAGAGACAACAACTTGCTGTTAAATAATTCGAAATTAATTGCTCTGAAAAATATGTTAATGGCCAAGGCAGGAAACTGTCGAATTAGTTTGAAAATATTAAACCACACGTGAGATGTATGTTTGTTTTGAATTTTAGATCCCAAAATATTACCGGTCAATTATTAAAGAAGATCTCTGCGATTCCACCTGTATTCCATATTGAGACAACTTATAATGAAATAAAATGAAAGAGTTTGTAATTATTCAATCTCAGTGATGAAACAATTTTCTAGAACACAGACATGCCTTTAATTATGGTGATGCTACAAAACCGACTACTACGACGACCACGACGACGACGACAACGAGGACGACGACGACGTTGCAGCCGCCGTCGACGACGACATCAACAGAATACAGACACGCGTTTAATTGTGGCGATGCATCAAAGCCAACAACAACAACAACAACAACAACAACAACAACAACAACAACAAACAACAACAGCGGCGACGACGATGACGATGACGAGGAGAATGACATCAATAGCTTACAGTTTTTAATTCCGTATATTCGTCCAGAGCATATTCGCTTCTGTAAAAAACAAGACAAACAAAAAGAGATTTAAACAAGCGAACATACCAACAATTCATCAAATGGTGTTGGTGGTGGTGCTGGGGGTAGAGGCGGTGGTTCTAGTTGTGGTGGTGGTGATTTGGTGGCGATCATGTGGTGGTGGTAGTTCCGGGGGTTGTGGTGGAGATAGTGTTGTTGTTGTTGTTGTTGTTATTGTTGTTGTTGTTTTTGTTGGTGGTGGTGGTGGTGGTGGTCGTGCTGGTCGTGCTGGTGCTAGTAGTGGTGTTTGTGGTGGTGGTGGTGGTGGTTCTGGTGGTGGTTGTTGTGGTTGACCATGGTTCTGGCGGCGGCGTTGGTCTTGGCGGTGGTGGAGGAGGAGGTGTTGTGTGGTGGCATGTATTGTCTTCCTATTTCGTTTCTGTGATAGAGACCTTCCTTTCAAGATATTACTAACATAGACCGGTTGCTTCTTCCAGTCGGCTTGTTTTTCAAAGCATCGGCTTTGGAACATACCGACCGTGTGCTCTTACCTTCTTTGGTGTTCTATTTATAGTCTAAAACCGCCTGATGGACTGGTCAAGACTAACAAATATGAGCAGCGTCTCGACATGAGAGAGAGAAAAAGCGTTCAAGAACTGACTTTGTTTTGACACGTGAGTAACTCGTCCATCATGTAATATTGTAACGCTTTAGTTAATTAACTTATCAAAGTATCTTCTATCACGAGTCATACCGGCCCGAATTTATGTCAGGAGCATTCGAAAATACAAATACGATTCCTTCCCAGGAATCCGATAGTCAAAGCTACAGATTCCTGAACCAACATACATTCCAACAAAAACGATGCGCACAATATGCATGATTCTTTTTCATAAAATAGACACAGGAGCCAGCACATTATGGAATGAACTTTCCAGTTTTAGCTATGCCCCGCCCATCACTAGCTAAGCTCTACCCACACCTTTCCCTGTTGAGATTGATCGATGCCCGAATACCATAACTATCAATTTCCTGAAAACTCTGCAGTTAAGTTGTTGAATATTTTGAAACTAATTTGACAGGGCGCTGTTGCTGCCTATGGCAGCAACGGCGCCGAGTCAAATTAGTTTCAAAATATTCAACATCATATTTGTTAAAAATTAAAGACATACAATTCGTGCAACAACGCATAGTCCGTCTTCAACTATGCGTTCGTGACGTACTTATCTACGTAATTCATGACGTCATAATGCCGTCATTATCTCTGTCACGCGTGGAACAGGGAGGACATATGTAATTGTATAGATATATGATACTCACAAGTCCCGTCCAATACCGGACATCTTGAACCCACCAAATGGCGCCTGAGGCACAACAGCATCATAACAATTTATCCTGAAAATAGAAATGCAATACAAATATTTTAAGAATGTAAAAATTTGGGTTTTATAGAGCATATTGATTTGTCCCTCTTCTCCACCCACCCCCAGTCTAATAGCTGGGTATACCTAGTGACGTATCTCTTCATCATGAACATTGAAAAGTTCGTTAAGTATACGAAATGTATGTATTTGATTGATTAACTATTTAAGAAATACTCATTTAAGAAAGTGTTTTGAAACTAATTTGACTGGGCGCCGTTGCTGCCGCAGCAACAGGACAAAGTCAAATTAGTTTCAAAATACTCAACAGCTGTTTATCTGAATAGCTACCTTGAAAGTCGGATTCTGGGAATTCAGGATTCGAAGTATAGAAATTGATTTCAACACGCGGAGCTTAGCTAGAAATGGGCTGAGCTTAGCTAGAAATGGGTGGAGCTTAGCTAGAAATGGGGATCTTAGCTAGAAATGGGCGGAGCTTAGGTAGAAATGGGTGGAGCTTAGCTAGAAATGGGTGAAGCTATTCCTAGATTCAAGGTATAGTTTATGGAGTATATTATGACAGAAGTGTAACACAAAAAGGAGGAGACAGGAGACATAGGTGATGGCTCCGAGTTAGCTTCTCATCCATGACATGCCTTCAAACATCTTTCTTGATGAACTAAACGTTAAAGATTAATGAAAAGAGATCTAGACACCAGGGCCTTCACAGAGTGCATAGGCTATGGTCACCCGAAAAAAAAGAAAATTAAATGGCATATATATCAAATGAAATTTGCTGAGCTATTTTCAAGATTGATCTTTACACACATTTACCTCTGAATATTTTTGGAGATTAACCAGAATTTGGATACAGAACCAAATAACCTTGCAAAAAGGAGTATGTAAGAACTACTACTGTAATCTGAATAGTTTTCTGGAAATTGAGATTCATAGATTGCAGGGATCGATTGATGGAGATGGACGGGGTATACCTAAAATTAACTGGAAAAGGCGATTGTAATCGTAATGTAGCAATTGCTCGGACTTAAATTAATTTCAAATAGTAATCAGAATAACATAAACCATGTGTTGTATGTGAAATGCTCGGTGGAGATGTTCTAAGAACCGAGTGTTTGTCCTTACCAAACTGTTCCCGCTTCGAGAGCCTGCATACACATCAGCGCCCGGTCAATATCCTTAGTAAAAACGCCGGCTCCCAGTCCATAACGTGTATTGTTAGCACGTTCCAAAACCTCTTCAGTTGTTGTAAATTTAAAAATCTGTTGCACAGGTCCAAATATCTATAAGGAAACCAGAGAAATTTATATAAGAAAACACATTATAAAAATTTGATTTGTAGTCATTTTCACAAAGTTATAAGAACTAATACAGAAATGTGTTGGAAATTGGCTTAATTTTCCTGTGATGTATGACTGCAAAAAATATTATGATTGTAGCTTTCCATATAAACAGATAAAAGTGCGTTGTACCTGGGTCTAATTAATATTAAAGCAATACGATTCACGCTCCGCCCAGGGTGTTTACCAGCCAACAGAGTTGTGAGCAACAATGTATTGTGGGAAGATATTTTATATAAAATTTGTCAATTATCTTAACTGGAGGGCGGTGCTACTACGTTGAGAAGCAACATGCTCCAGTCAAGTTATCTTCAAAATATTCAACATAATAAGTTTTTAAATTGTGATATGCGAGGATCATTTCATATGCATTGTTTTCTGAGTTGAAATTGTCAGAAAACGGACGGACATGGTACAAAGGACCTTTCCATTCTAGCTATGCCCCGCCCATCTCTAGCTAAGTCCCACCCACACCTCGCTCGTGTTGGGATCGATCGATCTCTGAACTCCCCGACTATCAATTTCCAGAAAACTATACAGGTAAGCTGTTGAATATTTTGAAACTAATTTGACTGGGTGCTGTTGGTGCCTATGGCAGCAACGGCGCCCAGTCAAATTAGTTTCAAAATATTCAACATCATATTTGTTAAAAATTAAAGACATATATATATATTACCTCTTCTCTGGCGATCCGCATGTTATCTGTGACACTGGAGAAGACCGTAGGTTGTATGAAGTAACCCTTGTCTCCATGGCGTGCTCCCCCGCATTGCAGAGTGGCTCCTTCCCGTTTACCACTTTCTATCAAATCTAAAATTTTATTAAACTGCTCTTCGTCAATCTACAAGGAAACACAGATTAATCCATTCAACGCAGATACCCAGACCAATATCGCAGTAGCATCGAGCGTGAAGGAAACTATGGATAACGCCTCCTTAATTGTGGATTACTGTAACCTGTGTATTGACATGATCAAATTACATGATGGGACGAGTAGAATTCAGTTAATGGAGGGGACCCATTTCTATACCCCTCCAATTTCTAGCTAAGATCTGGACACTTTATTATTCATGTTGTGATCGATTTGAAACTTGGAATCCAGAATTCGCAGAATATAAATTTCAAGGTAAATTTACATGTAAGCTGTGAAATACAGCACCCTGTCAAATTAGATTCAAAATATTCAACTGAATGTTTATTAATTTGTAAATTAATCAAAGTGATACAATTCGTACACTACTAACAGAACTTTCGATTTTTATAACATAGGTAAATAGACTACGTCATCATGATTGTGAGGTAATATAGGATTCATGTTTCTCAGTCAATCATATGACATCATAATCAACTACGTGGCGTGTACATCATAATCAATTGCATCAGGAATGATTCGATTTAGTCCATCTTAAATGCTTAATAGTCCGCCAGGTTGCATGAATTGTATGTATTTACTGTTTAGTAAACTTGCTGTTGAATATTCTGAAACTAACTTGACTGGGTGCTGTAGTTGCCATCACTCAGTCATATTAGTTTCAAAATACCTGTATAGTTTTCTGGAAATTGAGATTCAGGGAGTGCAGGGATCGATCAATCGCGGCATGGGTGAAGTGTTGGTGGGACTTAGACAAGGATGGGTGAGGCATAGCTAAAACTAGATTCCTGCATTGATCCATACCTGAGATACTTGAATGACATATCGGATTCCTCAATATGCTTAGTGATTAGATCATTTTACCTCATCAATATCAACAGATCTCGTACAATCCTACAATACTAATTAGGTCATTCAGACTCACACTTAGATAGCAATATATACATAGCATATGCAAAAACCAATATGCATCTACATCCATACAGTTATGCACTTACTACGCAGACAATGGGCCTGTCCGACTTGTAATCAATATATATATATATATATATATATATATATATATATATATATATATATATATATATATATATATATATATATATATATATATATATATATATATATATATATATATGACTAGTTGTCAGTCGAACTCTCATCTGACAGTTGAATACATGTTGTACTTTAGTGTAAAATGCATGCATCCGACTGGTACACAGTCAGATACAGTTGATAATTGTTTACCAGGTGGTTACAAACATAAGGAATTTAGAAAAAATACCATTTTATTAGAGCAGGTTGTGCTGTCTGTATGTGCATGCATACGCCATGTTACATATACCAATCATGAAATTGAATTGATACATGAAGTCATAGAGGTGCCATCTACATCTATAGCTTGGCAATGTGGTGTGAAAGCAAGTATACAGGTAAGCTATTGAATATTTTGAAACTAATTTGACTTGTAGTTATTGCTGTCATAGGCAGCAGCAACTTACGGTCAAATTAGTTTCAAAATATTCAACAAGATGATTATTACATAATGAAGAATGTAATGAATGGGTAATTTCATGTTATCAAACACTATCGCATGAGGATACAGAATGGTGGCGATCTCGGTTCAACATTTATGCGATATTAGATGAGATTAGCACCCCTTTAATTAAATGGCAGCAACTGATTAGTTAACCTAATGGGATGATCGAACTATTACATGTGCACCAGACTCTTTCTGAGTAAATTTTCAGTGACGAGCATGCCAGGATCACATGAATAATGATGTCAGATGCCATATTGAAGAAAAACCCGTGATGGATTTCGCATATATCTGTGAGGCTTAAGAAACTATACAGTATGTATATGTTGCTCCAATATCCAGATCCACAGTCCCATTGTCATAGTCGATCATCTTGTTTAAGATTGTTTCTGAAGGAATGAAAATTTTGTATGCCAGTTCCTATTGCATCATATTCCAGCACATCTGCTACTTATGACTTATTCTCTTTTTCAAGTATTACTATGTATTCACATCAAAATTCTGTACACAATTTAGTTGAAAGCTGATGCAGTGCATATACTAACAACCAACATGCACATGTTTGCTGAACATTATGTCCAATGTATGCACTTAATGAAATAAATCAAGCAATAAAGAAATTAGTATATTATAAAAATAACATCTGTGAACAAAATTTGAAAAATGCATGTAAGAAGAACAGGGCCATCGTGCAAGCTGAAAAGTTGGGGGAGCCCATTGGGTGGGTCAGGGAGGGGTGGCCCCTCCATGGAAGCAGGGTGTTCTGGTGGTCTTCCCATGGGAAAATTTTGAAATTAGATGCTCTGAGAAGTGTTTTCCTGCATTCTGAGTTATAATTGACCATCAGTATTGTGCTTTGAGATTATGACATTTTTAACTTTCGTATTACCATTGGTAATGTGAAAGTTAAAAAGTCATAATCTGAAGCATAATACAGATGCTTAGTTATGATCGAATAGCATGAGAAACAGGCTGGGCCAGCTGTCAGAATACATCCCATGTTCTCACACATCCCGTAAGACACTTGCACGGGCAGAATGACAGTCACAGGAGTGCCATTACATGCACAACGGTCAGCGAAGGCATGCCATGTTCTCATGTAGGCCTACTTTTGCAGGGTTTTAATTATAACCTAATATATTGCCTAATGCAAACAGGATGCGCTGACATAGCACAATTATTGGCGCTGGTCTGGTGACGTCATTCTCCTCGATGAACCCATTATAAAAATTTCATTACATAAATCATTATTCGTTAATGAACCATGAACCAATCCATCAAGTAAATCATTACTCGTTAATGAACCAACGATGTCAAGGTTTGCACTTTATACAAGTGACATTACATTTGAAGATGCGAAGTTACCTCACACACCCTCCCTCTCACACCCCTCCAATTTTATTGTATATTTAGCTGTTTCACGATCACACCCACCACTGTTTAAAAGAAAAATTGTTTAGAAATTCTTTTGGGGCTGGGGGTGAGGGAGCCTGGGCACCTTGGGGATGACGCCACTGAAGAAGAACTGGTTAAAATACTAACCTGTGGTCCATTCTGTGTGTCAGAGTCATACGGATCACCTACTTTGCGAGCCTGTGCACAGGTAACACTACGCTTAACAAACTCATCATAAATCTTTTCCTGCACAAATGTCCTGGAGCCTGCCACGCAGACCTGTCCCATATTGGACATAACTGCATCATGTGCACAAGGTACAGCTGTGTCCACTAACATAGAAACACAGCGTAATAATAATAATAACAACAGAAATAACGTAATTTGTGAACCGAGAAACATGTTATTTAGTGCAATTTTGAAAACAATGTAAAAAATTCTCTGTTGAATATTTGGAACATAATTGGATTGGAAAACATTGCTGACTTAGCAATCCAATATGTTCGAAATATTCAGCAGAAGGTGTTAAGTTATTTCTGAGCTATACTGTACTCTGTAGTTAAAGGTAATGTTGACAATCACAAGCGTAGAAAATCACTTATGTGCCCCTCTATTTACCACATGAGTCAAGGCTCATTGTGCTAAACTATGTAAGCTGTACGTCATTGATTACTTGTTGATTATAATCTAGAATTATTGCTGTTAAATTTAGGGTTGATGGTGATATGGTTTTGCTGTCATTGTTGTTGTTGTTGTTGTTGTTGTTGTTGTTGTTGTTGTTGTTGTTGTCGTTGTTGCCGTCACAGCCACCGCCGTTGTTATAGTCGCTGTCGTGTTTGTTTTACAAATGATTGTAAATTGCGGGGGTAAGAGTTACAATTTTCAGAATATTCAACAGTTTGCCTTTCTTTGTTTCTTTGTAAATTGCAAGACTAAGAGTTTCAAAATTATCAAAGAAAAGAAAAATGATGAATAGTCAGAAAATAATTTGAACTCGTAATTTATCTGTTGGTTCGAAAGACTTAGACTTACAATCAGCATCATCAAAGATGATAAGAGGGCTTTTTCCTCCGAGCTCTAGAGTTATTCTCTTCAGATTACTGGCACCTGCTGCTTGCATGATCAGTTGACCCACCTGTAAATAAGTGTATATATGTTTAGTGATCAAACAGACCATCTATCAAATATGGACTATTAATGAATTCTCAAATATCCCATTTGAAAATGATGCACACAGGAAATAAATTCATATAAGAATTGGTTACCTGTTGCTGCTTTGTCATCGAACAATCGCCCCCATAGCAACAGTACAGTACAGATAAGAAATAACAGCACGTTTCCAAAAAACCCAAAATAAAACGTGTTGTTGAATATTTTGCATTTAACTTGATTGGAGACCATTGTTGCCTAAAGCAGCAATGCTTCCAATCAAATTAAGTTCATAATATTCAACAGAACATTTCGTACATCGTGTTCAAAATTGTTCTACTTAACATGTTTCACTTTATGTTTTGGAAACATGTTATCTGATTTATGATGGGTAATGTAGTATTTAATGGACCTTTCCAGTTTATCCATCCATCATATAACGTCAAGATCAATTACGTGTAGCATGACGTCATAATTAATACAGTCATAAATGATGTAATTAAGTTCATCACGAGCGCATAATTGATGACGAGCTAAAGTGTTGTTGTACGAATTGTAAAGTTTTTATTATTTAATAAACATTCTGTTGAATATTTTGAAACCAATTTGACTACAACACAGTCAAATTAGTTTCAAAATATTCAACAGGTTACCTGTATTGTTTTCTGGAAATTAATAGTTCACGGATGGATCGATCCCAACACGGGCGAAGTGTGGGTTGAGCTTAGCTAGTAATGGGCGGGAAGGGGTCTAGCCATAACTGGATTCCTCCATTCATTGTACTCTGGTAGCGACCTGCGTCAGTTACTGAGGCACATGACTGCCGAATATGTACTCATTTGTCTTTGCATTTGCATCGATATCCAAAACCATTGAGCATACCATCATCTGGCAATGGAGGAATCCAGTTTTAGCCATGTCCCGCCCATCTCTAGCTAAGTAGTAGTAGTAGTAGTAGTAGTAGTAGTAGTAGTAGTAGTAGTAGTAGTAGTAGTAGTTTTTATTATTGTCAAGCATAGGAACCCTGTCAGTGACGACGCACTGTCACTAGGATATAGCCCAGTCGATATTGGAATGTAATTTTGACATTTAAATTTTCGACCCCAGCGAGGTTCGAACCAGCCAATTGTATGCCACCGATTCGCCTAGCGTTTGGGAGCCGAGTAGTCTGCTCACTGGCCCGCCATCAAGAGGACAAAAATCCTCTAGGACCAGCTTTCAACTACCCGACTCACAACCATACGGATTGACTGTAACTGATAGTGTACATTCCAGACTTGCCATATCTCTACGCACCGGCTTATATGTAGTTTTTATTATTGTCAAGCATTATTAGTTCTAGGAAACCTGTCATTGAAGACGCACTGGCACTATGATATAGCACAGTCGATATTGGAATGTGAGTTTTACATTTTTCAATTTTAGACCTGAGCGAGGTTCGAATCAACCTAGCTAAGTAGTAGTAGTAGTAGTAGTAGTAGTAGTAGTAGTAGTAGTAGTAGTAGTAGTAGTAGTGGTAGTAGTAGTAGTAGTAGTAGTAGTAGTAGTAGTGGTAGTAGTAGTAGTAGTAGTAGTAGTAGTAGTAGCAGCAGCAGTAGTAGTAGTAGTAGTAGTAGTAGTAGTAGTAGTAGTAGTAGCAGCAGCAGCAGTAGTAGTAGTAGTAGCAGCAGTAGTAGTAGTAGTAGTAGTAGTAGCAGCAGCAGCAGCAGCAGCAGTAGCAGCAGCAGTAGTAGTAGCAGCAGCAGCAGCAGCAGTCGTAGTAGTAGTAGCAGTAGCAGTAGTAGTAGCAGTAGCAGTAGCAGTAGTAGCAGTAGTAGTAGCAGTAGCAGTAGCAGTAGCAGTAGTAGTAGTAGTAGTAGTAGTAGTAGTAGTAGTAGTAGTAGTAGTGGTAGGTCATGCATTTTACCTCTGTTGAGCCAGTAAAGGAGACTTTGTTTACATCCATGTGGCCTGTGAGAGCTGCACCCGCTGTGGGCCCATAACCAGGTATAATGTTGACCACACCTTTTGGGAAACCAGCCTGTGTACAAATGCCATCCATACCATCAAAAACAAAAGCTATGAGTATAAATTATATTCACTATCCTTTGTCTTTGGCATCATTCCTCTCAATTTTAATTGATAACTTTAACATATCCGAATGAACGAATGAATGAATGTATTGATGACAGTACACATAATCTAATTAGCAAATGAACAAGCGAACGAACGAATCAGCTTTTCAATAAATTTACTGACTATCTGGTTATGGAAGTGGCCGTATTTATCATCATCAGCATCACAATGGGCGTTTATCCCTTAAATGATATAACGTCATAATCAACTTGACTTGTAGGATGACGTCATAATCAATGCCGTTATAAATGACGTATATAAGCTCGTCACTAACCCTTAATTGATGATGGACTAAGCGTTGTTGGACGAAATGTATGTCTTTACTATTTAATAAACAGTCTGTTGAATATTTTGAAACTAATTTGACTGAGTACCAGTCAAATTAGTTTCAAAATATTCAACAGCTTGCCCGTATAGTCTTCTGGAAATTGATAGTCAGTGAGTTCAGGCATCGATCGATCCCAACACGGGCGAGGTGTGGGTGGATCTTAGCTAGCGATGGGCGGGAATAGCCAAAACTGTATTCCCCCATTTATCAGCAAATCTTCAAATTTTAAACACTAATCACACATTTACTCACCTCCTTTACAAGTTTTCCCATGTAGATTGCAGTAAGTGGTGTCTGTTCCGCTGGCTTTAAAACTACAGTGTTTCCCGCCGCAAGAGCTGGACCGAATTTCCATGACACCATTGGTATTGGGTAATTCCACTGAAAAAGGAAACAACTGCGTGGTTATCGTCGAAAGCCTGCCAGAAATATATGAAAGATGTTGAATCCGAGATGAATCACAGAAATATACTCACTACCGGTGAGGACAGGGGAAAGTAGAGCAAAATATAAAAGTGGAATTGAGAAAATTGTGATATTGTGAAATATGAGTGGTTGAGTCTGTTAGTTCGCGCATACGTGCGTGCGTGTGCGCCTGCGTGCGTGCATCTTTAGTCGAGGCTGTACTAATGATGCAGGTTAACGCAGAGTGTAGGAATGTACTTGGACCTGGTAGGTGGTGGGGTGGGGTGTGCGTGTGAGGGTGGGGGTTGCGGGTGGAAGGCTTGCTGATGTATGGATGAGGCTGAAATCTGGGTGTGTGGGTGGGGGCGGGGCTGGGTGGGTGGGAGTGGGGAGGCACTATCGGGATACACTATGGGATAGGCAAAACCTGAATGGAGTCTATCGGCCCATTGCTCACCCCAAACCCACCAAACCCTTGTTCCTACGCCGCATTTCGTTGACCTTGGCTCGGCTAATTTTAACGCGCGCTATTTGGAATCCAGTCAGTCTTTTGTCGACGTTTAATGATTTTGAGCAGACTTAGGCCCGCTTTCCATGTGAGCTTTTATGCTCGCGGGTTTGTCTGTTTCCATGCAGGCGAGTTTACCAGCGAATCCGGCTGTTTTCCTAGCGTAGGCAAGAGAATTTGAAGCTCTAGTTCTGCATATCTTTGATAAATTTTTGCTTTCCTACACACTACACTGTCATGTCGCAAAAGCGCAAAGGAGAGGTACTTGATGCTGAACTTTCAAAACAGGAGCGGTTAACTAATCTGGTAGAACAATATCTGCACCCAAAATCTGTGCACTCTTTTTTGGTTTGTCAACTGCATCAACTGCATCATACAAATGCGAGTTCCTTGTCTCTTGCACAAATAATACAAAAGAAAATGCAGGTTGCACGGCATCATTATTATATTTGCATAACGTTCAAAGGCAATATTGCAAAATAACCTGCTTATAAGGCAATACGCATGCGCACAAGATCAACATACATAACAAGCGCGCGTGTCAGCGGCACTGACAAGCGCCCGTGGAAATGTATATATAGGAAATGCACTAGACCGACTTTTCTGCTAGCAGAAAAGCGAGCAGAAAAGTCGCGAACTGCGCGACTTGTTTTTAAGCGAGAGAATTTCAGCGCGCTGAAAAGCTCACGTGGAAATGGTTCTATCTAAATGCACTGGATCGACTTTTCCGCTAGCAGAAAAGCGCGCATACAACCTTACATGGAAAGCGGCACTTAGGCCCGTTTTATAAGTCGAATTTTCTGTCGCGCCGCGTCAATGACGACTGGTTGATTTATAAAGTGGACTCTGTCATTTCAGGCAGATTTAGCTGGCACGGCACATGAGAAGTTCGACTTATAAATCTGGCCATACTATAGCTAATTCAAAATGTGAAAAAACGTGGTTGCCAACCATTTTGCCATTAGTTCCAATTTAAACAGCTGTCATCTTTGATATTCACAGGAACTCTGCTTTTCATCTTTTTTCTTTGTCATAGATTATGCTAAAATAATCATGCTTACCTATCAAGCTTACACTCAACATGCCCCTAGATGAAACTTGCCCCCTCACCCTCACCCCAACCCGCGCAGTATTATCTCCTAGAAATCCGTGCCAAGCCGCCTATGTCATATAAAATGTCCAATGGCTATCTATAACTGTTGCTTTTATGGCATCGATCAAGCTGTAGTTTTATAATATACATATTAGTGCCCTATAGATACGTTTTGACCAGGTTTGGTGTCAGTGCGTAGAAATTGCAAAATGTGTCATCTTTACCCGATGGATGGACGCCAACACATACACCTGTTCAAACAGACACGGTGACGTCTCTGTATAGAAACCAATGACTATTGTAATATATACTATTTTGCACATACCGGGATGATCTGTCCACAGACACCCATAGGCTCGCGTCTGATGAAGGTCATAAGATCACCATCTGCAGCAAAATAATGATAATATACATTAGTTATCTATACACAGTACAGTAGGCCTATGTCGGGCAGTTTCGGGTCACTACTTAAAAAGATATTTCCTGTGAATTTATTTAGATAATATTTTAAATCAAACATGTTAGATTTTGTTGACACACATTTGTACTTTATGCACATATAAAAAAAGATTTAGTTTGACCTTTGCCCTGAGCCGACCGAATACGCCAATTTTGATGACTTTGTGTAGTTCCGGATCACGCCATTTAAACTGTCAGTTTGACGACTTTAAAATAATATTTTCGAAATCAGTCTTATCCCATTGTCATGTGTTGACAAGGCAAGAAACAAGAATATGAAAAATATCAATGGCATACAAACATGTATTGTGAAAGAAGGATTTTCGGCATACACAGCTGTGAGAGATGAGCTTATTTTCGTGTCGACCGTAATGGATGGTTATCACGACAGACGACTGATTATTAATTAAATGCTGGGAATCTGATACCATTGAGATACAGATTTTTATGATTTTGGTCCTCAATAGACTGAAGTTATTGAAAAACATAACAAAATATTAAATCAAAGCGTGGTCCCAAAGAATTTGATTGATGATTAAGATAGTGATCTGAAACTGCCGATAACCGGCCGCTGCAGTGGGCTTGAGGAATGTCCACTTGCAGGCCAAGAGAAGAGTATTTTTGAAAGTTTACCGCTGAAATGACTGGCTCGGTAACCGAGCCAGCCATTCCAGTACCAAATTTCCAAAAATACTCTTCTCCTGACCTGCAAATAAACATTCAATAAGGAAATATTTGGATTTTTTTGGCCCAAATTTAGACATTGAAGGGCTAATGATCAGTTTTAATATTAGATGGGGACAGGGACCAATTTCTAGCTATGCCCCGCCCATGTCCCACCGAAGCGCCGCCCACGTTGTACGCGGGTTGGTAGGATGAACCTTATATGTGTTAATGGTAGATGACCTTGCTGCTGTCCCTTTTGACATCTTGACCACTGACCCTGCCAACCACAGACATCAATCTCTTACTCGCCAAGAAAAAAACGCCATGTGCACCAAACATGACAAGATTGTATTGTAATAGCGCTACATAGGCGAAACTATTGCGCAAAATAGGCAATGGTAAAGTTTCATAATTTCATAGTTTCACAATTTTCCAAGAAGGTATAAATGAATAGGCCTATTTAGTACAATTCCTTTGAGTACAGACATTTATCCAAATAAAACAACGATATTATTACTATTCTCTCTTACTGTATGCCTCGGAAGTGTGGGGATTCGAAAATGATCGCCAGATAGAACCTTGCCAAACAAAATTCTTTAAAAACGCATTACACCTTAAGAAATCCACACCAAATGTCATGATATATGGCGAATTGGGCCGAATGCCACTCAATATAACTATAAAATGTAATATGGTCAGGTTCTGGGCGGGGTTGGTAAACGCTGGGTATGGGAAACTGTCATCAACACTGTACTACTTAGCATTAGAATTCTCAAGAGAACGAAATATTGAAATCAAATGGATTAAAACCATCAAATTCATTCTAGAAATAACTGGTCAGGCAGACTTGTTTTACCAGGAGGAAATAAACACCGCACAAGTAATCACCAAAACAAAAAGAGTCCTCGAACAACAATATACCGATGAGTGGAAAGCAACCATAAACCAATCGTCACGTCTGACATTCTATAAACAGATCAAAGAGAATATAGTTTTTGAGAAATATTTAAAAATCCTACCGTACCGAGAAGCCCTTATCTTATGTCATTTCCGAACACTCAACCACAAACTAGCGATTGAATCCAAAAGATGGCTAGGTATTGACAGATCAGAAAGATTGTGTTCTGAATGCAACTGCATAGAAGATGAGATGCATTTTCTTTTCTCATGCTCTAAATTCAATAGACAAAGGCAGAAATTCATACCACGATTCTATACAGAAAACCCTAATACCGAGAAAACTAAAGGATTGTTTGCAATATGCAATAAACCGCTCCTTATCAAACTCTCCAAATACTTGTTTGTATCAAAAAAATTAAACAGCTAGACGAATTCATCCATCTTCTCACCCAATCATACACCCGAGTTATCTATCAACCCAAGTATCCATCGCCATCATTGTTAAAGCGATGCTAATCTCATCTCAAATGCGATAGATTGTACGATAGATTATAGCTTATGGATTCCATATCATTCACATCCTGTTACATTCCCTTACATGTATCACAATCATTTGCTTTGTAACATGGTGTAAACATTGAACAGTGAGCACCGTGATTTTGTTTACTCAAGCGATAGTGTATGGTGACATGTAAGTGCCAATGCATTACATTCTTTATTATGCAAATCATTTTGGAGAATATTTTGGGGATAATTTGATTGGAAGTTGTCATTGCCTATGGCAGTAACGGCTTCCGGTCCAAATTGGTCTCAGAATAGTCATCAGCTTACTTGTATGATTGTTTTCATATCATATTGCCAAATTATATGTGACACCGCTATGCCTGAGCGTATTGACCAAGGCAGATACGCTAGTTTTTCCTTCTGATTTGTTGAAAAGTAAGGCATGACAGCCACCATAGGCTTTGGAAATGTACCAACGTTTAAACTACTCAAGCATGAATAGCTTTCTTTAGCGGCATGATAATAAGCTTAATATTATAGTATAGTTTACGAATGACGTGTTAGATCAGCTGAACAACTATTATATGAAGTTAGTTCTCCTTTAATACTGCCTGAAACACTGCAGGGGCAAGTGGCCCAAAAAAGTTAATAAATTGATTATTGTTGTTATCATTATTATGTAAGCGATCCCATTGTCGCAGCCCTCGTCGGCAGCGCGGCGGAGATGGTATGATAATAGTAATAATAATAATAATAATAATAATAATAATAATAATAATAATAATAATAATAATAATAATAATAATAATAATAATAATAATAATATTGTATTTCTACCGCCATTGTCAATGTACAAATAATCCTCATATGCCGTTGTCACGGCCTGAGTGTAATAAAGAAAATACGAAATACGGGAGTTCATCAAATACGCTGGCCAGCCTTGCGTTCCACAGGGAAAGCCCTCCAGAACGCTCTGCGCGTGCAAAATTAGCTTTTCTCGTTTTGTTTATTATATGGTATAATTAATGCGAAAACAGCAGACGACGACTAGTAGGCATATGATATGAAATTGGTTAGTAAAATTTTTGCATCATTGCCTCCGCTGGAGATGAGAGTCGCGAGTCATGGTATTGCTGGCCGCGTTAATCTGTTTATGTCAGTGTGGGATTCTGCTGTCAGAGTGGCTATTAGGTCTAAATCAGTATCTTGATTACAACATAAAGTCTACTGTTAGCCTAAAACTTAAAAAAGTATAACATATGAAATAAATATGTTATGACATGCGTAGTCACATATTTTCACTCATGTTTCTCCTGGTGTTCTATATCAGTCTCTATAGTAACCCCCGTGCTTTCGTGCTTCGCATGCGGGGAAATATTGAAACTGATATAGAATACCGGGCGGAATACTCGCGCAAATATGCGACTAAGCGTATAATAACATCTAATTATTCAAGGGAAATAAAATCTGGGTGCAGACCCCCGGGGACATCCGTCAGATGGAAGCAATAAAACCTACCTACACTGCAACACAGAAATAACGAAACATGCTTACAAAGCAAAATAAAACTTGTTGTTTAATATTTTGGACTTAATTTGATTGGAAGCCATTGCTGCTTAAGGCAACAATAGCTTCCAATCAAATTAAGTCCAACATATTCAATAGGACATTTCTTAAATTATGTTCTAAATTATACTAATTAACGTGTTTCTGTTTTTGTTTTGAAAACAAGGTACGGTAATTATTTATGTGTTATACTGTACTTTTACAAAGATAACCAGCCTAATAAATATTAGATATAATCTTTTGAGAATGGCGTTGCATTCTCCCCTTACAGTATGTGAAACAACGTGGAAATTAACATCAGATAATGTGTTAGGAATTAGAGAAATCCAGTTTTAGCTATGCCCCGCCCATCTCTAGCTAAGCTCCACCCATACTTCGCCCGTGTTGCGATCGATCGATCCCTATACTCCCGGAATCTCAATTTCCAGAAACCTATACAGGTAAGCTGTTGGATATTTTAAAACTATTTTGACTGGGTGGCCATGGTAGCAACAGCGCCCAGTCAAATAAGCTTCAAAAAATTCAATAGCATGTTTGTTAAATAGTAAAGACATACAATTCGTAAACCGGTACTTAGTCCGTCATCAATTATGCGTTCGAACATAGCTACGTCATTCATGACGTCATTGGTTATGGCGGCATCCTACACGTCACGTAGTTGATTGTGACGTCATATGGTTGGTGGCTAAACTAGAATCCTCTATTAGCCTGAGTGATCTACAGAATCGTACATCGGCTTACTTGTATGATTGTTTTCATATCATATTGCCAAATTATATGTGACACCGCTATGCCTGAGCGTATTGACCAAGGCAGATACGCTAGTTTTTCCTTCTGATTTGTTGAAAAGTAACGCATGACAGCCACCATAGGCTTTGGAAATGTACCAACGTTTAAACTACTCAAGCATGAATAGCTTTCTTTAGCGGCATGATAATAAGCTTAATATTATAGTATAGTTTACGAATGACGTGTTAGATCAGCTGAACAACTATTATATGAAGTTAGTTCTCCTTTAATACTGTCTGAAACACTGCAGGGGCAAGTGGCCCAAAAAAGTTAATAAATTGATTATTGTTGTTATCATTATTATGTAAGCGATCCCACTGTCGTATCCCTCGTCGGCAGCGCGGCGGAGATGGTATGATGATAATAATAATAATAATAATAATAATAATAATAATAATAATAATAATAATAATAATAATAATAATAATAATAATAATAATAATAATAATAATATTGTATTTCTACCGCCATTGTCAATGTACAAATAATCCTCATATGCCGTTGTCACGGCCTGAGTGTAATAAAGAAAATACGAAAATACGAAATACGATGGTATAAGCACAGATCTAAATACTATAGGTCGCTCAAAGGCAGGATTTTTTCGCCCGATCTCGTTTATACGAGACTATTAATTAGAACGATACACAAATCTGTTTAGTTAATTATTGTGTTAGTCATTCGAATAAAATATCAGATTAAAATAAACCCAATTTTACTAACGTAGACAATACAATATTCAATGTGATAATGATTATAAAAAGAGGTAAATTTACGTTACTTTTACCCAACCAATCGCAATACATATTGTTTTTATTGCGCAAGGAGTTTGTAAAATTCCTGGTTTTGGTAAAACCACAATAACCTCTACATCAACATCGTAGTCATGATTACTTTCAAAAGTTGAAGCGACACACTTTATTGGCAATGGACGGTCCAAGTTGATCCATCGATCAATATGACGCCAAAATCAAATATGTGACGTACAGGATGACGTCACAATCAATTACGTTATGAATTTTGAAGATAAGTTCGTCGCGAACGGTTAATTGATGACAGATTAAGCGTTGTGGTACGAATTGCATGTCTTTACTATTTAATAAACGTGCTGTTGATTATGTTGAACGCAATTTGACTGGGTACTGTTGCTGCCATAGTTTTACTGAACTCGTGCCACAGCCTGTCGCAACAACTCCTCCCATGGTGAAGACATGCGGATGCTCGATCTAGCCGTATATCTGTGGTTATAAGTTAAACCTGCAGGACAGGACCTCCGCATTTTGGAGCCAAATTATAGTGGTTCTTTAAGAATGTGGTCGCAAGATCACCTTTTTAAGAAATCGCCATCATTTGAAGAGACAATGCGTACCGTACCATAATATAGTAATGGACCTTTCCAAGTTTATCCATCGATCATATGACGTTATAACCAACTAAGTGATCACGTGCAGGATAACGTCATAAGCAGGACGTTGTGAATGACTCGATATAGCACGTCTTAAACGCGTAATAGTCCGACACGTACGCAGTGTATGTTTTTACTATTTAATAAACATGCTGTTGAATATTTTGAACCTAATTTGACAGGGCGCTGTTGGAGCTTGGCTAGAGATGGGTGGGAGGGGGTTGGGGGGGGGGTTATGGGGGTGGTGGGCTGGCTATAATTGGAAAGGGCCTTTAACTATGTCTCGATAAGGTGAGGTTTTGCTGTAGCTTTACCTGGTGAGACAGTTTTGCCGTGGATCTTGTCCGCCCATCCCGCGTAGTATCGGAACACATCTGCACTAAACATGACCTCCCAATAAGCATCTTCATATGGTTTCCCGTTATCCAACGTCTCTAAGCTCTGATAAACAGGAAAGGTAAAAATATATACTATATCAGTATATCTTGGCCGCTGACCACGTAGCCCAATGCATGACCGTGTGGCCAGCAAAACTGCTCTTAGAATCACACCAGCTTTTCTAAATCCCTGACCGCACCAATCCGACGATGCCTGACCCGTGTGATACAACAGTTCATTGCGGACAATCGCATCAGCGTGGACAGGAATTTGTATCAAGCTGAGTCACGTCGTAGACATGCCCAGGAAAATACGGACGTTTGGTAACCCGTATAGACAGATGTTATTTAGTTATTACGGAAAGAAATTATTGATCAAAATGTGAAAATTAAATGGTTTTCTTTTCATTTGTCAAAGTATTTTGATGCCTTGCTGTTCAAAACTGGTTGATCATGTCGTGGTTGTGTGGCTAGGTGAAGTTGGAAAACGTACAAGGGCCTACGACGGTGTACGATTTCTCAAAACCGCCGAGTTGCCTTGAGGTCACATTGGTGTGGTCCAGGATTAACGTTATATCGGCTGACAAGGTGTTTCAATTACATGTGCAAACACTATCTTATGGCTATCATATATCTGTATCCATCCAGTCTGATTATGAAGGACAATAAGAACAATATAACTAAATTTATATTAAAGTTTAAAACGATTGAAATAAACCTACTGATCCCTTACTGCCAGGTAATCGACGTCTCTTATCAGAAGGTCAGCAAGTTTATTGAGCAGCACTCCTCTCTTACTGGCGTCCATTGTCCGCCATTCTGAACCAAATTTAAACGCAGCACGAGCAGTGGCTACGGCTTTATCAACGTCTGTCTGCGGAAAGAAACAAACAACTATATGTTTCAGAGATACAACACCACTCAGATATTAACATAGCGTGTTTCCAAAACAAAACAAAACACTGTTGAATATTGTGTATATACTTGGATGGGACGACATAGCGCCCTAAATCTGCAATGCCTGAGATAACCAGCGACTAGACTTCCGCGTGTATCTGGAATCACACTTCAAACCACATTAAGTCCCATGTTGCTAGTTACACGGTGTTTGCCCATACCTTGTCTCCAGCACACACGTCACAGATCTTCTCTCCGGTACAAGGGTTGATAGTTGGGAAGGTTTCCCCGCTAGCTGCGTCCACATACTCGTTATTAATGAACAACTGTGAAGAAAAAAAGGAAGATAAAATGTGATATTGAGAAGCAAAATTTAAAAATAAATATCATTGCAAATGATAAATCCTGGATCCTACAACTAATTGAGGAATCAAGTCTCTCAGTCAATCATATGCCGTCATAATCAACTACGTCACGTGTAGGACGATGCCATAGTCAATGACGTCATGAACGATGCGATTTAGTCCGTCATAAACACGCAATTGTCCGTCAATAAACATTCTGATGAATACTTATTCTACTCAACTGCCGCCCTATCAGCAAGGAATTCCGGGAGATGTTGTGTGGTCTCCAAATGAATCAGTGTGTGTTGAGTTTTCACCGAGTGTAGTCATGTTATCAGCTCTGTGCATTGAGCTGTATGTAACCAGCACGTAGTGTTTTGTTTAATAGGAAAGGGTTATTAACAGTTTTACTGTCTATATATTGTTGTAGTAATTTAACAAATCTTAGCTAACGAATCACGTGTGTGAATAGAACAAGTTATACTATGTCGTCACAAACAGGAAATGTTGGTGTTTGGGATTCTCTATAGGAGGATTTATTGGATGTGAATATTAATCATGTGCCACATAATGTCCCAATTCATGGCGGTGACATGCCTGGTGACACAGATAGTAGGTCAGAGGACAATACCACCGTTCATGGCTTTATGCCTGGTGAAGTTAGTCACCGTTTCATTGGTTATTTTTTGCTTGGTGACACAGTCAAGGAGAAAAAGAGAGGGATAACGGGCAACACAAGGAGCAGCAACCTCCTCAGACTGTATCTATGGATCGAACATCCAGCATTAAGTCCTCTGACACTGATAGGGTTAAACAGTCCGATTTTTAATACTGGAATCTATAGTTCAGACTTTGGCTGAGCAGATGCAAATGTTCTGTGATAATATTCAGCATGATGCCTATGACAATGAGAGCGAGTATATTAATGGCTCATGAAACATTGAAACACCGCAGTCAGAAGATTCTTCAAGTGGAAGTACTTTAACAAAGTTAGAAAGATTTTATGATTCAGCAGAAAAACTGTCAGCTAATATCGATGATCAACTGGCCAGAGTTGTGACTAATCTAAACAATACAAAGTTGCCAGAGGAAAAACTGAGAGATAAAATTACAAATTATACACGCCCAGGAAACTGTAATTCATTGCTTGTCACTAGAGTTAACCCTGAAATGTGGCATAAGTTAGCACCTGTAACTCGAGCCAAAGACTCAAGAATGCATAATTAGCAGAAGTCACTCATAGCATCCATGGCCACGGCTACTAACTGCTCCGATTCGCTTGTAAAGGCTACCAGGGCATCTAAAAGTTTACCGCTCGATAAGATGTCAGTTATGTTAACTGGATTGGTTGATGGCCTAGCTCTAATGAGCAATGGCAATCAGGAACTAAATACTGTGAGAAAAGAGACACATAAACATGACTTTAACTTGGCTTTTAAAGGATTGTGTACCAGCGAAGTCATAAACAACAAGTGGCTGTATGGTGATGATTTACTGACTCGTGCCAAGGATATCAGTGAGACAAACTGAATGGGAAATAGATTGGCCAGCAAATATACAGGGTGGCACAATAAACAAAATACTCGTGGCAATTATAGGACGCATCCATACCAAAGAAACAAGGGAATGAATAAATCAAGGCAGTCTTTTTTAGAACGAGGACAGAATTTCAGCTTCAGGGGAACAACTCAAAGAGGGGTCCCTATCAGAAGAGGAGGCAATTTCAGAGGAGAGCATAAATATATCAGGATAACACACAATTTTAAGGCAGGTGCAATTAAAGAGAAATTAAATGTATGGAAAAACCTATTATCAGATAAGTTTATTCTAAAAACAATATCTGGCTGCTCAGTAGACTTTGTCTCATCTGCAGTTCAGTATTTTAAACCAGGCCCTCTAAATTTCTCAGATAGGGGCCATCGCTTTGTAGATAAACAGATAGAATTATGTTTAAGCCAATGAATAATAGAAGATACTTTTCATTCAGAATCAGAATTTTTATCTAATGTTTTTGTCAGGGAGAAAAAGGATTGGTCGCATCGACGAATACTTAATCTACTTAAACCTAATGATTTTGTAGCATATCATCATTTTAAAATGAATACCGTCGAATCCGTGATTAATCTTTTCAGACCTAACTGTTTCATGGCATCTTTGGATCTGTCAAATGCTTATAATTCAGTTCCTACTGCGTATGCATATCAGAAATTTATCCGGTTTGAATGGAGTAATAAAGTCTTTCAGTACACTGTCTTACCAAACGGTCTGCGTTGTGTCCCTCATATATTTACAAAACTCCTGAAACTCGCGTATGTACATTTGAGGAAGAGAAATCACAATTCTTGTGGATACTTAGATGACACCTTTCTTATGGCTCAGTCATATGACTCCTGTCTGGCCAATCTCAGAAACAGAACACTTATTGAAATCTTTAGGGGTTTTCATAAATTATGAGAAATCCGTAGCAATACCATCTAAGAAATTGGAACACTTATGTTTTGTATTAGATTCTGAAGATATGTCTGTCAGTTTAACATCTATAACGTGTGCTAATTTTGTTGGAGATGCTTAATAATCATAGTAATCTAATCCTACTCATTGCTGCACGTTTGACTTTTAACCAATCAGGTCACAGCTGTAGATGGAGAGAGTGAGCTTAGTTATTTTATGTATAATAAAGCCAGTTCAGATTTAGCACTTGAAGTAACTAGTATAACGTTTCTGTACCTTCTCACGCCATATTCCAACCTGTTCCTATGTGGGATTAATCCCCCACAAATTTGGTTAGCAACTGTAGAAAGGTTTTGCAATCGAAAGAACTAAAAATAAGGACCGTAGCAGAGCTCATTGGGATGTTTGTCTCATCATTTACTGGCGTTCAATATGGTCCATTGTTTTATAGGAATTTGGATTCAGACAAGATTCGTGCATTGAGACTTTGAGGGATGATTTTGATCAAATCATGTCTGTTTCTCACTCAGGCCAGACAGAGATTGAATGTTGGATAGATAATATCCACTCAGAAATTTCTTTTTATATATCACGGTAAAGTAAATTACTTTCTTACAACGGATGCTTCATCAGAAGGTTGGGGTGCGGTATTTGCTAAGGTTAACATCCCAAGTGACGCTCAGTCAGTAGAATTCAATGGTTAAATGAAGGTTCTTACGGAAGGTTGACCGGTATTCTACTCGGCTGCCACCGGAAGCAGGAATTACATCCCAGCACGTAGAGTAAATTAATCCCTCCCAACAAGTGTTGTTTGTTGATGCACTCAACTGGCTTCCGAGACTGATTTATTTGGAGATCTCACACCATCTCATGTACTTCCTGCTTCCGGTGAAATCTGAGTAGAATTCCGATCAACCTTCAGGTAAGAATCTTCGTTTAACCGTTGAATTTTACTGGGCTGTGTTGCTGCCACATGCAGCAATAGCACCCGGTCAAATTAGTTTCAAAATGTTCAACAGCTTACTTGTATAGTTTTCTGGAAATTGAGATTCGGGGAGTGCAGGGATCGACCGATCCCGGCGGGGACAAGGCGTCGGTGAAGCTTAGACAGAGATAGGCGGGGCATGGCTAAAACTGGATTCCTCTATTAAGGTATCAAAGTCAAACTGTGCTCATCCATTTCTAGCTACACTCCACCTTCAATGCACGCGCGATTATACAGTTGAACCATGAATTCCCAGAATCTCAATTTCAAAATAACTGTTGATTGGGAGATGCTGCTGCCTATCAAACGAGTTGCAAAATCATCAAAAGAATGTTTATTCAATGGAGAAATCCAGTTTTAGCTATGTCCCGCTCATCTCTAGCTAATCTCCATCCACACTGGCATGTTCATTAAATAGTAAACCTAAATACAAATCGTACAACAACGTCATAAATTAAGCGTTTGTGGCGAACTTAGCTACGTCATTCATGACGTAATTGATTATGACGTCACCATAGACGTCAAATAGTTGATTATGATGTCATATGATTGATGGATAAACTTGAATCCACTATTAAAAATTCATCAAATGCATCCTATCCAGACGCTTACAGTCGGGCCTTTACTATTGGCCTGCGTGATTTGATTGTGACGTCATCTAACAAGTGAGATATTCTGCTTATAACGTCAGATAATTTAGTAATCAATCGAATCTTTTCACTATAAGCTACAATAGGGCCTCTAGATCTGATCATGGAACACAGCTTTATAACGATGTAAGTCTGTGGGTGTATTATTTAACTTCAATACAGCGTACCGTATCAAAGCAGTCTTGGAGAAACTTACCTGCGTATGTTTAATTTCAGGATTGCGATTTGGTGGCGCCATTCCAGTCATGGTAAAGTTTAGTGACGAGACTAATCCGATAGCGCAATACCTTTACTTGCACTAATAGCTAATCTGGATCTATATCAAACACCAAACACGTTCTGAATCTAACCAGATAGAATAAGACTACGCAACGTACTTTTATAGCTCACACAATATCGAATTGATTAATTATAGGCCGAATCTGACTTTTTATGACTTCTCGAGTACACGCGGGGCAAAAATGAAATACATTTTCTTACAGGGCACAAGTGAAGACAATGTGAGATAATAGAGCGATTTAATGTGTTATTATGACGATGGTGGCGCTGCACAAAGATATAGTTAAGACAATGTGGCAATGTCAGCTCAATGGATGAATCCGATCTGTCACTCAAGTTTATGGCATTAGGGTCGATGGACCTTTCCAGTTTTAGCGATGTCCCACCCATCTCTAGCTAAGCTCCGCCCACAGCTCACTTGTGTTGGGATCGATTGATCTCTGAACTCCCTGTCTAGCAATTTCCAGAATACTATACTATAGGTGTTGAATATTTTGAAAGTAATTTGACTGGGTGCTGTTTCTTCCTATGGCAGCAACAGCACCCAGTCAAATTACTTTCAAAATATTCGACAAAATGTTTATTAACTAGTAAAGACATATAAGTCGTACACCGTGTCAGACTATCACACGTTTAAGACGGACTAAATCGAGTCATTCATGACATAATTGATTATGACGTCATCCTACACGTCAAGTAGTTGATTATGACGTCACATGACGTCATGCGATGGATGGATAAACTAGAAAGGTACATCACACCACCTGTAGGCTGCCGCCAGACTCACAATACAGAATGATGTATCTAGCTCTGTCATGAACATTGAGAAGTCCATACTATTTAATAAACATTCTGTTAAATGTTTTGAAACTAATTTGCTAAGTGCTGTTTCTGCCATTAGCCACAGCACCCAGTCAAATTAGTTTCAAAATATTAGCTTACCTGTATAGCTACCTTGAAATTGGGATTCTGGAAATTCAGGACTCAACGTATATAAGGTAAATTGACTCCTACACAGGTAAAACGTGGGCGGAGCTTAGCTAGAATGGGGCGGGGCATGGCTGGAAATAGATCCCTCTACGCAACGCCCTAGATAATTCACTGGTGCATATATTTGAAAGTTTAACATTAGACTAGCTGGTTATATTTGATATATGTTGTGTGTTGTATAAATGTCCAGTATATCTCATAAATCAGTTAACATGTTTCCAAAACAAAGATTCCTCTAGAAACAGTCTTGAACACGATGTAAGAATTGTTCTCCTGAATATTTTTGACTTAATCTGATTGGAAGCCATTGCTGCCTTAGGCAGCAATGTCTTCCAATCAAATGAAGTCCAAAATATTCAACAGTATGTTTAATTATGTAGTTCTTTATGAGCAGTACTGTATTGTCTATGTTCTATTGCCACATGTAAATGTAATTGCTCATGTTATTCAATATGTCTTGTAGAATGTTGTCGAAAAAATGACTGCTACGGCGAGATAGCAAGTGAAAAACATTAGCCATAATCCCAGACCCTTTGTTGATTCTATTTATGAGCCGAACTGCGCAGAACGCGCGGATTTGACGCGAAGATTTAATTTTGTGTTTGTCAATGAAAGTCTCACCAGGCGTAGTCCATCATCATAACAACCAGCTTGATGGAGACATTGGTGTATCTGTGGTCTCTTAATTGTATCAAATGCACATGCCATGCCGATTCCCATCTTGTATAAGTCCAAATGCTTTGCTATTACTACTGACGTCAACATTCGCTGTGCTTGGACCATGCCAGCCACTGTTGTTAGCATTCATTGGGTCAAGACCTTGTTGCCGCAGCGACGTGATCTATTAAAACCTTTCCGCCAGTTTCCAGTAAATTTCTCACTTGTATCTCTGACACGAGATAATATCAAATTTGATAGACATTTTCGGATGCTGTTCAAAAACATTATTTGCGTCAGGTTGGAAAGATGTACGATTTGTTTCCTAGTCTTTGACACGCTACAAGACCAAACCCTCCGATCTCTTTGGTAGCTATGCCACTAGTGATGGAGTATGCATATGATGGTGACTTTATAGATGAAGAGAAATGTCCTCTTGATACACTACTTCCAATAGCTGCAGAACAGCTTAAGGCTGCACACCTCTTCGTGAATCAAACCAAAACACAGTTGACTCACGTATACCTATCCACCAGCACAAAAATGAACGATGGCGGTATCCCCACCATAGCACTGAAACGTGGAGGAAGACCAAAATCCGTGTAACAGGAAATTTCGCCATCCAGACCTTTTGGAAGGTTGAAGAAAAACTAATTGCAGCTAAAAGAAGTGTATACGTCTTCAGCTGAAAAACACAGTCACTCGTCTTCATCTTCGTCGTCGTCAACATCACTATGCATTTAACCCTTTTGAACCCTGTATTACCAGAATCTTAAGTTCAAGATAACCCTACATGTGACTATTTCAGAACTAATTTGAAAGAAACTGTGGCAGCAACAACTCTCAGTCAAATTGGATTAAAAATATAGCAGAATATTTATTAAATTGTAAAATGATTCTTTTAACAATTCGTATTGGTGCACAAGCAACATGCCACCAAACGTGGCAAGGTACACCTTGATCTAGAGTGGCTAGACAATGCCACCGACACCTAACTGCCATATAAAATGTCCCTCGAGGAACACATAACAACAATTGACATACACTCAAACCAAAACTAGTCTTTATCCAAAGTCCTCAAATGCATTGAAACATCAGCGACCAATGTAATAGGAGTCGTCAAGAGTAACCACAGAGCTGGGCACTGCATTGTAGACACATTCGTTGTAATGTTGGCACAACGGCTTCTCGTCTATCGATGTGGACAGAGCAAAGACCACACAAGACTACGCCGAGAACACAATGCCATGCCTCGCCAGAACAGCGAATGACCGAAAAAAATGCGCCACCCGACACTTAGACTCTCTGGCAGATGGCATCACATCCACAAACGATTGTCGTAATACGCCCAGGGTACCCAGGCTCTGAGAGATACTGGTCCACAACTACCGATTTCCATACATAGCACTGAAGAGATCTTCATCGAGACCGACCATGGAAAAGGAGATGAGATCGGAGAATGGTTTAAGAACCTATTCACAGATACAGACGATGTGTAATTATAGCCATTTTCGGCGATCATAGGCCACTACAGTCACCAATCGAAACATCTGAAGTTGAGAAGGCACTTAAGGCCATGAGAAATGGAGGTGCATCTGGATGCAACAACATCAGCAACGAACTGCTTATGTAAAGGTCTAGGTATAGGTGGGGTTTATAGTTTGCTTTCATTGCGTGCTCAGCTGACTTTCCAGCTTACCCACCTGGTCATTGTTCCTTATTTATTTTTTTTCCTGCACAATCTCAATACCCTTTGGAGCATATAGCCACGCTGTTGTGTATCGGTGCTCAATGGCCTTTGTATTCCGTGTTGGCGACACTGCCCTAACATGTACCTATTTTACAGACAGGCGTTTGATAGTTTCAATCAAAACGGCTTTAAACAAGGACACAGCTGTGCAGACATTGTTTGGGCGCAACGAATGCGCGTGTCAGTAGTCATGTCCAAGCACTAGAAATTTCACAAGATAGGCATCGATATGTCCCGGGCTATCGAACGGTCAAAGACCCTAGAGGTACTATATCAATATGGCTGGAAGAATGATGGGCTATGACTAGTCAGACTGCTATTGGCAAATACCACATTGAAAATGCGAGTAAAGAACGTGAAGCTTGCAGAATGCCAGACCTATGATGGTTCTCAACAGGGGGATGGCCTCTCTCTGATGCTGTTTAGATGCTACATTGCCGCAACCCTCACAATATGGATAGTGATAAGCAACCACTATATATTATACTACCATATGGCATTGCCACAAATTAGATAGTGATAAGCAGGCTCTATCATGTTATTGTGCTATAGAATCACACTACAAGATGTTATCAATGCTGCCAATGGGAGAGAGAAAGACCCAGCAACTACTGGAAGAAGTTATTGGTTTGATTGGTGTTTATTGAGTCCGTGATTCCAGGTCCCATTTACGCCATTCTAGGCTGGATTTATTTCAACATAGCACGTGGTTATCATGTGGATGGCGACCAATGCAGAACCTGCTTCATGCTACTCAGATCATCAGGTCGGAATTGCAGGACTGTGTGGGTATCGGTAATCACCCATCGAGTCTTTATGATCCAAATATGATCAGTCTTTAACTGTTAATAGTCCGACACGTTGCATGAATTGCATGCCTATACTATTTAATAAACATGATGTTGAGTATTTTGGAGATAATTTGACTGGACACTGTTGCTGCCATACAGCAACGGCGCCCTGTTAGGGTAGTTCCAAAATATTCAATTGCTTACTTGTTTAGTTTTCTGGAAATTTTATAGTCAGAGAGGTAAGATCGATAGATCCCAACACGAGCGATGTGGAGCTTAGCTAGAGATTGGTGAGGAATGGCTAAAAATAGAAAGATTGATTGCACTGTCCACCCATATGTATATATAAATTGAATAATTTTTTATTCCTATGGCATACTATAATTTTTTTTTTTTATGGTAGTCTGCATTTATTATTTGTCATGCACTGTATTCGTATCTGCCATATCCTCACGTTTGGGTTATTGCAATAAAGAATCTGAATCTGAATCTGATGTTGTATTGGACATGTACGTCTGGCCGCTGTTGGGTGTGTGCGGTAGCGTGCAGGCTTGCTGTCGGTCCAACTGCTTTCTTTGGTTTGTGAAGCGCATCTATCGTACCTTGGCCAAGAACATCATTGGAGAGGTATTGCACGAAGGCAGAGTTTATTGTGTGCGTGCGTGCGTGTGTGCGTGAGATTGGCTTGGAAATAGTATCACTATCACCGGCATACTTAAAGAATGGAGGCAACCGATTTGTTCCGCCAACCTTTGGATAAGCTCCGCACACGCTTTGCCCGTGTTGGGATCGATTGATCCATGAACTAACTGAGTATTTCCAGAAAACGATATAGGTAAGCTGTTGAATATTTTGAAACTAATTTAACTGGGTGCTGTTGCTGCCATCCAGTCAACTTGGTTATGACGTCAGCCTACACGTCACGTAACCGATTATGACGTCATATGCTTGATGAAAAAACTGGTCCATTCATTGCCGATGCTATCAGGTCCAGATGCGTGTCCGTCTATTTCTCGGGACTTTTCAACACTTAGTTGCTACGATTGGTGATCTCCTACAATATGGATCCGTGAACAGGTTTCTAATTTTATCAGCTTTTATCTGGTAAGTTTAATAGTACGTTAATGAAACAAGATTATGACACAATTTAATTATAATATATATGAACTGTAATTGATTCTATTTCAAACTTAAATTAACATACATTTTAACACAATACAGCATGGCTGACCCGGATGTAAATTAAGGAAATATTCAATGTTTTTGTTCCAGATAAAATAAATAATACTCGTTTTGTTTTCTTCTTGTTTTTGAACTTTATCTTGATATTTCCACCAGAATTACTAGGAATTCTTTTGTGGGATTTTCACCTGCAAAATAATAATAATAATAATAATAATAATAATAATAATAATAATAATAATAATAATAATAATAATAATGTATACACGTTCGGAATCCTACTAACGGAGCAGCACTACTACTACTCCTACTACTACTACTACTACTACTACTACTACTACTACTACTACTACTTACCGTTTTCAGTTCTGTATATTCGTCCAGTGAGTATTCGCTTCTGTAATAAAAGTACCAAAAGAAAGATTTAAGCGAAAACCTGAAAATTCATTAGGAAAGGGATGGTAGGTGGCGGTGGGGTGGTGACTGGTGTGACGTATTTCTATGCTGATGGCTGAGAGAGATTGTGATGTATGTTATTTTATTCATTGCAAATTTACAGCGTCTTCCTTTTCCATTTTCTCTGTGAAAAAATCGAAACTGCCACACAAAGATATGTCCAATGAAGTATTTGTTTTAACTTTAAATACATTTTAAGCTTATTCCAGTCAGATTGATAACATAATCAATCGATCACTCAATCAATCTAGACATCACAGAGGCCCCGAGCCAATTTCCTGAAACACTTGTCTCGAAAAAATATGGTGTTTAGCGAGAGTCAAAGATGAGGTAGCGAACACACGCCTGTCGTCTATTATACGACGGAATGCGTCCTGATTTTTAAATTTGCATTCGGTAAGAATCAATCTCATACATTCTGAATAAACAAATGAGATGATTATTTTACAGTTAAAATAATTATAAAATAACATAGTAGAAATACATCTGGTGTAAAAGTCGCATCTCTGATGAAGGGGGGGGTGTGTGTTACACCCCGCCACCCCATCTCTCCACACCAATTAGACATACATATAATTCAAACGCAAGACCGCACCTGAGGTCACTGGCCTGCTTTTATAGATAGATGGATAAAGTTTATAACCAGTACCACTGCCACCCCCAGCCCGTCTCAGCTGGCTCCTTCATATTCAATGGAGAGATCCGATCTGTCGCTCAAGTATATAACGCCATAATTAATTATGTCACATGTAGGCTGACGTCACAATCAAAAGACTTATTGAATGAACTGTGGTATCTGGCCCCTGTTGAACATTGAATAGTTCGTCAAGTATATGTATTGCGTCTTTATTATTTATTCAGCATTCTGTTGAATATTTTGATACTAATTTGACTGGGTACTGTGGCTGTCATAGGCAGCAACATCACACATTCAAATTAGTTTTAAATACGCAACAGGTTACCTGTATAGTTACCTTGAAATTGGGATTCTGGGAATTCATGGTTCAAATTAGGCCTATATCAATACGCATAAAATCTGGGCGGCGTTTAGCTAGAAATAGTTGATGTTGGAAATGGGCGGGGTATAGCTAGGGAATCGATCTCATTATTGTTTGGCTCATAGATTATACAGAAATGAGATATTCTCTTTTATGCTTGTACATCACTTCAATTCATCTGAAGTAAGAATACCCTTCAAACAGATTGTTCTAAAATATTCAGTCCGTTTTCTTTTTTGTGACAGCCAAATATGGTTAACGCTTTCTGCCTTACAAACCAGGAACGAGGAATTGACCGTCCCAGTTTACCCATCCATCACGTGACGTCATAATCAACAACGTGACGTGTATGATGACGTCATAATCAATGGCATCATGAATGACGTAGATAACATCGTCACTAACGCTTAATTGGTGACGGAGTAGGCGTTGTTGTACGAATTGTATGTGTTTACTATTTAATAAAGATGCTGTTGGATATTTCGAAACTAATTTAACTGGACGGTGTTGCTGCCATAAGCAGCAACAGCGCCCAGTCAAATTAATTTCAAAATATTCAACAGCTTACCTGTAGTTTTCTGGAAATTGATAGTAAGAGAGTTCAGGGATCGATCGATCCAAACAGGGCGAAGTGTGGATGGAGCTTAGCTAAAGATGGGCGGGGCATAGCTAAAACTGGAAAGGGTCATTATCCTTGTTGTAAGGAATATTCGGTTGAATATTGTGAAACTACGTTTACATGACGCTGGTGTTGACCACGGCAGACAACAAGTTTCAGTCAGATTAGTTTCAAAATATTCCCCATCTTACCTGTATATGTGTCTTATAGTTGAATTTCGGGGGGGGGGGGGGTGTTAAATGATTAAGATGTAGACTCTGAATACTCACAAGTCCCGTCCCATGCCTGACATCTTGTATCCTCCAAATGGCGCTTGTGGCACAGTAGAATTGTAAGTATTTATCCTGAAAATTAAGAAAACAACAATTTAATGTTGACTCTAACCCTCGAATATGTTCAAGAAAATGTCAAAATGTCCATTTGTAGACCAAGAGAAGACTATTTTAGAAAATTTACCACTGGAATGACTGGTTCGGTTATCGGTCATAATTTCTGTCCGGAAAATAAGTTTTGACGAGCGCGAGAGCGCTTGGTTCACCATTTTCGAACTTATTGCGAAAGATCGATTTGTCTTTTCCAGTGTTTGCATATGTGAACATGCAGAAATGCTTACAAATCATCAATTTAAATTATAACTTACCAGGTAATATTATTATAATCCTATATAAAGCATTCATATGGCTATTCAAACTAATTAGGTTGACCAGAATAGGGTCGAAAATGCACTATAAAACGAAAAATGGTAAAAAAGATTAATTATTTCAAGAATATTGCTAATTCAACAAAAAAATCCGGATATTTGACAGGATGACCAGAAATCCGGATGCCTGTTACAAAATCTGCATTTTCCGGATAAATCTGAGGAGATGGTCGCCCTGATTTATCCAACATGCATATATGTAAGATACAGGCCCCTAAAGGGTAAATAAACTCAATGATTGCTACCTACCAAATAGTTCCTGCTTCAAGCGCCTGGGCGCACATCATTGCTTTATCAATATCCTTCGTAAAAACACCGGCACCTAATCCATAGGTTGTATTGTTCGCACGCTCTAGAACCTCGTCCATCGTTTTAAATTTGAAAATAAGCTGCACTGGTCCAAATACCTAGAAGAGACATGTATTGAAGAAATTAGTATAAACCCAGTTACAATTTTTACTAGATATCACGAGCTCCATAAACATTAACCGAGATTATATATATATATATATCCTGAGTTTCTGGCGCAATCTACACGAGAAACTCTCTTATTCATAAAATACTAATTCACCTCTTCAAAAAGAGACCAATTTCTAGCTATGCCCTGCCCATTTCTAGCTAAGCTCCGCCCACCTTTAAGTGTGTTGCAATTAATTTATATACATTGCACCCTGCATTTCCAGAATCAAAATTTCAAGGTAACTAAGTTGTTAAATATTTTGAAACTAATTTGAGTGAGCACTGTTGCTTACATACGTCCAGTCAATTTACTTTCAAAATATTCAACATAATCTTTATTAAATAGTAAATCCATCAAAGACATAGGCCTAGAATTCGTACACCTGACAGACTTTACAATATTCGTGACGGAGCTAGATACGTCACTATGTATTGTGACGTCAGACCTGCGCTTTCTCGCTATCCTTACAGCAGTTCCGGGGGCCGCCCAGGTAATAAGTTCAGTAACTTTGCACAGGGCCCGCTACAGCCCTAGTTCGGCCCTGGAGATCTAGCATATATCTTACCTCTTCCTTGGCGATGCGCATGTTATCTGTGACTCCGGAGAAGACTGTAGGTTGTATGAAGTAACCTTTGTCTCCATGGCGTGCTCCCCCACAATGCAGAGTAGCCCCTTCTTTCTTACCACTTTCTATCAAATCCAAAATTTTCTTAAACTGCTCCTCATCAATCTACAAGAAAACACATTATAATCTATTCAACCAGAATTAACATTATTTCAATGTCACGTCTCAAATCAACAATACAGGTAGTCCTGACATTTATATATTTTAACAAGAGCGTCCGTAGATTCTAAACCACCGCCTCCAGTTTTTGTTAAATTGTAATTATTTTTTCGGATTCTATCCGACCACGCCCAAACTTATGGGACCTTAGTATACAGGTCTACATTTTTGCAGGCGGCAACAAGTCTAATTACTTTCAAAATATTCATTTTATTAAATAGTAAAGACATAAAATTGGGACAACTTAACGGACTAAGCGTTTAAGATGGACTAAATCGAGTCATTCAAGACGTAATTCATTGAAACGTCAGCCTATACGTGACGTAGTTGATTAAGACGGCATATGATTGACTGAGAAACTGAATTCATCAATTGATGAAATTGGTATCGTGTCCAGCAGCTTGAAGAACATGTACATGCAAGGACAAAAACCCAAAACATCCTTGACGGACGTGGATCACATCGCAAAACACGATTTGAAAATCTCCCGTGCACGCACGCACGAACACATGTGAGTATTCGAAGTCCATATAAAAGAAAATTGAGGAATGCCTACCTGTGGACCATTTTGTATGGCTAGGTATGGATCACCAACTGTGCGCGCCTGCGCACATGCGACACTGCGTTTAACAAATTCATCATAAATTTCTTCTTGCACAAATGTCCTGGAGCCTGCTATACAGACTTGTCCCATGTTCCTCATACTTGCTTCGTGAGCATAGGTTACAGTCGTGTCCACTAAAATAGAACATAAGATGACCGGCTTTTAGTATCATCTGCACATATAGACAATGGATCTTTCCATCTTATCCATTCATAATATAACGTCATAATCAAATACGTGACGTGTAGGATGACGTCATGGTCAATGACGTCAAGAATGACGGAGATAAGTACGCCACGAACGATTAATTGAATACAGACTATGCGTTGTGGTACGAATTGTATGTTTTTACTATTTAATAAACATGCTGTTGACTATTTTCAAACTAATTTACCTGGGTGTGGTTGCTGCCATAGGTAGCAACATGACCCAGTTAAATTAGTTTCAAAATATTCAACAGCTTACCTGTATAGTTTTCTGGAAATTGATAGTCAGGAATCTCAGGGATTGATTGATCCCAGCATGTTCGAGGTTGTGTGGAGCTTAGCTAAAGATGGGCGGGTCATAGATAAAACTGGAAAGGTCCATTATGTGAAGAAGGCTTTGTGAGACTTAATCATGATATTTACTCCATTGGATCATGTGTGTAAGAAATTGCACAACAGCTGCAATGTTCAGTTACTCAAAAGTGATGAGCCTATGCTTTTCAGCCTAAGAAATCAAATTACGTTTAGTATGACTTGAATATCAACAGGCCCACTTAACTCATGTAACTAACATTATATGGGGTTATCCATCCATCACCCGACGTCGTATTTAACTGCATGACGATGACGTCATAATCAATTACGTCATGAATAACTTAGATAAGTACGTCACGAATGCATAATTCTAGACGGACTAAGCGTTGTTGTACGAACGTATTTCTTTACTATTTAACCATCTGATAAATATTTTGCCATACAGCGCCCAGTAAAATTATTTTCAAAATATTCAAAAGCTTACCTTTATAGCTTTCTGGAAATTGATAGTCGAAGCTCGATCCTCAAGAATACAAAATCCCACTCTTTATAATGGGAATAGTACATAATACCATACATGTTCTCGCTTCTCAAGCTATAATGAAAAGGCTCATAATGTGTGCTGGCTGAATATTTTACTTTGGTAAATTTTAGTAGAAGGGCGACGGTATAGGCGGATGTGCAGATTGGTCGAGAGGGTGATGACATCATCAATACCTGAATTATGGTTCGCACCTTTTTACACCAAACATAGTCAAATCTGATTGGTCGAGAGAAAAAGCCCTTTGTTCTCTCTCGATCAATCAGATTCGAGTAGTTTTTATATTTATAAGGACCGTATCCTATGATCAATGGCATATACTAAAACAGATGGAAACAATGGAGGAATCCATTTATAGCTATGCCCCAGCATTTCTAGCTAAGCTCCACCCACACTTCACCCATGTTAGTATTGATCGATCCCTGAACTCCCAGACTATTAATTTCCAGAAAACTAAGCTGGTGAATCTTTTGAAACTAATTTGACTGGGTGCTGTGGCAGAATATTCAACATAATCTTTATTAAATGCAAATTCATGACGAACTTATCTACATCATTCATGAGGACGTAATTGATTATGATGTCATCCTACAAGTCACACAGTTGGTTATGACATCATATGATTGCTAGATAAACTGAGAAATTTCACCGCTCCAAAGAGGGTCAATCGTGCAAACAGAGTATCAGCTTTCGAGATTTGATCCAATAAGGATGGACAATTCTCTAGCTAAATGTATCTACCAAGTCGGCCTACCATATGTATAAACAAGAACCTGCCATCTATTGACCAACATAGCCACTCAGAAACATAATGTGTTATGGCAATAATATGTTTAAAATTGTTGGAGTTTCTGATATCTACCCTGACAATGCTGGTTACTGCATCAATACTGGACCAATACTGGGCCAGTAACATGCATTATCACAGTGGTTTGCTAATCATGATTCTAAAGGCTGATACTCTCTATGAATACAACAACTTTCAGCAAGAGTATTTGCAAAATGAGGCCGAGTTACCCTCGATAAGAGAACTGATTTGAGAAATCAGAGTAAAATGGTCTATCACACTCTTTTTGTAATCATTGTCGTCGTCATTGTCATCGCAGCAGCAGCAGCAGCAGCAGCAGCAGCAGCAGCAGCAGCAGCAGCAGCAGTAGTAGTAGTAGTAGTAGTAGCGGTAATGGTAATGCTATTTTGTCATGTTGAAAGCAATATAGACTAGGTGATATATCTCAAAATACAACTGGCATTTTTGAGTAAAAGTTGGTAACATGGCTTTGTAACATAATATGGACACGCTAAATTCGAAAATGGATGTTCCCGAGATGAATTTTTAGTTTTTCACCTCCTCATTTGCATATTAAAATGGCCGCCATGTCAAATTCAATGATATCATATCTCGGCTGCCAACAGGCAAATAATCATGATCCAATGGATTAAATCCAGGTTTTCAGGGGCAAGAAATAAAATAATTTACACAACACCCATGCATATTAATAATCCATACATGGTGGCCATCTTGGATTTACAAAACGGCCGGCATGCTAAATGTAACATTTCCATACTTTGGCTTCCAACAGCCATAGAACCATGATTTAAATGGCTAAATATAAGTTTGCCAGGACAAGGAATCCAATAAAGTTAAAAGCCTGTCATGATGTTATCAACTTTTCCTCAGAAAATACCTCAGGCTTAAGATAAATCCTAATTTTGACAGAGAAATGTGATTAGCACAGCTAAAGGCTTGTTTCCTTTATATATTCTTGTACCATGATTGCATAGTGTGAAACATGGAGCCGCTCTTCAGTCCGAAGAGATCTGTCGACGTGTCCTATAATCTCTGCATCATATGCCAAATTAACCCGGACTGATACCATTCGAAAAGCAATAGAACAATCTCTAAGGACAATTAAAGAGTCTACTAACAGTAGGAAAAAGTTTAGAGACTCTAAAACAATGATGCAATTGACCATATCGATGGATCTGTGGCCTCAGACTACGCCAGTTCACTTGTATGGCACAAGAACTGTTATGCACAATTCACTGACAAAACAAAGATCCAAAGGCTGCAGGCAATTCCTACAAAAAGCACATCCAATGGATCGCCAGCAGGCCTACCATCTGCCTCATTATCGAACATCACAAGTATATCACCAAGCAGGATAAAGCCTATAGACAAGTATAAATGTATGTTTTGCCTTGAACCTCGTGATAAAGAACATGCTATATCAGTGAATAGCTTTAATATGGGTAATCAAATTCTTAAATCAGCATTACTAGATCAGAGCATGACTGTTCATCTTGAAGACATCAGCGATCTTATGGCTGCTGAGGGGAAATACCATCTCGGTTGTTTGAGCGCATTTAAAAGGGTGACTTCTAAAACAGAAGATAAAAGTAAACAATCTGACTTGGCAATGGTTTGGCTTTGTGATGAACTAAAGTATGCTGCTGGAAAAAGGACATGTCTCCCAATTAACCAATGTCTGAGACCATTATTGTGCTTTAGCAGAATAATCTGGCACTAGTATACCATAGTCTTATATCAGTCGCATATATTCTTTCAAAGAAAAATGTCAGGAGCAAATTAATGATACGTAAAGAGTTTATGTAACCAGTTCATCATGTTGTTCCTGAGAAGCAACTCTTAATAGTGCCCCAGAAATTTCAACATGTGGCACTTTCACAAATGTTAGACAACTCTAACATGGATGACGAACCATTGACAATGCCCCCTCCCCCATATCAGTCTGAAAATATCTTTCGATCACTTGTCTATGTTGCATTGAAGATTCGTGGAGATCTAATGGTTCGTCCTGGACACAAATGATTCTGTGTCAACCAAGGGAATGCAGTGGCCTGCATTCCAGAGTCTTCTCATGTTTATCCAGTTGGTATTTAATAGTTCAGATTTGTTAGTAAAAGACAGTAATGATTCAGATAATAAATGTACAGATACTTACGCACACAGGGTTCTCAGTGCTGCATAAGATATAGAGAAAGTGAACATATCGGTTTAGGCAGTGGCTCTCCATCAAGTGACCAGATCCAAACAATTGGTTGAACCTTTTCATAGTGTCGGCCACATTCTGAGTTATGAACAAATTATGAAGCTGGATATGAGCTTGGTAGAACATACCCTGGAAAGCATGAATACTGAAAATGGTGCAGTGGTTCCACCTGATCTGATTCCTGGAAGATGTGCACATTACACTGCCGATAATGTTGACATTACTGAGGATACAGTGGATGGCAAGAGCACATTTCATGTGACACAGATGGCAACGTGAACCCTCACAGTCATTGGCTAAACATCATACGTTAGTTGTACCAGAGGCAATGGTAGCAACAATACCAACAGAGATCATAGAACACAAAGCGATGTCGATCTTTTGTACCCCGATTCACATATCTTGGTATGCAATGAAGGAGAAAGAAACTCCAGCTGCTGTAGCTGCTAGAGCTACTGATTTAGCATTCCACTTTATTCACCAGGATGCTGATATGAAGCCGAGCTGGACATCATTTAATCAATCCATTATGACAGAGGAGCCAAAGGTAGCAACCAATGACTATATGCCAATGATCCCGGCACCAGCATATGAGCTAAGTTCGTCTATGTTTCTAAACAGCTTTGGCAACAATACACTGTAATAACTGTTGATCAAGCATTGTATTGCAAATTATTAGGGCTAAAATGGACAATACCGGTGCATAGAGCAAAACTTATACCACGCCTTGGGGGTGGGGTGGGTGGGTGGGTGAGGGTGGGGTGTTCGTCACACATCCATGGCATTTCTCAATGTGATAGGCCAGCATACACAGTGTTGTTTGACAGAATCCTGGGTCGAAAGTAACATTTTAGGTCCTCTTGCTGCTGAGAATGCCATGGGCGGCAAATCAAGCAAGGGAATGCATTGTCACAAACTAAATCTGCAAGTTCTATGGTGAATATTGCCCCCAAACTAACAGAATTCATCGCGGACCATGACAAGGATCTCCAGGAACAGATTAAAGCATGTGTGGGTGATGTTGAATAGATAGTTTCTCTCCAAGCTTAACCAGTTTCAGGAATTCATGGCAAATTTCTTCAAGGAAAAGAAAGAGCAGAACATCAACCTCAGCTTCTGGTGGACATATAGGGAAATGGTTGTGATACTGTTGATGTTCACACCAGCACAGCATTGAGGTGATTTGAATCTACACATATATGCTTTCAGGTGCATGCTTCAATATTCTATGAGATACGACATTTACAATTACTCAAGATGGGGCACCGTATATCTAGCAGAAATGCAACAGTTACCTCCTGAAGTGTTGCACGAATTTCAGCAAGGAAATTTTGTACTCAAGCGGTCATCTTTGAAATTCAACCAGGTGGACCCTGATCAAAGTCAAGAGTGGCTAAATTCAGTTGGTAAAACTGGAGGCGGAATTGTTGGCATCACCAGTCATCATCAGTACATAGCCGATGTGCTCTATCTTATAATCTCCGATCGCACATTGCCGCTGACACTAAAGCCATGTACCACATTGGTCTTGATGATAAAGTTTCGCACAACGAATCTAACCATAGCAGACTGAAGCTAGACACCACATCTGAAAATGACTTGGAAACCGTATTCTGAAGATTCTATGTATTTTTCTCTGCCCAGCATGGCGCTTTGAAAAGCATTGCGACAAAGGATCTTGGAACAGATTACATCAAGGAATCATTGGTTAATGCAGCAAAACTTGGACAGAGCCAACTTGAGACATTTGTTGAAGAAATGTTGATTGTTAATTTGATTGAAGACAGCACACAACGCAAAATGGTTTATAACCCTATACCTAGAAACAAAGTTCCTATGTTCACAATCCTATACAAGATAGGAGCTATAACAAAGACAAAGCAGAAACAGGTTATACTTAAAGATGACAGACCTGTCCTTCAAACGACTTATAATCGCATACGAATCTGGTAGACCCGTTGACCTGCCACAGATTTTACAGCATAAACTAATGCCTGTGCTTGTTTCATTAACTGAAATGAACCAACAACTAAGGACAGGGTCAAAGTCTTCATTGGCAGATGTTTTAATTGAGGGTATCCCATGTCCACCATCTATCAAACTGGTGGGCACATTATCATTGCTCATTGATGGATTGGCTCTAGTGAACAAAATAGGGAGACCATCATTCTGAAGCAAACACGTTTGGAGAGTTGGTGAGCATCTCTATAAGATCGGTACTAAAATCAGCCATGCTATGTGACGAGGTGCATGTCATCTTTGATTGATACAGGAATAACTCAATCAAGGAAGGTATGTGAGCCAAACATGCAGGGTCCAATCGTCCAGTCCGACTTGCCATTGAAGACGAACATGTGCCGCTTGTGAACAATTGTCGAAACTGTACGGCATCAGCAGAAAACAAGACAGACATTTCCGGATTTCTATCAGAGTAGTTAATTGCACAGGCACACGGGGAGAAATCTATTGTTGTGGCTGGAGGATTCGCTAATGGTCTTGAGGTACAGAGTTCTGATGAAAGCTATGACACATCACCACCACTTGAGCATACACAAGAAGAAGCAGACACAAGGCTCATCCTACGCGCCATTCAAAACAAGACAAGAAACATGGTTGTATCAGCAAGAGACACAGATGTCCTAATTCTTCTTGTAGCCCATTTCCACAGAATTACATGTCAGAACCTTTGGATGATGGCTGGAACAGCTGCCAAAAGAAAGTACATACCTGTCAAGGAGGTGTTGAAGCACTTACCCACAGAATCGGCAGATCGAATTCTGTCATACCAAGAAATCGGCCTTCAAATATTTTGCAAGGAACATCATCTCGTCAAAGATTTAGGACAAGGTGGGCTCACAGACGTTAGCATAAAGGCAGCAGAGAAGTTCATTTGTAAGTTGTATCATGTAGGCAAAAGTTCCTATGTTCACAATCCTATACAAGATAGGAGCTATAACAAAGACAAAGCAGAAACAGGTTATACTTAAAGATGACAGACGTGTCCTTCAAACGACTTATAATCGCATACGAATCTGGTAGACCCGTTGACCTGCCACAGATTTTACAGCATAAACTAATGCCTGTGCTTGTTTCATTAACTGAAATGAACCAACAACTAAGGACAGGGTCAAAGTCTTCATTGGCAGATGTTTTAATTGAGGGTATCCCATGTCCACCATCTATCAAACTGGTGGGCACATTATCATTGCTCATTGATGGATTGGCTCTAGTGAACAAAATAGGGAGACCATCATTCTGAAGCAAACACGTTTGGAGAGTTGGTGAGCATCTCTATAAGATCGGTACTAAAATCAGCCATGCTATGTGACGAGGTGCATGTCATCTTTGATTGATACAGGAATAACTCAATCAAGGAAGGTATGTGAGCCAAACATGCAGGGTCCAATCGTCCAGTCCGACTTGCCATTGAAGACGAACATGTGCCGCTTGTGAACAATTGTCGAAACTGTACGGCATCAGCAGAAAACAAGACAGACATTTCCGGATTTCTATCAGAGTAGTTAATTGCACAGGCACACGGGGAGAAATCTATTGTTGTGGCTGGAGGATTTGCTAATGGTCTTGAGGTACAGAGTTCTGATGAAAGCTATGACACATCACCACCACTTGAGCATACACAGGAAGAAGCAGACACAAGGCTCATCCTACGCGCCATTCAAAACAAGACAAGAAACATGGTTGTATCAGCAAGAGACACAGATGTCCTAATTCTTCTTGTAGCCCATTTCCACAGAATTGCATGTCAGAACCTTTGGATGATGGCTGGAACAGCTGCCAAAAGAAAGTACATACCTGTCAAGGAGGTGTTGAAGCACTTACCCACAGAATCGGCAGATCGAATTCTGTCATACCAAGAAATCGGCCTTCAAATATTTTGCAAGGAACATCATCTCGTCAAAGATTTAGGACAAGGTGGGCTCACAGACGTTAGCATAAAGGCAGCAGAGAAGTTCATTTGTAAGTTGTATCATGTAGGCAAAAGTTCCTATGTTCACAATCCTATACAAGATAGGAGCTATAACAAAGACAAAGCAGAAACAGGTTATACTTAAAGATGACAGACGTGTCCTTCAAACGACTTATAATCGCATACGAATCTGGTAGACCCGTTGACCTGCCACAGATTTTACAGCATAAACTAATGCCTGTGCTTGTTTCATTAACTGAAATGAACCAACAACTAAGGACAGGGTCAAAGTCTTCATTGGCAGATGTTTTAATTGAGGGTATCCCATGCCCACCATCTATCAAACTGGTGGGCACATTATCATTGCTCATTGATGGATTGGTTCTAGTGAACAAAATAGGGAGACCATCATTCTGAAGCAAACACGTTTGGAGAGTTGGTGAGCATCTCTATAAGATCGGTACTAAAATCAGCCATGCTATGTGACGAGGTGCATGTCATCTTTGATTGATACAGGAATAACTCAATCAAGGAAGGTATGTGAGCCAAACATGCAGGGTCCAATCGTCCAGTCCGACTTGCCATTGAAGACGAACATGTGCCGCTTGTGAACAATTGTCGAAACTGTACGGCATCAGCAGAAAACAAGACAGACATTTCCGGATTTCTATCAGAGTAGTTAATTGCACAGGCACACGGGGAGAAATCTATTGTTGTGGCTGGAGGATTCGCTAATGGTCTTGAGGTACATAGTTCTGATGAAAGCTATGACACATCACCACCACTTGAGCATACACAAGAAGAAGCAGACACAAGGCTCATCCTATGCGCCATTCAAAACAAGACAAGAAACATGGTTGTATCAGCAAGAGACACAGATGTCCTAATTCTTCTTGTAGTCCATTTCCACAGAATTACATGTCAGAACCTTTGGATGATGGCTGGAACAGCTGCCAAAAGAAAGTACATACCCGTCAAGGAGGTGTTGAAGCACTTACCCACAGAATCGGCAGATCGAATTCTGTCATACCAAGAAATCGGCCTTCAAATATTTTGCAAGGAACATCATCTCGTCAAAGATTTAGGACAAGGTGGGCTCACAGACGTTAGCATAAAGGCAGCAGAGAAGTTCATTTGTAAGTTGTATCATGTAGGCAAAAGTGCAGCAACCACTGATCAAGCCCGTTGTGTGTTATTTGTAAAGTGTGGCACCGCAGAAACTCTTCCACCTACAAGCAATGATCTTTCATTTCACTTTAAAAGATCACACTACCTACCAATGGTATGGAAGTTAGCCCACGTTCCCATGCTAGTCTTAACTGGCCAAGACGCTCTTGGTTGGAAGTATGATAGAAACAAGCTGAAAACAATTTTAACTTCATTAAGTTAGATTCCAGATTGCTGCATGGGCATTATATTTTGCCAGTAAAAAACTGGATGTAGATCGCAGCATTTGTGAGTGATGCAAAAACAAATTGTTCTGCACTGCTGCATGTAGTTTTACACTGGATGTAGACATTTCGTGCATTAATAGAAAAATTGATTGAATTATGTATAAGGTTAATATATTTCTTTCGCTGTGTCAAATGCTGAGAAATGTTGTACCAGAGCAGGGATTATGGACAACTGTGTAAGACAGACATTCGTGGACTAAATGTTTTATAGATTCTATGAGTATACACGTCTTTTATTTACTAGATCCTGACACCATGAGTTAGACATTCAAATCATTATTCTTATTTTGTTTTAGCATAGATATCGGAATAGCTAAATTTGAACATTGTAGTCATCTGAATAATGAGAGACAGTCACCATATATTCGTTAACAGACCATCAAGGCACTATAAAAATGACTTTATTCGATTCCTTGCCCATGAAAACATGGATTTAATCGTTTAATTCATGGTTGTATGGCTGTCGGAAGTCGAGATCTGAATATATTGAACTTAATATGGCGGCCATTTTGAAAATCCAAGATGGCTGCCATTATGTATTACCAAAAAGACTTGAGTTTATGAAAATGATTGTATTTTATCTCTTTCCTCTGAAAACGTGGGTTGAACCCATTAAATCACGATCAGTCTTCTGGGAGTCGAGATATGCAAATAGTTAATTTGACACGGCGGCCTTTTAATATGCAAATTAGGGGAGGAAAAACAAAAAATTCAGCTTGGGAACACTCATTTTCGAACACAGCATAGGAAAATTATGTTAAAAAGTCATGTTCCCAACTTTTACAAAAAAATGCCAGGTACATTTTTTCTAGAGCTCTTTTTCAAAAAGGCGCTTAGACTAATATACTCACAGTCAGTATCGGCAAATATGATGTTAGGGCTTTTTCCTCCGAGCTCTAGTGTAATTCTCTTAAGGTTAGTGGCACCTGCTGCTTGCATAATCAACTGGCCCACCTGTCAATTACCGACGGTAAATAAATGGAGAGATCCAACATATCCATCAATCATATGTCATAGCCAACTACATGACATGTAGGCGTATGTCATAATCAATTATGCCCTATAGGAAGCAACAGCACCAACTCAAATTAGGATCAAAATATTCAACAGCTTACATGTATAGTTTTCTGGAAATTGAGAGTCGGAGAGTGTAGGGATCGATCGATCCCAATATTTTAAAAGTATGGGTGGAGATTAGCTAGAGATGGGCGGGGCATAGCTAAAACTCCATTACTAACTACTCGACGCAACTAATATCCACGGACGAGTGATCAAGTATTTAATCTATAACCTGCGTAAATTTGGTATCGTTAGTCTGCATACAATCGCAGTCAATCTTTCCTCTGTTCGTCTTGCAGTTTCGGCCCAAAACTGCCCCACATCTGGTTGACTTATATATTGATAGTGTGGTTTCCTCTGGATATTTTGAATGCGTAACCCAAATCACACATAGTAAATATATTGAAATTTTCAATATAGATATGTAGCTTTCGGCGCACATCTGAGCATTTCTAAATTTAGTCAACTGCCACTCCAGAAGTAAAATCTTCTAGATCAGGCAGGATACTTTCTGGTTTGCCATCAGGTCAAGAGACCACTTTTCGTAGCTGCAGGAGGAGGAGAACGAAAATAATTGGGAGGGGGAGAGGAGGTGGATGAGCAGAAGTAGAAGAATGAGGAATAAGCAGGGGAGGAGGAACACGCAGGAGAGGAAGAACAAAGATGAGTAGGTGGAGTAGAGTAGTAGGAGCTAGGGTTTCTCATAAGGGTCCTTTCTGAGGGTATACACGCCAAAAAACAACTTGGAACAAGCAAAAGTAGTGGCAGTGGATCCCATGGCAACCCTGAAAATCTGATATGATTGTTTAAAATACTAATTAGTTTTATACATTTTTGCACTAAATAGCCATAGCCATACAATTTAGCATGGGACTTCCATAATTCATGGCTGTGAGCCCATGGTACATGTACTCCGTAATCTTGATAGATGAGAAAAACTGCATGGAGAATGCCAGATTTCAGTTTGCAACACCCAAGATTTCAGTTTGGGACCCCAGAGTTTCAGATGTTGAGCCGCTGGGACCTCCAAAATGTAGATATCCTTAGAAACACCATAGGGGAATTATCAACATTGGCCTTACTATCAACAGTAACAGCAAACGCACTAGCAACAACAAAATAAAATCTAAGTGGTGTAAGAGGAGGATAATTATTATTATTCCCATGCATTAAAAAAATAATGGAGATAATGCAATCGACTCCCGTCTGTCCATCCGTCGGTTCGTCCCACCAGATATCCTCTCCAAATATGTTATGTGGGTTACCCATATGATTGCGGAGTGGAAGACATTAGTTTCAGCCCACAGGGTGGGGTGGGGGCTGGTAGATGTGGGGTCGAAACGTCAAAGTTGGTGGACAAATTTGGTATGCTAGTTACCCATATAATTACAGAGTGCGAGACAAGGTTTACATTAGGCACAATCGACAGGATGGGGGTGGGGTGGGATAGTGGTGGGAGACAGAATTTCAAAGTTGGCGAAAGCGTGTGGATTTGCTATCGCGTGCCATCGCCTTCATATTCTAATTATTATTATAATTATTATTATTTTTGTTGTTGTTGTAGTTGTTGTTGTTGTTGTTGTAGTTGTTGTTGTTGTTGTTGTTAATCATACCTCTGTTGAGCCGGTAAATCCTACTTTGTTTACATCCATGTGACCGGTTATAGCAACTCCTGCTGTGGGCCCATAACCCGGTATAATGTTGATCACACCTTTTGGGAAACCAGCCTATGAAAGAAGGATATTCATACCATGAACGGTTTTGTAGTTTGTATTTTCCAAATCTGTGAGCATCTGGCTTATTTGTGGGATGGTGGGAGGGAGGCGGAATATTGTGGGTGCAAGGAGGGTGAAGAGAGAGAGAGAGAGAGAGAGAGAGAGAGAGAGAGAGAGGGTGGGTGGGTGGTCGGAGGGATGGAGAAGAGAGAGATAGAGAGAGAGAGAGAGAGAGAGAGAGAGAGAGAGAGAGAGAGAGAGAGAGGTTAAACAATTTGGAATGTAATTGTTTGTATGTAGCAGTTAATTAAATGTGTTTTTCATAAATTGTGTGGGACCTTTGCTATTGTAGAATGGTTCTTTATTTACCATTCTGAATGAACGTGTGTCCAGTGTTATCATTTAACAATATCACGAAGCCCCACCACACCCACCCCATTTTCTCACCTCATTTATAAGTTTCCCCATGTAGATTGCAGTAAGTGGTGTCTGTTCCGCTGGCTTCAACACTACAGTGTTCCCACATGCAACAGCTGGTCCAATCTTCCATGTCACCATCGGTATTGGGAAATTCCACTGGAAAAAGACATGAATCCTCATGGGATCATTGGAAAGAAGCCAGAAATACACACAATGAATGAAAGAAGTTTAATCGATAATGATGCATCAGAAAATGCAACGAAGGACACACTGATTTTGAACATGATGTAAGAAATGTTCTGTTGAATGTTTTGAACATAATTGGATTGGAAGACATTGTTGCCCTGTTACTGGTAAGCTCTTGGATATTTTGAAACTAATCTGACTGCTTGCCTATGGAAGCCACAGCGCCCAGTAAAATATGTTTCAAAATAGTCAACAGAATGTTGATTAAATAGTAAAGACATACAATTCGTACAACTTGACAGACTATTAAGAGTTTATGACAGACTAAATCGTGTCATTCGTGTAGTGAATGATTGGCGTAGATGTGAGGTAGTTGATTATGACGTCATATGATTGACTTAGAGACTGGATCCATCTATTAGACAGATAGACTATTACCGTATTAGCCTCTATCATGATACTTACTCCATTTGCCCCTCTATATAAGAAAATACACAATGGTGCTGATGCTCACTTGCCTAAAAGTGCTGAGCCTATTCTTTGACAACGGAAGCGATACAAAATACAGTTGTTACACTTTCACCATAACGATACTCACCTAAATGTGGGAATGACAAGTGACCTATCGTTTATATCCACAAATAAAAAAAGTTAATGAACCTTTCCAGAATAATGACGTTATATGACGTCATAATCAGCTAAGCGGGGTGTAGGATGACGTCATAATCATTACGTCATAAATTATTCTATACTGCCCGTCTTTAACTCTTAATAGTCCGACACGTTGTACGAATTGTATGGCTCTACTATTTACTAAACATGCTGTTGAATATTTTGAAACTAATTAGACTGGACGCTGTTGCTGCCATAGGCAGTCAAATTAGTTTCAAAATATTCAACAGCTTACCTGTATAGTTTTACGGAAATTGATAGCCAGGGAGTTTGGAGATCGATCTATCCCAACACGAGCATGGTGTGGGTGGAGCTTAACTAGAGATGGGCGGGGCATAACTAAAAATGGAATGGTCCATTGTGGTACATGTTATTATATTAATTTAAATATCCAAGTACGACAGAAATGGTTCCAGCTCTGCTATATGGTTTCATATAGGAACACCGATTATAAAGAAATCACAATCTAAGAAAGACAGGGACTAGAAATGTGGGCAATTGTACAGACACCCCGCCAACCCCAACCCCACACTCATCTTTGTATCGAGGATGGGGTTGGCAAAGATATGACTTTGGCCCCTCCACTACATTTTGAGTCGCTAAACCTGAAATTCCATATTTACGCGAACCGACCACAAATGCGGGAGAAGCCATATCAGAACATCTAGAGTTTGTGGAAGTCCCCCCCCCCCACCCCATCCCAACCCACCGACCACCCGATTTTAGTTGACTTTTCCCGTACCACCACCCCACCTTTGAACAGCTCCCTACCCCTATGAGCTTAGTTATCTTCATAGGTATCATGGACATAGCACCTGGAAATGTACCAACTTCTTAATCTGGAATGTAATTGCTCAAAATATGTGTGCTGGCTGAATATATTGTTTTGGAAATGTTTATCCTCGACATACTTTCTCTTGAAACAAGATCATGTTACCCATATGGTATATCTGTTAACGGACGCCCATAGCTGTTCTACCACATAGCTGTTCTACCACATAGCTGTTCTACCACATAGCTGTTCTACCACATAGCTGTTCTACCACATAGCTGTTCTACCACATAGCTGTTCTACCACATAGCTGTTCTACCACATAGCTGTTCTACCACATAGCTGTTCTACCACATACCAAGTAGAAGCTAATATCTCTAAATTTGATGAAACGCGCTGCCAAATTATCAGTTTTCCACATTGGATCGAATACGTTTCAAATTAGTTTCAAAATATTCATCAGAATGTTTATTAAATTGTAAATTCATCAAAGACATACAATTTGTACATAATGTATGGTGCATTTTACTGAGGAACTTCTCCAGTTTCTTGACGGAGCTCTCTATGCCATTTTGGTAGCGACGCCAGTTAACATACGTATTTGATTACGACGTCTGATATTTGAAACACAGATCGGACCCCTCTATAGCTGATAATTTAGGGGAAATAAACATCTGTGTTCGCTAATGATGTGCACTTTTCACTTACCGGGATGATCTGTCCACAGACACCCACAGGCTCGCGTCTGATGAAGGTCATAAGGTTGCCATCTGTGACAAAAACAACATCGATGACGCGAGTTACTGGGTGAGAGCACTGGACCAATTCCGGACCAATGCAGCTTGATATTGGTCCAATACCGGCCACGTAACCTGCGCTTACAGGGGACGGTTGCAATAACAGATTTTACACTCTGGCCCTTTCTACTCTTTGGCAAAATCCTCTATCCTGAATACGATCCGAATTCTGATCTATTTTTTTTAAAATATCGATGATAGATTTGGATATTCGAGCACAGTTTAACAGAGCAACCCTTATTCTTTTAAAATCTGAAGCAAAGCGGAACAATCCCTGATATCTCAGGTTGCTGGGCGGGTATTAGCCCAATACTGACCCACTAACCTGACATATGAGGGGTAGTTAAATCCGCATCACGCCCAAAAGTTGGAAATCCTTGTGCATGGTCACAATACTGAGTCTTGTTGTGTTAAGATTTGAGCTGAATCGTATTGACAGTTTCCCCGAAATTCATGAATTCTGAATATGATCTTATGACGATCTGGTATTTTAACCCTTTCACCGATGCGATCCTCTTCATGCCAATTTTAAAACAACCATACAAGACATCTGTTGAGTACTTTAAAATAGGTTGCCTGGAAGTCATTGCTGCAGCAAAAACCTTTGCATATGGTTGTCTTGAGATTTGTGTGTCAGGTTTTCATCATGAAAGTGCTAAATCCGGTTCATGACCAAACTCTGAAAGTCCTAGTCTACTGTAACAACGTTTCTTTTGTAACGTGTGTACCAAATCAAATCAGTAGTTTCTGAGATACAGCTGCGGATAAACAAACGAACATGCGCACGCACGCACGCACCCACGCAAGCGCGCGCGAACGCACAGGGGTCCAAATGGAATACCTTCTTCGATGTATGGGGTGAGGGCAATGCTAATATAACTAGACTTTTTGAAGACAACCATACTGCACTACATTACACTACAGTGCAGCTTATACATAAGCTATTTTGTTCCCAAAATAAAAACAGAAACATGGTAGATGGTGCAATTTTGAACACGATGTGAGAAATATTTTGCTGGATATCTTGAGAATAATTGGATTGGAAGATGCAACACCATATTGCCCTGTTAACACAAGTTACTGGGCCGGTTCTGAGCCAATTCCAGGCCAAAATGACATGGTATTGGCCTAGTATCAGCCCAGTAACTTGCGTTAGGGCGACAATGTACAGATACTCGCACGAATGGACGGTCAGTTAAAGGCCTAATAACAAGGGCATTCATTGCGCTCTATGGTTATTATTATTATTATTATTATTATTATTATTATTATTATTATTATTATTGACCTGGTGAGACAGTGCTTCCATGGATCTTGTCCGTCCATCCTGCATAATATTGGAGCACTTTTGCTGCAAACATGACTTCTCCATATGCACTTTTGTAAGGCTTCCCATTATCTAACGTCTCCAAGCTCTAAGAAAATCCCCCCAAAATTCACAGGTATTTTATTTTGCGGAAAACTGTGTCTACGATGCATACGCCTAAAAATTAAACCCGCCATACGGAATTGTTAAATATATTTATACTAATTTAACTGGAAGCAGTACAAGATATCAGTCAAATTAGTTGCAAAAGATGCATCAATAGACATTTCCAGCTTTAGCTATGCTCCGCCCATTTCTAGCTAAGCTCCACCCACACCTCTATACAGGTATGTTGTTGAATATTTTGAAAATAACTCAACTGGGTGGTGTTGCTGTCTGGCAGCAACAGCGCCCAGTCAAATTAGTAAAGACGTACGTGTCGGACTATTACGCGTTACAGATGGACTAAATGAAGTCCTTCTTGCCACACTTAAGTATAACGTCATCCTACACCTCACTTAGTTGATTATGACCGCATATGACGTCAGATGATAGAGGGATAAACTGGAAAGGGCCATTATGATCAGGATAACAAAATCGATAAATACGTGATTGTATCTACGCCTTCATCATGTCAAAGACTCGCTATATCTTACGGGGATAAATGATGAGACGCTCGTAAGACAAACCCGCCAAAGCAGGAATCTGCAGAGATTTTGCGGAATGACCATGTGACCAAGACCAACGATAACCGAGCCAGTCATTCCAGTGGTAAATTAACAAAAATAGTCTTCTCTTGACCTGCAAATGGACATTGAATAAGCAAATATTTTAATTTTTTGATCAAATTTAGTCATTAAGAGCTTAGTGCTCGGGATTTGTAAAAAAAACTTGCTTCTCAGATTATTCATTCCTTACGTCATTACTAGTACACAAGTAAGAGGCATTGACTAATCAGATTGCTATATTTTCATGTTATGCCATGCCTCCTACACTTAGGGTCACCGCCGTGAAGCATCATCGTGCCCGACATTGTGTTGATTTTTACATTATACTAGGCTCATATATATGGCAATTCTCAGGATATAGCCCCCATAACCACACTATCCCAGATAACATTACTATGTTGGCCCAACGTCGGGTGTCTAGGTTGCCCCAACATCATTCTGCTCATTGGTATAATGTTGGCCCAATGTGTTGGGCCAAACGCATCCACGCAACGTTAGCCCAACATACATAATATAACATGGCTCAACATTGACAGCCTAGGTTGCCCAACATCGCCCTCCTCATTTGTCTAATATTGGTTCAACATTGGAACATCTGAAGATGCGAATGACGTGTATGAATCAGGGAGTAAAGCAGCTTGCCTATATTTCCACTGATTGGCGACCATCTGACAATCGACCAAGATTTGAAGCCCGCCCAGCTGATTACCAGAGGAGCGCGCTATCATCACGGCCAATCGACTCCCCATAAAATTTCATAACAGATTGACTTGATTTCGGAAATTGCCAATTGCTTAAGATGGTCCTTCACAAGACATTGAAATTATAATATAGTCTAGAAATAATTTGAGGGAGGATAATATTTAGACCACATAGTTGATTTCAGATATAGATCTTGTTACTGGACAATAAGACCAATTGCTTAATTTCTAATACTGACTTAACGTAAGCTATTAAATAATGGGATATGGAGTGTACTGAGTTACCTCCCTGGAAATGTGAATCCTTACCATTAATCGTGCAACCTAATGGACCTTTCCGGTTTAAGATATGTCTCACCCATCTCTAGCTAAGCTCCACCTACACCTCGCTGGTGTTGGGATCGATCGATCTCTGAACACCCTGACTATCAATTTCTAAAAAACCACACAGGTAAGCCGTTGAATATTTTGAAACTAATTTGACTGGGTGCTGTTACTGCCTAAGGCAGCAACAGCGCCCAGTCAAATTAGTTTCAAAATATTCAACAGCATGTTTATTAAATAGTAAAGAATTACAAAGTCATACAATTCATACAACCTGTCGGACCATTTGCGATTTTATAACAGTCTATATGGAACCCGTTGTGACGTAATGATTGTGACGTCAACATACACGCGCGGAGATGATTATGACGGCATACGAGGTCAGATGATGGATGGATACTCTGGAAAGGTGAATTATCAAATACATTGGATTACTGATCTTAGATAGCAAAAAGTAGGTTAAACATTGCCCTAACATATTCATGTAGTTTTTATTACATACATTGACTATAAGTTGTTGGGCCTGCATTGGCCCAACTGTATCCCAACTGTAATTTTGTACATATTATGCCATCATTGGCCCAGCCCATGTACATAACATTTATAATATACATTGGCGATACGTTGTTTTGCATACATTGGCCCAACTAATGCAATCCAATTGTAATTGTATGACTGTTTACCAACACTGGCCAAAACGCATGTGTATATCATTATTAAATACATTGGCTATAAGTTGTTTGGCCTACGTTGGCCCAACAACTGTAACACAGCTGTGTCAATGCCACTGTTTTACCAATGTTGACCCAACAAACATATACAACAAATATAGATGCATTGGTTATAAGATGTTGGTCCAATCTTGTTCCAACAACGGTAACCCAATTGTCCATTCCAAATTCACGTTCTTGGATGCCATAACCAACTAGATGATATAAATCAAATAATCCCCTGCAACGGCAACCATGTTCGTGGGATGACATACTCCCACTGATTTGGATAGACACATGGATGGATATACAGACAAATGGGAGCTAATAATAATAAACTAATTATAAACTAGCCACATGCGATTACTAACATATTCAATAACACATTCAAGTAGAAGGTTTAGTTATTGAATGATAATAACAAAAAAATGACCCACAAAATAATAAACATTTCCATAGAAACACAGCCAATGTCCCCATGAAGTTTCGTCACAATACTCCAAGAAAAAATAAAGTTATTGAACAAAAAATCCAAAATTTACACGGACGGACGGACGGACACAAATTCAGAGACAAAGGGATGGATGAGCGTAGGGATGGGCTGTCTGACTCACAAAATAATGTACATTTCCCTAGTACCATAGCCAATGTTCACATGAAGTTTCGTTACAATACTCCAAGCAAAGATAAAGTTATTGAACGAAAACCCCAAATTTGCACGGACGGACAGACACAAATTCAGAGACAAAGGGATGGGCAGATGGAGGGACGGGCTGACTGAGACCACTAAATAATGGACATTTCCCTAGTACCATAGCCAATGTTCCCATGAAGTTTCCTCACAATACTCCAAGCAAAGATAAAGTTATTGAACAAAAAATCCAAAATTTACACAGACGGACGGACGGACACACTTTCAGAGACAAAGGGATGGACGGACAGAGCAACGGGCTGACTGACCCTCAAACTAAGGTGCATTTTCCTACTATCATAGCCAACCTTCCCATGAAGTGTTGTCACAATATTCCAAGCAAAAGTAAAGATATCGAAAGAAAACTTATGTGTGTGTGACGGACGCATGCATGGACGGACGGACAGACGGAAGCGAAAACATAATCAAAAGTGGGCGGTGGGTAGGATAAAGAATGACCATGGTGTGAAAGCCAAATCGAACGAATTCTTGATATCGGTTGCCTCTCCAAATCCGGAGTGGTGGTGGTGGTGGTTGTGGTAGTAGTGGTGGTGGTGGTGGTGGTGCTGCTGTTGCTGCTGCTGCTGCTGCTGCTGCTGCTGCTGTTGCTGCTGCTGCTGCTACTGATGATGATGATGTGCCGCACTTTGTTCTATGGCTACAGTAGTGAAAACATTATCTCGCTGCAATCGGCCCTACTTCTTTAGCCACCGTTTCCCTTGTTCTCAGCCCATCACTCACTCGAGGTCTTCTTCTTCCTCAGTGCATCCAGTCTTGCTCTCCTTGGTCGGTACGTAGCACATTAATCAGTTTTGTGCAGTGTCAGCTTCTATGTGTTGACACCGACTAGAACGAACTCCAAGAAGCTTTGCGTCCAGTCACTTCACTATAGCCATTTTAAAATTCACTGCACTGTACACAATGTATATATTTTCTCATTATAACGTAGCGAACCAGAGGAGGTCAAAGACCAATATGCAAATTGAACAATCTGATTATTGAAACATATTTTATATGTTTGGCGGTAATAAACCGGGGGATGCACTGGAATCAATTATCTTAACCATAAGATCCATTTTTCTGCAACACCCTATTATCATTGACTTGACCTATGCTTTTAATGGAGCAATTCAGTTTTAGCTATGCCCGCCCATCTGTAGTTAAGCTCCACGAACGCGTTGCCCGCGTTGGGATCGATCGATCCATGCACCCCATGAATATCAATTTCCAGAAAACTATATAGATAAGTTGTTGAATATTTTGAAACTAATTTGACTTGGCACCTGTTGCTGCCAGCGTCCAATCAAATTAGCTTTATAATATTCATTAAAATGTTTATTAAATAGTAAAGACGTACAATTCATACAACTTGACAGACTATTGAGCGTTTAGGACTGACTAAATCACGTAACTCAAGACGTAAATGAGTACGACGTCAGCATACACGTGACGTAGCTGATTATGATGCCATATGATTGACTGAGAGACTGGATTCCTCCATTGAATACATACTACAGCTGGATTACTATTTGAAACAAATGTCTGTTAAATGTATGCCTTACTGCCAGGTATACGATGTCTCGTAACAGTAGATCAGCAAGTTTATTAAGCAGCACCCCTCTTTAACTTGCATCCAGTGTCCGCCATTCTGAGCCAAATTTAAACGCAGCACGAGCAGCGGCTACCGCTTTATCGACGTCTGCCTGTGGAGTGGAAGCAAACCCCCCAGTATGTGTCATGCAGTTACGTATACAATATCTTACATGCCGTTTACACAATTTATATGATGGGGTGGGTGGGGCAGGTTACAGTCACCATACATGCTACATCACTGCGAGCCTGAGTGCGTGCGTGCGTGCGTGCGTGCGTGCGTGCGTGCGTGCGTGAGTGTGTGTGTGATTGCTGCCACCATCATGCATTTCTCCCAACCGGAGGGAGACGGCAGAGCTCAGCTCTATCACCATCCTACATACTCCACCGATTGAAGGGGGAACGGGCTATAGGTCCATGCCAACGCTATAGACAAAGCTGATTTATCTTGGTTGAATTTCGGGATACATATCAGACTGACAACTATGGTAAAATACTTTTGTTTGTGCAACATTTGTGCAACATTTGTGCCAAGGAGCATAGCTTTTGCGATCCGTACTCAGCAGCTATCACTATACCAGTTGTGTGTTCCGGGAACAGCCATAGTATCTGATTGGTCAAGAACCTTTGATGTCACAGTTTGGTCAAATGAAGGTCTACTAAAGGCGTTACCAAGTGTCTCTGAAAAATCTGGTGTCTATCCGAAACATACTCGAATGGATAAATCCAGTTTATCGATCAATCATATGATGTTATAATCAAATATGTCAGATGTAGGCTGACATCATAATCAATAACATGAATGATTAAATCAGTCAAAGACGCCCACCTCCCAGCACCCGCGGAAGGACTTCCTTGCCAAGAGCTACTATGAATGATAATGGAGCAATTAAGTTTTAGCATAGGCAGCAACAGCACCAAGTCAAATTAGTTTCGAAATATTCAACAGCTTAAATGTATAGATTTATGGAAATTGAGATTCATGGAGTGCAGGGATCGATCGATCCCAAAACTGGCAAAGTGTGGGTGGAGCTTAGTTAGAGATGGGCGGGGCATAGCTAAAACTGAATTCCTCCATTAACATTCATAGTAGCTCTTGGCAAGGAAGTCCTTTCACGGGTGTTGGGAGGTGGGTGGTTTATGATCAGAACATGGTAGTTGAGATGGTGGGCTTAGGGTGGCGACTGGAGGGAGCGGAATGACTTCTTCTTCTCTTGGGCTGCGAATGGACATTCAATAAGCAAATATTTTGATATTCTTGAACAAATTTAATAGTTAAAATGGCTAACAAATGAAGAGCTTAATCTTGAGGCCGTAGTTACCATACCTTGTCTCCTTCACACACGTCACAGATCTTCTCCTCTGTACAAGGGTTGATAGTTGGGAAGGTTTTCCCACTAGCCGCGTCCACATACTCATTATTAATGAACAACTGTGAAGAAAAAGAGGGTAAAATCTGATATTCGCAAAATCACGGTACAACTCAGCCAGAGTTAGAATTTCATTTCCCGGGAACGGAAAGAAAACAGAAACAGTAAAGCCGAAGCAAAAACCCAAAGAAATACAAGGAATCAGTGTTACTCTAATGAGATATTGGCAAAAATGTAGGCATTTTTTATTTCTGCACATTTTGTCAGAAAATGCTTTATTATTTCTCGTAGTATTTTGGCACTAAAGTGTGTATCGTGTATTGATTGTGACTGACCACGGATTTCATTTTACAGTATAAGCATGCATTGATCATGATTGACCACTGGATACATCATAAAGTCCAATCAAACTACATGCCAGAATCACTATACCCATGGTAAGGCACAATGGGGGAGGATGTAAGGACTCGAGTCTGAACCTTAAAACCTAATTGCTCCCTGTATATGTACTGTAGTCACTACATCTTTTAAGCCTTGACAAGTCTTACATACACATGGTTCACGTTAAGCTGAGGAGGTATACATAAAAAAACAATATTGAAAAATAAAGTTTTGTACCAAGGTCAGTGTGAACTTGTCATCCGACCTCAGTGTTTTGGTCTTGAATCGGCATGGCATAGGTAAACAAACATACGTGTCTCCGAGTTTAGTTCCAAGTAGGTGAAGCAATGGACCTTTCCATTTTTAGCTATGCCCCGCCCATCATTAGCTAAGCTGCACCCACACCTCGCCGTGTTTGGATTGATCGATCCCCGAATGCCCTAGCTATCAATTTCCTGAAAACTATACAGGGAAGCTGTTGAATATTTTGTAACTAATTAGACTGGGCGCTGTTGCTGCCATATTTATTAAATAGTAAAAGCAAACAATTTGTACAACAGCCCATAGACCGTCTTCAAATATGCGTTCGTGACGTACTTATCGACATCATTCATGACGTCATTCATTATGATGTTATTGCACACATCAAGCAGTTCATTATGACGTCATATGATGCGTGGGTACTCTGGAAAGGACCATTCTGAGGTATTTGACAATACGTACAGCTAAACAGAAAGGATAAACACAAACCTAACGTAAGAGAATTTTGTAACGTCATAATGAACTTAACCTTGTACCTAAAAACCCAATAGCATTCTGTTTCATTATCCCTACAAGGGCAAGCATGTGTCTAAGTTTCGTCCCAATGAACCTTTCCAAGTTTATCCATCTATCATATGACGTCATATGACATCATAATCGACTAAGTTACGTGTGTGATGACGTCATAATCATGCCGTCAAGATTGACTCGACATAGTCCGTCTTTAGCGCTTAGTGGTCCGACACGTTGTACGAATTGTATATCTTTACCATTTAATAAACTTTATGCTGAATATTTTAAAAATAATTTGACTGGGCGCTGACAGCACCCAGTCAAATTAGTTTCAAAATATTTCCCAGCTTACCTGTATAGTTTTCTGGAAATTGATAGTCAGGGAGTTCGATCGATTTCAACACGAGCGAGGTGTGGGTGGAGCTTAGATAAAGATCTAAGATGGGCGGGGCATAGCTAAAACTGGAACGGTCCATAGGATGAAGAATGCCTGAGATATAACACAATATGTAGAGCTAAACAACACATTAAAGACAAAAAACGTAACTTGAACTTAAAATCTTCTCAAATACATGATGACCGTGATCTTTGACCTTATGACCCAGTGTCATTCTCCTGCATTCTATCTGTATAGCTCCGAATGTGTCCACGTTTTGCCACAATAGGGTGAAGCAAACGTGAGGTATAAGGCAATGTGTAGAGCTAAACAGAAAACCAAAAAAGTAACTAGAAAAATAGGCTTATTTCAATGGTCACCACGACGCTGGTCTTTGGCTTTGCGACGTCACTGTCAAACCACTGTCGCGGGATGGTATCGGTAACTATGTGGCCAAATTTGGTGGCAATACATTTACAGGTTCGTGAGACATAAGGCAATATGTAGAGCTAAGCTAAAATCTTAACCGAAATTGGACACAGGCAAGCAGGCAGCCAGGCAGGCAGCCATGCAGGCAGGTACGCAGGCAGCCAGCCAAGCAGACAGGCAGGCAGGCAGGCAGGAAGGCAGGCTGGCAGGGAGGCAGACATGTAACTGGCATAACTTGCTCCGTCGAGTATCGCAGATGTTTGACTGTCGCTCGGTCGGATACTTCGTCACATAAATTTTCGACATTCCTGCAAAAGCGTATTATGTCACAACAATAGATCATCCCATATGTTTTCACAAATTTCAAAGAATCAGCACGTATGTCAGCGTACGTCTGCCCGTGGACATTGGAAAGTCCGATTTCATAAAACTCTCAAGAGGATATTGGCAGGTTGATCCCCACCCCGGATCTGCATTTAATCAGGGGTGTAGGACCGCGTGTTCATCTGTGGCGGTTTCTACGTCTATGAGTTTATAAGTGTGATAACATCTAGGTCTATACTCGATAGGTCAGTCTATAAGAGAGGTAGCAACTTTGCACGGTATGCAAATACGAAGAATTATTAGAAAATGACTATCGAGTAATTAATTGTCTATATATCATTACAACAGACACGTAATCAATGGGGCTGATGGAAAGAGGGCACAACCATGCAGCCAACCACCCCACACACCAACCCCGATTTTAGTCCACCGCCAGAAAATTCAATTATCCTCATGAATTAACTATTATGCCTTCTCGGTTTTGTCCTCCGACAACTTCCCATTCCTAAAAGACAAATTGTTTTTGGCCGCCAAACTCGCGAGTCTGGCTACCCCAGTCCGCTATAATAAGAGATAGTAGAGTGTATGCATACATGTAATAGTAACTTTGACAGTAGCAGAGTAATGGCAAAAACAACGAAACCAGAACAGTTTAATCAATTTAAATCTTGAAACAAACGTAGCCCAAATTGGATATTTGAATGTAGTCGAGTGGAGCTCATAGACCTGGCTTTACTAGACCAATACTAACAGTTTGTGTGATCTTGCAAACAACAAAAACCTATCTAATTCCTTATAGCAAGTAAGAATTATGACACGCTGGCGCTTAAAACGAGCTAACATTCTATTATCATGTGATTTAATGCATGCATAAAATCACATGATAATATAATGTTAGCTCGTTTTTAACCCCCAGCTTTAAGTCTTATTTGCTATAAGTAATTAGATAGGTAGTTGTTGATTGCAAGATCACGAAAACTGTTATTATTAGTCTAGCGACAGTTATTTGCAAAGATGTATAGGTGACAGACGTAAGTATATTGTCTCATTAAAACGGCGTTTTGAAGAATAGTGAATTGAAAACTAGATAAGATATATAATTCCTAATCTTAAGCACTAGATTTACAGATGTTTTGATAAAAACATACGAATTCGAGAAAATCTTATCCGTCTGCTCACAGACATGGCGTAACATGCTCATTTCAGACACGTCTTGCTCATGGATAGGCAGATCTGCTTCTCCACGGTGATAGCTGGCTGGACTGATCTGCTAGTTTGCTATCTAACAGATAAGCTGTAAACAAATCTGCGAATAACATAATAAACTAATAATTGTTTTGAAAGGTCTTACCTGTGTATGCCTGATTTCAGGTTTACAAATTGGTGGCGGTATTCCGGCCATGATTATGTCTGCTTACGAGACTGAACGACGAGAACGCGCGTGCTGAATTCAATTATGTAATGAGCTATATCGGCGTTACGCTGTATCGATCGCTCTATACAGGCGATGAGAAAATACAGGATGATACTGGAGTGTTCTGATTTTCTAGCTCAAACTTATATCATTGCTGAATAGACTCGAAGACTCGGGTCACGGCGTACGCTAGATATTTGGCGGTTATTTTGCAGTGTCACGCACACGCAGATAATATATACGAAGTCACAAACTAAGACAAATGTACATGATAACACCCCGCAGCTGTTACCTCAAATACGTCCCAGATCTAGTTTTCCTAAGCACCATACCTGGACAGTGTCATCATATACGACATATTGCACAATGGAAGGATCTGATCGGTCAGACCGCCACTCAATGGAGGAATCCAGGTTTAGCTATGCTCCTCCCATCTTTAGCTAAGCTCCACCCACACTTCGCCCATGTTGGATCCCTGAACACACTGACTATCTATGTCCAGAAAACTATACAGGAAAGCTGTTGAAATTTTGAAACTGATTTGACTCAGTGCTGTTGCTGCCTATGGTCTATGGCAGGAACAGTGCCTAGTCAAATTAGTTTCAAAATATTCAACAGCATGTTTATTAAATGGTAGAGACATACAATTCGTACAACAACGGTTTACTCCGATATCAATTATGCGTTCGTGACGAACACAATTGCGTCATTTATGACATCATAGATTATGACGTCAGCCTACACGTCTCATTGTTAGCTATGACGTCATATGATTGATTGATAAACCGGAATCCTCCATTATCTGACGTCATAATCAAAATACGCCACTTGTTAGCTGACGCCACAATCAAATGATTGAGGTCCATTACGTAAGTGTAAGAATTGTATGTCTTTGACGAATTTACAATTTAATAAACATTCTGTTGAATATTTTGGAACTAATTTGACTGTGAGCTGTGACAGGAACAGCTCTCAGTTAAAATAGATTAAAATATTCAACAATTTACCTGTAGTTACTTTGAAATTTTGACTATGGGAATCCAGGTTTCAAAGTTTCATTTCGTTTCCAACACGCATAAAAGTGGGCGGAGCTTTGTTAGAAAGGGGCGGGACATAGTTGGAGATGGATCTGGCTGTTGTCATTAAGACACCTTACGCCATTTACCAATATTAAGAGATGAAGATTCATGCACAGTCAGGCACATGCCATGTGGCAGTGGTAACCACGGACAGTCCATTAGTCCATGATGGACTAGGCAAGATAGCAATACCATTGGTCAAGTTCGACTCAAAACCACAGTTAGCTATAACTAACTAGATTTCCAGTGGAACTTCAAATAGCTAACTTGCTAGTCAACTATAGGCGACCGAACTCCCGAGCTCGGTTCAGATGGGTAGTGCGATATTTGCGTAAATTTCAAAATTCAGTAATCCAGCAAACTGACTATAGTTAGCGAGTTGAACATGTTTATATTGTTTATTAAATTGAAAATTCGTCAAAGACATGCAGTTCGTACACTTGTTGGGCTTTTCGTGCTCCATGACAAAGATATAATACGTCATAATGATTGTGCCGTCCTTCTACAAGTGATGTAATGGAGGAATCCAGTTTTCGCTATGCCCCACCCATTTCTAGCTAAGCTCCATTCACACTTTGCCGTGTTGAGATCGATCGATCCCTGAACTTCCTAACCATCAATGTTCAGAAAACTATACAAGTAAGCTGCTGAATATTTTGAAACTAATTTGACTGGGTGCTGCTCTTGCAAAATATTCGACAGCATGCTTATTAAATAGTAAACAGATGATACAACAACGCTTATCCCGTCAGCAATTAAGCGTTCGTGACGAACCTATCTACGTCATTCCTGACGTGTTGATTATGATGCCATCCTATACGTCACATAGTTGATTATGGCGTCACATGATAGAGGGATAAACTGGAACGATCAATTGATTATGACGCGATATACTTGAGTGATAGATCCGTTTCCGTTATTGTGCTATGGCTTGCGATTTGTTGACCATTATCCTCTCGCACTGTCTCGCCCTCACGCACCGCTCTCATATTGAGCCCCGTGCTTGCACGCTTTTGATGCCTGTGCTAAGTTCACGAAACTTAAAAAATGAGGTCAACAACTACCAACTAATAAAATTGCCCAGTTACCATCATCCTACTAATGATGATGTAATGATTGTTACTATGCATGGCCAGATGTTTGACTTAACCCATTTGATGCAATTGCAAAGCATAGAGAAGTCTTCAGCTAGTAAATACGCTCAATCAGGTCACTTGGCATCCATGTCTCACGAGCTCTCCGTCGATATTGGCAGGAAGCCACGTCTCTATTTTTAGATTGATAGCTGGATTGAAGTAGGCAGAAATCTGATTGACTGCCTCTAGCCCACCATCGTAATGTTACTTCACATAGCGAGAGATCAAAGGTTTGCAAGTACGGCCTCGAACGGCGAAGCGATGTGAGTGGGCGTATGTTACTACGATGTTTGCTGGCTGAATTAACACCACATTTGGTATGTGTTCCTATTGTAATTATCCATTTGAGGTATTGATACAAAGTAACGACGACGAGAAAAGACAGAGTTACGTTCCTTGTAAGATTAAGTAATTAAGCCTTTACGGAAAATTCATTTGTGGAAATTTTCGCCATTCGTTAATGGCTCGAATAAGATTTGGCAAATCTGTTCCTGTTGACAATATCGATTTGGGTATTGGCCATAAACTGGACAAAACACTCGATTGTTGGAGTACTCCGGGAGCTGGCTCACGTCACGTATGCACTCTGATGTACCCTCAGTTTGACTTTGGATATTGGGTTGTAATGGTCTAAAGATGAAAAAATGTTTGGTCACATGATCTGAGTCAAGTGAAAAAATTCACCATCTTGAACTCAAAATGGCGTCGATTTTCACTGAAAACGCCATTTATAATGTCTAAAATGGATTACAATCCGTCACTAACTTGTTATGTTTTGATTTTAATGACGTGTTACACTACATAACAATACTTATGCCACTATCATAAACAATCTTTCAGAAGCTGGAAAGTCAAACACAATGTAAATATGTCGCCCTGTTCAGTTAACCATGAGTTATCTGTCGGGATTTTTCTAACCCTTCACAAGCACAGCACTTGCAGAACTCACAACATGTAATGATTCTTATTATCCATGGCCAGATGTTTGACTTAACCCATTTGATGCAATTGCAAAGCATAGGGAAGTCTTCAGCTAGTATATCGGGTGAAGTATGGCCACCTTCGTCTACACTGTACCCATATTCGGTTGGATCTAGAAAAACATGGTCTGAAAACTGTACATGGAGCCAACAGTGACATTGGAGATATGCACGATTTATGCGGATATGAATACTACTTTCTCAGGGTCTAGTTGAAATGTTTTACTATGGCATATATTGTATGATTGTATATCAACCTGCCAAACATTTCTATTGTCTTATCACTAGAAATAGTCAATCAGAAATTTCTCCGTAGAAAAAAGTATTTCATCTGTAATTGGAGATGTGACAAAGAACATTCTCAAATCCAGATTCTTTCACAATTTCAGATGCTGACTTCCTACCATACACACAGCCGCTCATTGCATGGACAGCTAGTAAGTCATCAATTAATTTGGAGTCCATACTACCAAGTTACCGACTACATCGTGAACTGGAATATACCTTGTCCTGCCCACATTCCACCCACAGTTCATTGATGTCGAAATGAGGCCAACGATTGAATTGGTGTATAAACACGCCAGTATCTGCCGAAGCAACAAGGATTCTTAGAAACTTGGCAACAGTATCCGCATGATTGTAGATGCACATTTTTTCCATCTCTCTGACAAATTTCTACGCATGTTGTCAGATTCTGCAAATGGAATCTTCCGGGATAAACATGGTTGTCATCGTTGTATGTCTCAATCATCCATTTAATGAAGAATTGATGTAGTCTTACTTTGCTTTCTGTTGACGACCATAATCTTATTAGTTCATGATGGAGCAAATTGTATATGCTCTACTTTCACAAACTTGCATAGTCGATGTTTTGTAATTGGATGAAGTTTTTTTCTGGATATAAATCTTCTTGTTTGTGCAAATGCTTTTGTTTCTTTTTGTGTTTTCAGAATTGATTAAAATAACGTCACAATTTTTTCTCAAGTCTTTCTGATCTAAACTCACAGTAACTATGTTCCCCGTTCAGCATACAGTTTATCAAGTGAGGCAACCTTTCCTTAACTACTAGCCTAACAGTAACACTGTTTGTCACTTCGTTGGTGGTGGAACTTGTGGAGGGTTGCTTCTCTGAGTAATTTAACTATCAATCTGTTCTACACATTCCCCAATCGGCTTCAGTTCTCGTTTGTGCAAACATTTGGTGCAAAGAATACTCGTCATCTTCGGTCAAACAACACAAGTCATACAACTACTGTGTCAACTGGGTTTTTGACACTTTATTATGTTCCATTTGCACACTGCTTCTTTATTGTGAGAAATACCAATGACTTATCATGCCCTTTAGATGGCTTGTTATATTCTTTCTCCAGATACTTATCCAGAGGCACACCTCTTCCCTTTGCAAACGTATCATAGATTCCGGGGATTGTGCCCTCTAATTTGATACAATCTTCATAGCATAGCAGTGCACACCGACTGTAATTTGTTCTATCGAAGGCGAAAAATATAGGTAAGGCTCTTTGCACAGCACCCACATGTAACTGTCTGTATCATTCTTTATGGGATCATGTCAGATCTCTGAAAATGGTGGAATGGTAATCAAAATAGGGAAAATGGTCATCAAGAAATGTATACCAATGTTTCTTCACTCCGTCCCTGTCCTGCCTCCTTATACGCCTTAAGTTCCTATGCAAAGTTTGCCATGAGCTCTTGATATTTGTTCTCTTCTCGCTGAATCCTTTGTTCATGTGGATTATTTCATTGAAACATTTTGAAATTTGCTATTTGCTGTAAGATGTCTTTAGATAAAAAACAATTGTTGTCCTCCAAAACACAGAGATAAGTGAATGTGATGAAGTACTTCTGCTATTAATCCCATGACACGTTTACCTCGAACATTGTGTATGCTATTCATATCACTGTTCACTACCACTGGCCCAAAGATTTCGTTCTCTACAAAGAGACCCTATTTACTCCACTTTCCTCCAGGAATTTCCCAAGGCAGGCAATGCCAATTTTTCCATGTGGAACTCACCTAGTCCAAGAGATTTGTTAGCAAAATCATTAGGTTTTCGAAGTTATATCTCATTGGCTAATCGGTATACACCTTAATCGCCCTATAGACTCAAGACAAGGACATCCTGGAAATTTCGTATGCATGTGTGTATGGTTTCAAACTCAGTAGTTAGATAGGGCATGATTGGGGTGAACGCAATACATGTAAGTGAGTAATGCATGTTAACCAGCAAACGATTGGTGGCAGTGAATGACGGAAGACACAATTTCTCATATAACGAATACTCGGGGATATGTGCCTTGGTGACGAATCATGATGCAAACTAAATTGTGAAAGCTATATTGGCTGAACATTCAAGGTCTTCATTCTTACTGGGTGTTCCAGGTACAAAATTCAGGAATTTTCGCTTGCGCAACAACCTGGCCAGCTACCACCATTGTCAGATAATCTAAAGCATAATGTTGTGTGTTTATATTAACGCTAGTCAGTGGTTTAGGGCTTATTTAATGGACTTGACCATCTCCTCCATCATCATGATTTTGAAACAGCATGAGAATGATATCGTGACTTCCCGGCTAGTCCTAACTGTGTGTTTTCCTCGTGGGCAGAATGGACCTTTCCATTTTTAGCTATGCCCCGCCCATCACTAGCTAAGCTCCACCCACACCTCGCCGTGTTTGGATTGATCGATCCCCGAATGCCCTAGCTATCAATTTCCTGAAAACTATACAGGGAAGCTGTTGAATATTTTGTAACTAATTAGACTGGGTGCCCAGTCAAATTAGTTTCAAAATATTCAACATAATATTTATTAAATAGTAAAAGCAAACAATTTGTACAACAGCCCATAGACCGTCATCAAATATGCGTTCGTGACGTACTTATCGACGTCATTCATGACGTCATCCATTATGATGTCATTCTACACACCGCGTAGATGATTATGACGTCATATGATGGGTACATACTCTGGAAAGGTGAATTATCCATGGCTCCTTGAATGAGACCGTTATGCTGAATAGATGGTGACACTGTGACATGATGAATTCCAGCTCTATCAATAGTGTGCTGAGTTTGTGAACCATCAATCATTCCAACCTCATCATAAATCCTACATGTAGATAATCCCATCAGATTATATATTTGGATAAGCTGCTTAAACTGAAAAGCATCGTGAATAGTTTGCTTGATACTTACATGCATTGCTGTCCTATTTTTTCCATTGCGAACTAATTTAAAAACAATCTGTTCAGGCGTCTTAAATATGAAGCATGCGACAATACAAGAATTACATACTTAATTAAAGACATACTCTAGGATCTGGCTCATGTCACGTTTGCACTTTTATGTACCCTCAGTTTGACATCTGATATTGGTTAGTGATGGTCTATAGATGAGAAAGTCAAACATCTGTCTGTGCATGCAGCGTCAGAAACATTACGTTTTCTGAGATTTGCAAGTGCGGTGCTTGTGACGGGTGCAAAAATCCTGTTAAATAACACACTATTGGCCAAACAGTGTGACGTATTTACATTCTGCTTGCTATTTTATGCTTCTGAATTGTTGTTTATGATAGGGCATTGCGATTTACTATGTTATTAAAATCAAAACATAGCAAGTTACACGAAGGATTGTAATCCATTATACACATTATAAATGACATTTTCAGTGAAACTTTATCTTTAGACAATTACTAACTATTATTCAAAGTCAATCTGCTGGTGCATCAAAATGCATCCATGACGTCGGCTTGTGAGTAGGCAGAGTAAGAACAGGTCCAACTCTACCACAGTACTATAATACAAGAGTACTAGTTACCACTCAGTGGATAAACAATTGGCTGGATGGAGTAGTCACTTTCAAGTTCTGGCACAGCACACCAAGGATGCTACGACCGATTGTTGTGGATTCCAGCATAATTAATGCCTTACTGCAGGTGCACACAACATTATTTGATGAATCGAAGTACGAAGACATTGTAGCCAGCATTAAAAAGCGCAATAGAGGAAAAACTCAAGAGAAATTTGGCCTTACATTTCAATACCTTGTGTATGAGGGCCGAGGAATAATATGAAAATTCACCAATATTTTTAACCCCATGCGTTCTGCAACAATTTTTTCAACGTTTAAACAGGGCATCCTTAAACCAATACTACAGAAAGGCAAAGACAATCAGGATACGGCCAAGTAGAGGTATCACTATTATCGGTGTCATGGGCAAGCTGTTGGAATTCAATTCTGTATCATGCACAAGATATATCATTGACCTCAACCAGCATGATCTCTATCATGGTTTCACGGAGAATATCGCTCCAATATTTGCTGCCCTGATTCTGATGGACGTCATCCATGAATATGCCGACCACAAGGGCTGGTGAACTTGCCAGACAGCATGCCGCAACTGATCAGGGACTGGTATGCGGGTTTCCACAACCAGGCCAAGTGGCAAGGCCTGTTATCTCTGGAAGTTGAAGTGCATCAATGCAAACTTCAAGGCAGCTCAAACTCACCTGGACTTTTGAAGGCATACATAAAGGATACCCTGTGCCATTTGAATCAGACATGCGCTAATTGGTACATAATATGTTGCTGCAGTAGGCCGTTTTGATGATATGCAGCGATTTCTGCCATGGCTGGCTTTGAAGACCAAATAGTTACAACAGTATTAAGTCATCACCTAGACACAGGCTGTAGCAAGGTTAACCTGCCCAAGATACAGGATATATACTTTAACTGCTCCGGCCATAATAGGAGTGCTGCTATACTTCAAGTAAACAGCAATCCAGCTCAATTTGTAAATATTGGCACCATCTTAGGAATTTTAGAAGTGGTGGATAATGACATTAACAGCAAATGCATAGATGAAAACTGGCGTGCGCATCTAAGGGACAACGAACTGAACCCAACCATCTGTCCCCAGAATTTGGAGCATTTTTATATTGCCTCGCCTCCTATATGGCAGCGAGCTATGAGTCCTGAATCAGAAGCAACTAGCCCGCCTGTAGAGCTTCCAACGGGAAAGCCTATACAGATCCAAAATCTTCCAGAAGGAACAGCAAAGATAGGCACCTTAGTCCTAATCATGTTGGTCCTAGTCTACGCAGAGGTGGACATCAGAACTCTGCATCATTTCCGATTGGAGTTCCATCGAATATAAACTCACCTAGCGTTAAAGAATCTATCCTCATCTAGCTAGTTCATCCATGTGAATAAGCGGCGTCAAACTTAGTCAGCCTGCTGCTCACGAGCTACTCCAGAGTGTTCCTGACAAGGTTAAGTGGTCAGTTGTCATTAGCCATTGGCAGAGTATGCTGAGGAAAGTAAAACCATTTCAATTCATTTCATGTCTTCTGATTCTCGTCTTTTCACGAGCGGTCTGGTCTAGCTTCGTCGCAATCATGTGGCAGACACCTAAGGCCAGAGTGAAAGCAAAGGTCCTATTTAGTCTCATTCTACAGTCCAAAAGAGCACAGTTCGACAGAACAACCAAGTCATCCTCAGTTAGCAATCTATGTTAAAGGAACCCTGAGAACAGGCAGCACTTTTAGTCTGCATTGTGAAGTTCTGGAAGCAACCAGACTGCCATACATGAATGACATCCTAGGGAGTGGACACGTAATGATTATGGCATTCCACTGCAGCTAGTAATGGATTGCAAACATCAAATTATTTTGGATTTCTTAAAGCTCCAAGATGCCGACTTGTTGAAAAGTATATCAGATGTTCTACTACCTGCATAGAGACAGACTGAAGCTGTTACACGGGGATCCATTGTTGCTTCCGAGATGAGCAGATACTTTTTTCTGCAATGTGCTCACTGCCATTTGTCTATATTGTCGATAGAATTTCTTCACTTTTTATATATCCGTTAAAGTGTGTTATCTAGTTATTGATTACTAGATTTTTCATGATTATTCATGATATACCATAATGTCATTCCGTGCGGCGTCATTGACCATTCACTGCCCAGCGTTAACTCATTATTTCAGGATTCAACTTTCATTGAGGATTATCTAGAAGGGTGTCTCAGAAAGGGAATTTTTAGATCAAGGTTCATGATGGTTGGTTGAAATAAGTAATGGGAAGTTTCTTGCCATTTTCCTATCAACAAGCCTCTTTAGATCAATGTTTAGCATATTAGGAATTACTGGAAATGGCAATCCTGAAATTCACATAGAATTTTCCACATTTAGCCATTCTAATCCACAGGTTTTTCAAACATAATTTGACATAAAAAACTGTATTCATAAAAAGAAATTCATAGTTAACAGGCAGACTACCTAGCAGATGAAATCACTGCCACGGATGACTGTCACAAAATGTTTCGGGCAGCCTGAGCCTTGAGAGTCACTGACTACACACCACCACTCACTGTACACAACTCTGAAGGACACTTTATCGGGACTGACCAGGAAAAAGCCGAGGCGATCCGAGAATGGTTCAAGGAACAGTTCACTGACAACGATGATGAGCCCTTGCACCCGTTCTCAGGAGATCCCAGGCCTTTACTAACACCAATTAAAACAGCTAAAGTTGAGAAGGCACTTAAAGCCCTGTAAAATGGACGTGCATCTGGACCTGATGGCATTAGCAATGAACTATTCAAATATGCAAGTGACATTATCTCAAAACCGATCACGCACCTAATCAATTCAGCTTTTATGCACCACCTTCCCATCGACGCTGTAGGCCAAGGCACCCGTATCCCACTACTCAAGCCCAAGAAGCCACCTGGGGCTCCAGCCAATCTGCGGCCCATAGTGCTCCTCAACATCATACAGAAAATCCTATCCAATGTCATTCTATGCTGCATCCGAGACAAGATCGATTACTTTACCAGATCATGTCAGTGGCTTCAAACGTGAACGCAGCTGTGCAGACATTGTATGGGCTCAATGCATGCTTGTGTCGGTAGTCATGTCCAAACACTGGAACTTCCACAAAATGGGCATCAACATGTCACGAGCCTTCGACACAATTAAACACTCAAAGATCCTAGATGTAATACGCCAGGCCAGTTGCAATGAATATGAGCCACGACTAGTGAGACTACTACTTGCAGACACCAAACTGAGAGTACGAGTCAAGTCAGTGAAGTCTGTAGAGTTTGAGACATCAATCGGCTCCCCACAGGGAGATGGTCTATCTCCTGTGCTTTTCACCTGCTACCTTGCTGCCACATTGAAATCTGTGCTGGAAAGTTCCACAAGACCAAACCCCCAAGTGTCAATACTGGGCATGGCGCTAGAGATGGAATATGCCGATGATGTGGACTTCAGAGACGAGGAAAAGAAACCCCTTGACGAACTTCTCCCAATAGCTGCAAACTAAAAAGTGAGAATCTCTTTATGAATGAATCCAAAACAGAGTTCATCCACATATACCTATCGACAAAGCATGAAGCTATAGAAAATGACGAGCCACTTCGTGGTGGTGAACCATGGAGGAAAAGTAAAATCCTGGCCTCACTGCTTTGCAGTACTTCTGACATTTCTGCATGCTGCGTCATGAGGAAAATAGCTTCCAGTCCTTCTAGAAGCTATGGATTCGTAGATCAAAGATGTCCTTGATAAAGAGGATATGTTTATGCAATGCAACCTGCGTAACCCTGATGCTGTATAACTGTAACATCTGGGCAGCCCCAAAGGCTGCTCTAGACAAACTCGATGCCTACCACGGCAAACACCTACGCACCATCACTGGACACCGATGGCCAGACGGCATAATTTCCAACGATGCACTATACAAGATGTGTAATACATCGCCGCTGTCTGTAAAAGTCGCCCAGCAAAGATGGTCCATGTTTGGCCATGTACTAAGGATGCCCGAAGAGACACCAGCCCAAAGAGCCTTGGAATTCGCCCTACACGGAGCCAGCAGATACAAAGCCAGGAGAGGACGTCATTGCATAAATCTGCTAAGCGTGCTACGAGGTGACCTCAAGAAAGCAGGATTAGGTACACTCAAGTCAAGAATGGACCTGAGGAAGCTAAGAATTTTGGCTGAGGACAAGACACAGTGGGCAAAAGCGAAGAAGGACTGATTGCAGCTGTAGGATGTTTCTACTACTACTACAGCCACAGAATACAGTACTCATACATACATATTTAAAATATTGAATGATCCAGACCGGCCAAACCAACTGTAGATAATTGATGGATCCAATCTGTCACTCAAGAACAGACTGCCTTATTATTAAGACGCCACTTGTAAGCTGGTGTGACAATCAAATGACACAGGTCTGACACAAGTCGCCAAAATCTGCCACAAGATTGGATGAATTACATGTCTGTGGCGAAAGCTAAGTCTGTACTTACACTAGAGAGCTAATACAAGCTAAGTCCAATCAATCCCATAATTATTTTGTTTTAATCATGTAAGAATTCACACACTTACACACGCTATGACAAGCAAGCAAATCTTTGTGATCGATTGGACTTACGTCAGATTAGATCTCTCATGTAAACACCTAATAAATATAAACTTATTTGAATGTGAGCTGTTGCTGCCATATGTCAGTTATGTTCATGCTTTACACCCTCTATTGTCAATGGAATGGACCTTTTCATTTTTAGCTATGCCACCCCCATCTCTATCTAAGCTCCACTCACACCTCGCTCGTATTGGTATCGATCGTCTGAACTCCCCAACTATAAATTTCCAGAAAACTATACAGGTATGCTGTTGAATATTTTGAAACTAATTTGACTGGGTTGCTCCTGTTTCAAAATATTCAACAGCATGTTTATTAAATAGTAGAGACATACAATTCTTACAACGTGTCAGACTATTAAGAGTTTAAGATGGGCCTAATAGAATCATTTATCACGTAATGATTATGACATCATCCTACACGCTGCTTAGCTGATTTTGATGTAATTACTCTGGAAATGTCCATTGAAGCTCTGAGAATTAATGGCTCAGTCTTAAAGGTGCACATTCACACCATAATACTCTAAATTTAAATTATTTAAATGTATACATTTAGGAGCTTAAATTGTATACCCCAATGTAATGAAACGAACTGAATCTTAGTAAATGATGATTTCATTCCGTACAAATTAATATAATTTTTTTATTGTGAAGTTGAAATAAGGCCACGTGTCTCTAATTCAATTTCACAACTAAAACATATTAATTTATACATAATGTAATCATCAGATTTTAAGATTTATATCGTTTCACTACATCGGGCCACATAATCTACGCCTCTAAAAGTATAGATTTTAACATTTTATTTTGAAACATTCTGGTGTGAATATGTATATTCAGACACGTGTATAAAGTGGGCGGGGCGTAGCTAAAAATGGGTGGAGTGTAACTAGAAGTGGACTTTTCTATAGCGAATAGGAAATGGAGTATTTAATATAATAATAAAAAAATATATAAATCAATAGCTCATAATTTTATTGAAAAATAATACCGATTACATGTTCAGCCAATATGACAGCATTTAGATGTATACGTTCTACTTTGTTACGCATTAAAAGAAGCTATATACACTAGCACATCTCCTAGTCCTCAACTACAGAACGTCTTCATGTCCCAATCTCGCAAAAACCGACATCTGCATGGGTGGGTCTTGGGGAATGTTCAATTGCAGGACAAAAGAATACTATTTTTGAAAAAGATTATCGAGCCAGTCATTCTACTGGTGGATTTTTAAAAATAGCAGTCTCTAGGCTTGCAAATGGACATCCAGTAAGCAAATATTATGATTATCTTAATCAAATGTAGTCATTACAGGTGTCAACTTGGGGGCCTTTAAAAAAAATGTATTTTACATTCCCATAACTGACTGCGAGAGGTCTGACCATTATCATTGCTCAACAGAAGCAATAAATAAATTTTAAAATAATTGATAGAAAGAAAAAAATGTAATTCAACCAGAAATTGATTGTAGTAGCAATATAAAATATCCTGTATATATGTGTAAACTTAAGTATTTGTTTACAGCTTTGGTTGATTTTGTCTTGTTGTAGGTATTTCGTTACTTCCTCGCAAAAATTAGGAATTCTTTTGTGGGATTTTAATTGACACCTGTAAAATAATAATAATAATAATAATAATAAAAACTAGAATGCACAGGAAATGGCCGCTTTCGCTAAATTTGACGTTATTAACAACCCCACTCCTCACCATACACCCTCAGCACCCTGGTGAGGGGAAGTGAGGGGCCGAGCCTAATGGAACCGGTGCCACACAATCCGCAATCATATAGGTAATTCACATACCAGATTTGCCAACTTTTGAGGTTCACAGGGATTTTGAATAATAAGATGATTGGCAGAATTTTATATTTGATCATTTGACACCACCTCACCCACTCACCCAAACATTCCCTCCCACCCAACCCAAACCTCCCACCACCAATAGACACACCGACACGACACATATGTGGCAGAGCCAAATATAAATGTCGCTTTGTAGTCTCCAATTATATGGGTAATCCAGATAACAAAATTGCCATGAATGAATTCTGAAAAACGGCTTCAGAGGATACAGCCGGACAAACAGACGTAGAATGCAATAGCCATGCCGGTTTTTCAAAACATGTGAGGATATTAAAAAATGTCCTATCTTACCGTTTTAATTTCTGTGTATTGTTCCAGGCCATATTCACTTCTGCAAGAAAGCATGCAGAAACAGAGATTTAAAACAATAATAATACAAATCTTTATTTAAGGAGGGTAAATCTTCAGTTTCCTGATTTTGGATTGGTCCTCACAGGAACAAATATATACATATATACACACTATGTACACAATTTTACATTTAAGTACACTCAATCACACGCTCGCTAACAGTGACGAACATGAACGAAAGCAAAAGCAGGCACGCAGGGTAACACCAGGTAACTCTTTCAATGACAAAACACATTTATCCCAATTTTAAGGTAACTATACAGGGAAGTTGTCAAATATCTTGAAAATAATTTCATTGTAAGTGGTTGCTGGTAGGCAACAAAAACTTCCTGGAAATTTAGTTTTAAAATAGCTAACACAATATTTCCTAGGTCGTAAAGAATTTGCTATATTTGGTCTGCAGATATATACTGTTTAATATTATATGAATCTCAGATACTCACAATTCGCGTCCTAAACCAGACATCTTGAATCCACCAAATGGCGCTTGTGGCACAACATTCAGGTAAGTGTTGATCCTAGAAGACAAATCACGGTTAAATCCATATAATCTTTAACCTCTCTTGTTTCAACTTAACCACGCCCTACATCCAACCGGCTCAACAGCAACAAGGGACGCTATTCAGCCGAATGGCAGACATTATCATGTGAGGTAAGGTGTTAGAGAATTAGATTTATCCAGAGTTGGATTAAGCCTATTTGGTATCCTGGGATAATTAGTTGTGGGGCCTACTATCGGGAATGGCTACTACTACTACTACTACTACTACTACTACTACTACTACTACTACTACTATTATTACCAAATATAATAATTTCATTGTTTTAGTGCCAGAATAATGCTGATTAATTTGAAACTGATTTGAAAGAAAGCTTGTGCTGTCTAAAGCAGCACCAGCTTCCAGTCAAATTGGTTTCAAATTATTGAACAGCTTATATATATCCTGACTGTAAAAGTGAGATGTTCAAATTTTTAAAATAAGATAATTGCTTTTTATTTTTTACGGTGTGGGGTGGGAGGGGGTATTTTTCGGGACACAGAAGGTGTAGCCCCGTTAGCCCTTGATTTAATACAGCTCTAATATGACTATGACGTAATTGATTATGATGTGATCCTACCCATCGTGTAGGTGTTTATGACACCATATAATGGATGGATAAACTGGAAAGGTAAACTCATTCAACACTGAAATCACAGATATATTCATATCGATGCATCAATATAAGAAAGCTTTTAAACTAATTTGCATAGAATTTGCTACTGTATTGCCAGCAATGGCTTCAGTTTATATACTGAGCCAAAAAGTTTAGCAACAGTGAAGTTTGGTTTGTTGTATTAAAACTATGCGTCCATTTATAACCAAATTTGCAGGCATGTTTCGTCAATGTAATGTCTCGCTGATCATGAAGAAATGCATTTTTCATGCACTGTCCCACATTGGCGGGTAGCGAAGGCAACAATTCACCATATTGCAAAAGCAGATAACGAACGTTAACAGAAAACGATTAAAAGTTTACCCTACCGAACATGGGCCGCCGCCCAGGGCTACCCGAAAATCAGCGCCATGAAGCAATGGGAAGACTCGCTGCTGGGCAGAGCGCTCGCGCTGTTGCTCGACATTTTAATGTTCACACCTCAACCATTTCCCATCTCTGCCAACGTGAGAAGGAAACTGGACATGTTAATGACCGACCACGATCTGGCAGACTGAGAACAACAACACCACGAGAAGACCGCTACTTAGTGACGTCATCACGATGTCACAGGTTTGAGACTGCGCCGCGACTGTCCCGTAATTTGCACACCGCTACCGGCACTACAGTGCATGCACAAACTGTGCGAAACAGACTCCATGATGCAGGACTGCATGCCCGTCGTCCACTTGTTGCTGTTCCGCTTACAGAGCGTCACATCGAGAATCGGTTTGCATGGGCAAGAACTCATCAGCGATGGCGTGCTCAACAATGGAGCCACGTTTTATTCAGTGATGAGTCAAGGTTTTGTGTGGATGTGGCGGATGGTAGGCAACGGGTTTGGCGACGTTTAGTAGAATGGTATGATGCAGCCAACATCATTCAGCACGACAGATTCGGTGGCGGCAGTGTCATGGTGTGGGCTGGAATCCATGAAAATGGCAAAACAGATCTTGTTGTGATTCGCGGGAAATTTAACGGCTCAACCTTACTGTGAAGAAGTTGTCGCCCCTGTTGGCATCCCTTATATGCAGCATCATGCAGATTTTATGTTCCAGCAAGACAACGCCCGTCCTCATTCAGCTAGGGTCACCAGTGATTTCTTTGAGGCTAACAACGTTTCGGTGTTGGACTGGCCAGCGCGATCACTGGACCTGTCTCCTATCGAACACGTGTGGGACATTCTTGGCCGTACGGTGCGTGAGAACCATCCACATCTTCACAACGTGCGGGAGCTGGAAGCTGCACTGCTCCAGGAATGGGTGCGATTCCTCTTTGTGACATCAGGTGCTTAATTCGAAGCATGAGAAAGCGATGTACGGCGGTGGTTAATACTCGCGGAGGTCCGAACCGGTATTGACAGCTCAGTGCCATTATTTAAATTGGACCCTTCCTTTGAATGATGCTGCGTTAAAGGCGCAATGCTAGCATTACAGTAACAAGAGACTGGTGTTCAAATTGGAAAATGACCTATCAATTAAATAATATATTTGAATCAATTTATTGTTTTAGTTAAATAACATTTATACAGTAATATTCTCAGTGTTGCTAACCTTTTTTGGTTCAGTATATTAATTTCAAACCTTCTACATATTAACCCTTTAACCCTCAAGCTGGCCAAAACAGCTTCTGCGGCGGACATGAGAAATGTCAATTTGTAGACCATGAGACAATTAAAAAAAATTCATATGTTTTCACTTGCCCTACAAATTTAAATTTAAATTACCTTGCCCGATCTTGCGCATTAAGTCTTTCACCGACGAATTCTCATTTTCAAGGCAACCATACAACCATACAATAAAGCTGTTGAACATTTTGAAATTAATTTGATTTGACTGGAAGCCGTTGTTGCTTTAGGAAGCAAAGGCTTCCAGTCAAACTAATTTCAAAATATTCAACAGAATAAGTTTTATATCATAAAGAATTTACTTATTCAGGGATTTTCTGTGAAAGGGGTAAAGGGTGAAAGATATTCCCGTTTCACATAAATTTATCTGTGAATGAACATTCTTTATAAGAAAATCGAAATTTCTCTTCAACAAATTTAAGGTCTAAAAATTTGGATTATATCATGTTTGAAAAGTTATAAGATGTAAACGACCCAGGCTTTGTCCTTACCAGACAGTGCCTGCTTGAATCGCCTGGGCACACATCATTGCTCTGTCAATATCCTTAGTAAACACAGCCGCCCCGAGTCCATAATGCGTATTGTTAGCACGTTCCACAACTTCCTCCATTGTTTTAAATTTGAAAATCTGCTGCACTGGTCCAAATATCTATTTGAAAACAAGAAAAGATTAAACAATAGATTAGATGTTTTAAAAAAATACAAAAATATGTTAGTTAGTAGAATTTTGAACACGATGTAAGACATGTTTTGTAGAGTATTTTGGACTTGGAAAGCAATGACATGCAATTAATGTCAAGTTCGAAATATTCAACAGCACGTTTTATTTTATTTTGCGCGCAAGTTATTTCTAAGCTGTACCGTGCACGGTTGTACATACTTTGCAAATATTGACATATGGAATGACACGGATACGGTGGGTGTTTTGTGTTTTGCAAAACAAAAACAGAAACAGTTAGTAGGTAGTACAATTTTGAACATGATGTATGCGATATTCTGTGGCTATTTTGAACATAATTGGATTGGGAGACATGTTATGTCTTCCAATCTAATTAACCTTTCCAGAGTATTCATCTATCAATCTGACGTTATATGACGTCATAATCAGCTAAGCGGCGTGTAGGATGACGTCATAATCATTACGCCATAGATGATTATATATGGCCCATCTTTAACTTTTAATAGTCCGACACGTTGTACAAATTGTATGTCGCTACTATTTAATAAACATGCTATTGAATATTTTGAAACTAATTTGACTGGGTGCTGTTGCTGCCATGTTAAAGTTATTTCCGAACTGTTAATTACCTGTGATGAGTAAATCTCAACAATATGGCTGTTTATCTAACTAACCTCTTCCTTGGCGATACGCATGTCATCTGTGACTCCTGAGAAAACTGTAGGTCCTATGTAATAGCCCATCTCTCCGTGCTGTGCACCCCCACAATGCAGCGTGGCACCTTCCTTTTTTCCACTTTCTATCAAATCCAGGATTTTCTTAAACTGCTCATCATCTATCTATAAGGCAATGGACAGATAATCGATTATTTCCTGAAATTTCAGTATCTCAATTTTAAATTAACAATCCTGATAAGCTTATAATGCATTTCTTAAATAGATCTATCCCACCACTCACCCACGTATCAATCCATCCATCCATCTATTCATCGATCCATCCATTGCATGATGCATCCATTCATCGACTGATCGATCCATCAAATCAAATCGAATCCATCCATCCATCCACCCACCCAGTTACCCACCCACCCACCCAACCATTCAGTCATCTATTCATCCATCCACCCACCATCCATCCACCCACCCATCAATCCATCTACCCACCCATCCATCCATCCACCCACGCATCCATCCATCAATCTATCTGTCCACGCATCCATCCGCCTGAGTCCGCCCATCCGCCCGTCTCTCTATCTACAACATCCACTCAGCAAAGCAGTCATGTGTATGACGAACAGTATTAAAAGTCGCACCTGTGGTCCATTTTGCGTGTCAAGGTCATAGGGGTCTCCAACTTTACGTCCCTTTGCGCACATCACACTACGGCTAACAAACTCATCATAGACATCCTCATGGACATATGTCCTGGATCCAGCCACGCAGCATTGACCCATGTTGGTCATCACAGCCTCGTGCGAGCATGGCACGGCAAAGTCCACTAGAAATAGAAACACAGTATCACCTCATGTAGTAGTTCAACCCCCATCTTGTGCTAAGTTAACCCTTTATCAGTCAAGCCGGCAAAATAGCTTCTATAGTGGTTGTGAGGAAATAATGAATCCAGTTTCTCAGTCAATTAAATGACGTTATAATCAAATACGTCATATGTAAGCTGACGTCATAATCATTTACGTCATGAATGACGCGATTTAGTCTATCATAAACGCTTAATAGTATGCCATGTTGTACGAGCTGAATGTCTTATTATTTAATAAACATTCTGTTGAATATTTTGAAACTAATTTGACAGGGCATCCAACAGCACCCAGTCAAATTAGTTTCAAGATATTCAACAACTTACCTGCATAGTTTTCGGGAAATTGAGATTTGGAGCGTGCAGGAATCGATTGATTCCAACATGGGCAAAGTATGGGTGGAGCTTAGCTAGAGATGGGCGGGGCATAGCTAAAACTGGATTTATCTATTTCAATTTGCAGGTTACGAGAAAACTTAACAGGTTTTCAAAACAAACCAAAATGTACTGTTGAAGATTTGGGACGTAGTTTCTAAGGCAGCAATGGCGTCCAATCAAATTAAATCCAAAATATTCAACAGAACATTTCTTACATTGTTTTCAAAATTGTACTAACTGTTTCTATTTTTTAAATTGTGGATACATGTTAACTTATCTATGATGTCCATTTTATGTTGCAGTTACCGATGTTTCACCAGATTGAACAAACAATTATTAAAACTTTCTTGACGAATCCGGCCAAAACCGGCTTCTGCAGTGGTCTTGAGGAATGCCCATTTGCATGCCAAGAGAAGACTATTTGTACAAACTGTATCACTGAAATGACCGGCTGGGTAACCGAGCCAGCCATTACAGTAGTAAATTAAAAAAATAGTCTTCTCTTGGCCTGCACATGAATATTCAGTAAGGAAATACTGTGATTTTCTTGACCAAATTTAGACATTAAAGTGTTAAACTCACGATCAGCGTCAGCAAAGACGATGTTAGGGCTTTTGCCTCCCAGCTCTAGAGTTATTCTCTTCAAATTAGTGGCACCTGCTGCTTGCATGATCAGCTGGCCTACCTGTAACGTAAGGAGTTTAATTCTCAAATATTTCAGGTCTAAGCAGTAGCAGAAGTAGTAGCAGTGGTACTGGTAGTAGTAGTAGTAGTAGTAGTAGTAGTAGTAGTAGTAGTGGTAGTAGTGGTAGTAGTAGTAGTAGTAGTAGTAGTAGTAGTAGTAGTAGTAGTAGTAGTAGTAGCAGCGGTAGTAGTAGTAGTAGTAGTAGTAGTAGTAGTAGTAGTAGTAGTAGTAGCAGCAGCAGCAGCAGCAGTAGTAGTAGTAGTAGTAGTAGTAGTAGTAGCAACAGTAGTACTGGTAGTGGTGGTAGTAGTAGTATTGTAGTAGCGGCGGCAGCAGCACAGCATCAGTAGCAGCAGTAGTAGTAGCTATTCTCTCCTCGACTCACCCTATAAGGGTCTCAACAACTATTTAGCCCTGGGCCCCCAATAGGCTAATCCGGCTATGGTTAAAAAGAGGCACAAGGGGCCTCTATCGCTCACATGGAACATGTGGAACGGAGGCATTTCAACTAAAAAGTCATCGCCTTTATGTAGAATGCTAAGGTTTGGTGAGAACCACAACAAGAATCATGATGTGTCCTACCAAATTTCGCTAAAATCGGTCCAGCGGTTCTCGAGATGATATTTTCAATTTCCCATTGCTTCACTATAGGAGTTTTTTGTCGGTACAAAAGTCCAAGATGGTCACAAATCCGTTATTTCCGACAGTTTCAAAAGTAGCACATTTGAAATCAGGATATCCAAAAACCTATTTAAAACCAATTTTGGCTTCAGAATCCATAAAATAAAAATCCAATATGGCCGTCAAGCACGCTACATTTTGATTGGTCCATGGTGGCCATGTTGTCTTGACGTATTAACTTCCTTTATGACCTTTAATGCCTAGTAATATTCCCCCAATTTCAAGCTCATCCATTCAGCGATTCAGAAGTAGTTTTCGCTAAAATTAGGTCATCCATGACGCCCGCCGAAACATTTGACCAATCAAATTCCCCTGAACAAATTTGGTTTAGCTGTTGCCCTAGATGATGTTTCATGAGTCTTGAATAGATCTCCCAGGCGGTTTCAGGGAAGATTTTAGACGTTTTAAAGAATCGGCGAAAATCCAAGATGCCCGCCGGCCAAATTGGCCGATCTGTGTCCTTTAAAAAACTTGGACCTCTATGCCATACGAATGTTTCCTGCAAATTATAATTGAAATCGGCCCAGTGGTTCTCGAAAAGACATTTTAAATTTCCTATTGCTTTAGTATGGCAGTTTTTGGCGGGAAAAGATCCAAGATATCTGCCAAACTGTTTATCCGACTGTTTTAAAAGTGAAAACTTGAAATCAGCATACCGCAAAACTGATATAAAACCAATTACAGCTCAAAACCCATAAAACAGACAAATTCAATATGGCCGCCAAAGACCATGTTTTTGGCCGTATCTAATTAGCTTGAACAAACTCTAATCAACCATAGTCCATAATCATATCTCCCAAATTTCAGCCCGATCCATCGTTCAACAGTTCTGGAGAAAAAGTCACTTTCACGAAAACTAGATGATTCAAGATGGCTGCAGAACTCTATGGCCAATCATGTTCTCTTGAACAAACTTGGTTCACGTTTTGCCCTAGATGGTATTACATGAGTTTTGAATCAATCCCCAAAGTGTCTTCGGAGAAGATTTTTAAAGATGTTTCTAGAAATCGGCCAAAATCCAGATGGCCACCGGTAATATTGACCGATTGGCTTGCAAACATCTATCTCTATGCACTTAGGATACTTCCTGCTAAATATACTTGAAATCTGCACAAAGGCATTAAAAATTTTCCATTGCTTTTATATGTGAGTTTTTACTGGGAAAAGATCCAAGATAGCCACCAAACCGTTTATCAGATAGTTTCGAAAGTGGCAATCTGAATTTAGCATACGCGAAGACCTACATATAAAACAACTTTCGGCTTCAAAATCGATCAAATAAAAAAAATCCAATATGGCCGCCAATCATGCTACCTTTTGATTGGTTCATGATGGACATGTTTTGGCCGTATCAACTTAACTTGAACAAATTTTAATGGCCCTTAGTTCCTAATCATAGCTCTCATAAACCAGTTGGCCAATCAAGTTTCTCTTGAACAAACTTGGTTCAGCTCTTGCCCTAAACGATATATCATGAACATTGAATCGATCTCCCAAGCCATTTCAGAGATTTTTAAACGCAAAATAAAATTTTATTTTCTTCTAAAAATCGGACAAAATCGAAGATGGCCAAACTAGCAATTTGAACAAACTTGCATCTCCATGTCCTAAGGATGCTTCATGCCAAATATAATTCAAATTGGCCTAGTTATGCTTGAGAACAAGTTTAAAGAAAAAGTTGATGGATGAACGACAGACGGACGGTTCCCACAGCATACGCTCACTGAGCTAACAATGGTGGATTGATTGTTTTATAAATTGAAGAATCATACCTCGGTTGAGCCGGTAAATCCAACTTTATTTATATCTGGATGATTGCTAATAGCTGCTCCGGCTGTGGGTCCGTAACCAGGTATAATGTTGACTACACCTTTAGGGAAACCAGCCTGTGAAGGATACTAACTCATTAGTTCTGTAGCATTTGATTATCATGTCATTAACAGTTTCGTGATGACGCCGGCCAAAACCGGCCTTTCAGTGGTCTTGAGGAATGTCCATTTGCAGGCCAAGAGAAGAGTATTTTTGAAAATTTATCACTGAAATGACTGGCTCGGTTACCGAGCCAGTCATTTCAGTGATAAATTTTCAAAAAATACTATTCTCTTGGCCAGCAAATGGACATTCAATAAGGAAATATTTTCATTTTCTTGACCAAATTTAGACAATAAAGTGTTAAAGAAATAATAAATCTATCACTGATTTAGTATTATACCAATAGAATGTCTATTCCATATGAACGACGTTTGGACACATTTTATTGACAAGTGCCACCCATCCCATGGATGAATACACGTTTAGCTATGCCCCGCCCATCTCTAGCTAAGCTCCGCCCATACTTGCATGTGTTGAGATCGATTTATTATACTTTGAATCCTGAATTCCCAGAATCTCAATTTGATGGTAAGTATACAGCTAACCTGTTGAATATTTTGAAACTAATTTGACTGGCGATGTTGCCGCAACAACGCTTAGTCAAATTAGTTTCAAAATTAGTCAACATCATATTTATTACATAGTAAAGACATACGTTCATACAACATATTTTAGTCCGTCGTGAATTAAGCGTCCGTCCCTAATTGATTATGACGTTAGCTTACACGTCACGTTATTGATTATGATGTCATATTATTGACTTAAAAACCGGAATCCTCCATTAGGCTGCGGTCAGCTAAATTAGGTGGGGCATGGCTAGAAACGGATTTCTCTCATGATTAGCATGAAGCCACCAACAACTTTCAGTCAAATTATTTTCAAAAGTTTCAGCATGTCCAGAAATGTCAGTTGTCTATATCATCAACTTTCCAATACAGTGGACAAGAAAAGCTTGACATTGTCAACCCTATCGCGGTACAAACATGTTTTCTCACCTCTATTGCAAGTTTCCCCATGTAGATTGCGGTAAGTGGTGTCTGTTCCGCTGGCTTCAACACTATAGTATTTCCCGCCGCAAGAGCTGGAGCGAACTTCCACGAGAACATGGCTATTGGATAATTCCACTGAAATAAAATTGGAAGAACGTGAAACGTCGAAGTCGCATGTACGCCATCATGCATATACGGCAACAAAGATCGATGTGGGAAGATGAGAATTAACTTTTTCATCAATATTATGTCTGCATCTCCATTTCAAAGACATGATGCAAGAACGCTGTTTAATATTTTGATAATAATTTGTTTGGGAACTACAATATACAGTATGGCCTCCTTGTTCAAATTCGCTGGAGTTGGGAGGTGGGGGGGGGGCAAGATTGAAATCTAGAGGGGTTGGGAAAAGTTTTAGCTAAGCCACGCCCATCTTCATCTAAGCTATACACACGCATTGTTCGTGTTGGGATCAATCGATCCCTGCACTCTCTGAATCTCAATTTCCTGAAAACTATACAGGTAAGCTGCTGAATATTTTGAAACTAATTTGGCCAATGGCAGTAACAGTGCCCAGTCAAATTAGTTTCACGATATTCAACAGAATGTTTATTAGATAGTAAAGATTTACAAGTTGTACAGCACCGCTTAGTCCGTCATCAATTAAGCGTTTGTGACGAACTTAGTGATGTCATTCTTGATGTAAATAATTATGACGTCATCCTACACGTCACGTAGTTGATTATAACGTCATATGATTGAAAGATGGCTATGTGCCCGTGATAGGTCGATTGTGAATGTTATTGCAAGTTGTCTCGCAAGATAACATAACTACTTAGCGATCTTCAATGCTTAAGAAGTTATTAAATTATCAGAATCAGCAATGTCCTGTAGATTAGAGCTTACCGGGATTATCTGCCCGCAGACACCCACTGGCGGGCGGTAGATGAAGGTCATAAGATCGCCATCTGTGATTAAAAACAAACAAACTACATTATAGACAGTTGTAGGTGTGTATTTACATATATCAAAATGATAGAATAAGAATTCAACAGGCGTAACAATTCGTAAATAAGAATATAAAGGCCCGAGGGGCCTGTGTCGCCCACCGGGAACATAAACAGTTCAACTAGAAAGGTCGTCACCTATAAGTAGAGTCTGAAGGCTAAAATAAATTGTAACCAGAACAAGGATGCATCCTACCAAATTAGGTTGAAATCGGCCCAGTGGTTCTCGAGAAGACATTTAAAGTTTCCTACTGTTTTACTACGAGACCTTTTAGCAGGAAAAAAAATCCAAGATGACTGCCAATCCGCTTATCCAGTTTCGAAAGTGAGAAATTTTAAATCATTAAAGCCAACAAGGTTTAGTGAAACTCAATATACTCCCGCAATAAAGCCGGTTGTTGAAGCATAGTGTTGGCTGAACAACAATTTTTTTCAAAGATATGGCTCGTACACGAAAATTGTGTCTTTCAAGGGAGATAATTCTGCCGAATATATACAGATTTTACCGAAACAAAATCATGACACGTAACGATTGTCTATCCCTAATCTATTTTGCTAGAACTAAAATTACGAGCGTATGTTAAAAACGTTCTGAAATATGGGCCAGACACGAACATTTTGACAGATTTTAGTCTTTCATGAGCGATAACTCTCGCGAATAAGGACGGATTTTGACGAAACAAAATCACGACACGTCGTCTATCCATAGTAACAAAAATTGCGAGGATAGGTTTAAAACCTTTCCGAGATATTGCCTGGCCACGAAAATTCTGACAGATTTGAATATTTAAGGGAAATAACTCTGGCGAATAAGGACATATTATGCCGAAACGAAATCATGACACTTCGTCTAAAAATTGCGAGCGTAGGTTAATATCTTTCTGAGCTACGCATATGAAAATTCTGGCAAATTTTAGTCTTTCTAGGGAGATACCCGGTACCTTCGGCGAATAAAGATTTTGCCGAGATTAAACCATGATACGTCGTCTATCCCTAATCTATTCGCTGAATAAAAATTGCGATCGTAAGTTAAAAACTCCGAGATATGGCCCTCACAAGAAACGGACAGACGGACGTACAGCAAGACATACGGACAGATAGACGGACGCCATCACATAATACGAATGCACTTTGTGCGGGCCTATAAAAACCTATATAAAACCAATTCCCGACGGGGAAAATAGACCAATAGTTCTGAGTGGTAGCTCTAACGACTATTACCAAGGAGTACTTCTATCCACATTTCGTTAAAATCAGGCCATTGAATAAAGGTGAGCAAGACTTTAAAGAATTCCCGGAATTTAAAAAAAAAAGATCTAACATTTTCACCAAAAAAACGACCCATCAAAATTTTAATCGAAATTGCGGAGCGGATAAAATTTAGTACAATTGATAATTGATTGTTGTCCGAATAGTTGTTTTATACCTGACGAGACAGTCTTTCCATGGATTTTGTCCGCCCATCCAGCGAAGTATCGGATTACGCTTATAGAGAACATGATATCGCCATAAGCACTTGTGTACGGCTTTCCATTGTCCAGCGTCTCTAAACTCTGACGGAGAAATATAATGTCAGATATCATTGTTAATTTTGATTAATCATTAATAAGCTTACCTTAGAGGTTAGGAGGTCGGTGATAAACCTTTATAGCTTTTTAACCATGTAACCATCTGGCCATCTAAAAGCAAAACTTAAAGGGCCCAGTGAATTTGTCAAGGGCACGATCTTATAATTATGATGCATCGGCACAGAAGATTCCACATTTAGGCAGCAATTGCTTCCAGTCATATTAACTTCAAAATATTCAACATAATATAAAAATTTAGGTCGCCACCTGGGCTAATGAGTTTGAAATTTTGGTAGTGACTTAATCCTAAATAGTGATATACTATACAACAGGCACACCGTACCATGTGAGAATGCTATTAACGCGTACACGGCGAAGCCGGCCATAACCAACCAGCCTCTGGAGTTGGCCCCCAATTGCAGGTCAAGTGAATGATATTTTTGGAAATTTATCACAGGAATGATTGGCTCAATAATTGAGCCAGTCATTCCAGTGAAAAATCTTCAAAAATAGCCTTCTTTTAGTCTGCAAATGGACATTCAATAAGAAAATATTTTGATTTGCTGGACAACCGTTAGCCATTACAAGGTTACGTTCGACGACTCACATTGTGCGATATATTTGGCAACGATTTGCTGTAATATAACAAAGACAGACATGTGCAACACATGTGTATACATTCGAACTTCGAACGTTGCGTTGGGATATTTATGCTTAAAATATAATTCACTTACCGCCACGTAAGTGATGTCTCTTTCTAACAGATCTGAAAATTTATAGAGAAGCCGGCCTCTTTTGCTGGCATCCATCGTTCGCCATTCTGAGCCCAGCTTAAACGCAGCCCGTGCGGCCGCCACGGCCTTGTCAACATCTGCCTGTAAAAGAAAAATCAGCAACAACATCGTCAAAGGGGAACATAATCCTAGATTAGTCACTAGTCGGCACATCATGTGTTGGGATCGTTCGATCCCTGAACTTCCTGACTATCAATTTCCAGAAAACTATGCCGGTAAACTGTTGAATATTTTGAAACTAATTTGACTTGGTGCTGTGACAGCAACAGCAGCCAGTTAAATTAGTTTCAAGATATTAAACAACATGTTTATTAAATAGTAAAGACACACAATTCGTACAACAACGCTTAGTCCGTTACCAATTAAGCGTTCGTGACGAACTTACATACGTCATTCATGACGTATTTCCCGATGACGTCATCCTACACGCTAGTAACAGAGGCAACCAGCTCCGATGCTCCGCTCCTTTCTAGCTAAGCTCAGCCCACATTGTATGAACGCGTGATTGGATTTTAACGTGTTCAATCTTGAGTTTCCAGAATCTCAATTTCAAAGTAAATATAAAGGTAATCTGCGTAATATTTTGACAGCAATTTGAAGAAGAACTGCTAGTCAAATTAGTTTCAAAATATTCAGTATTTCTATTAGATTCTAAATTAATCAAAGACATACAATTCCGTAACATCGGTTAATTAGTGACGTAATCCCTTAATTTTACTAGCCAGCATGAATGGTTAATCCATCAGTAATAGTAGCCCTATGAAACTTTACAAGATAGGGGTTGAACTATAGTGTCGGTATTAAAATGATACCGCCTCCCTCGGGAACGCCCATTTAGAGAATAGGTTGTTGAGACGGGGACCACCACATCATTCCGACACTACTACTACCAGGGTCTGAACGCCCATTTAGAGACAAGCCTCCACAGTGATATACACCACTATTCGCCATCAACCACACCAGAAGGGCCGGCCTCTCTCTATTCTGTGTAGGCTCAGACAAAAACGTAGTCTCTGCCAGAGTCGCATCGCCCATTTAGAGACAGGCATCCACAGGGATATACACCACCCACAGGTACTGAGCGCCACACATAATAGGGTCTGAACGCCAATTTAGAGACAGGCATCCACAGGGATATACACCACCAACAGGTACTGAGCGCCACACATAATAGGGTCTGAACGCCAATTTAGAGACAGGCATCCACAGGGATATACACCACCCACAGGTACTGCTCGCCACACATAATAGGGTCTGAACGCCCATTTAGAGACAGGCATCCACAGGGATATACACCACCCACAGATACTGATCACCACACATAATAGGGTATGAACGCCCATTTAGAGACAGGCATCCACAGTGATATACACCACCCACAGATACTGATCACCACACATAATAGGGTCTGAAAGCCCATTTAGAGACAGGCATCCACCCACAGGTACTGATCGCCACGCACAATAGGGTCTGAACGCCCATTTAGAGACAGGCATCCACAGGGATATACACCACCCACAGGTAGTGATCGCCACACATAATATGGTCTGAACGCCCATTTCGAGACAGGCATCCACAGGGATATACATCATGATTACTGTTGCACAGCTACGCGCTATTGCAAAGCAATTCGGCCTTAGAGGCTACTCTACAGTCAAGAAAGCCGACCTGCTCCAGATGATCGGACAGGCCCGTGCCGAGGAGTGGCAGAAGCGACTCTCCTCAGCAATGAAGACGGGAAGGTTTCCCGCGCTTACCAAAGATGATCTTTCGAATGACTTGCCATCGCTCTCTTCTACCTTGGCAGCATCAACTGCGTACACATCTGCCAGGTCAGCAAGACCAGTCGACTGAGCAGATATGGGCTCCATAGCACGCTATAGGAGGGGTTTAAACAGTTTATATATAAACGTATAACCATGCCGATTGTCCGACTGCTGCTCCCCGGTGGTGAGAACGTAATCTCACCCTCTCTAGAGGGGAGACGGGTAGTACATTACCATGTAGAATGGGTCCTCTTCGGGGTGTCCCAGTGGGGCACAACATACATACACGCCGATGTGCTACATCAACCTCCGGACAGTGCACACAGCAGCTCACTGGTAGAAGTTGGTCGGACGTGATAGAGTATCTCCCAGGTGCCAACAGCAACCTATGGAAAGCTATCAGTCCTAACCTGTTCACACCTGTAAATGACCTGTTTGACAGCCCCTCCATTAACATATATGCCAGCACGGATGGGGTATCGGACGCCCATTTAGAGTTTACACTCTTATTACTCATTGGTCTGACATGATATCACACCAGGAATATCTGACCTTTGCCGAGATGATGAAGAGCCCCTTTATGACCCCTGCACGGATAAAGGTCCAGAGGCTCGCACTGCAACAAGCAGAGCGACTACAGCGGGAGAGCTGGTATCAACAGAACGCGAGCATTGCAAGGAGGTGAAGGAACAGTGAAGGTTCCCGATACTGGCAGGCCCTCCTGCAGGAGAGTAAGCGGGACGCAGGAGTCTTGGCAGACGCTGATGAGCCAGATGTCTACGACGATGCCACAGACGAGGATGAGCCAGATGCCATACAGTGGGAAGAGGAGATGGCGCAGAAGTGTAAGACCAAGAAAGCCATCCAGCGGCGAACCTACTATCGTGGTCATAAGGTAAAGTTCCAGATGACACGTCTCAGAAAGCTACTGGCACCCGACATAGTGCTGGATGACCCCTGTCTAAGAGACGTCTGTATCGACACCAGCAAGCTGGCACGGTTCGCGAGGCTCTCCAAAATGAACCTTTCTATGACTCAAGAGCAGATTCTGCAGGTGATGCAGGTTTAATCTCCAGGTATACTATGGCAAACTCAGAGTGGCGGAAGCAACCAGAACTATACCCCTCCCTGACGGCTGACGAGAGCGGTATCATCCACGGCTGGTGACTCCAGCAGATAGATACCATCAGACAGAATCTTGTCTATGAGGCATAAAAGTACAGCAGAACGCGCAGGCGATATAAGAAAGCCTACAACGTCCTCGCGCGTACAACCACTGTTGCAGGGGTGATTGGAGCCAGTGCTGGGTGGCAGCTGTGGCCACTCTTGCTACAGGGGTGGGTGACATTGTCGCCACCCCGCTGGGTGGTGTTGCACTAGCCGCCACTGTCTTGGCCATGGGCTTGGGGGTGCGGCAGCGGCTGATCACAAGGAGGCTGGAGAAGCATGCTAAGTACGTGGCACTGGCACAGAGTATGCTACGGACTATCGACGAGTCTGTCAGCAAAGCTCTCGAGGATGGCCAGGGCACCAATGAAGAGTACCACCATATACTGAAGCTCCAAGCCCTGTACCGCACGGAGAAACCTAAAGTGCGACAGCAATAGCTCAAAGGCTCCAGCGGGTGGGTTGATATGGAGGAGTTAAAAACGAGATGTTACGGCGAGGTCACCTCGCTGGTCCCTGGAGTCGAGACGACTAGAAATAGTGTGCTGCTTGAACGGTAGCTTTAAGATCACCAGTATAGATGGCCTTCCCACTGAACCTCACGACAGTCATCTGGAGCCAACCTCCCCTCCTGGGTACACCCTTGACTGGCCTGAGAGGTCTACTGGATGATATACCAGAGCTAACACCGTTCTCCATCACAGTGAATGGACGGTCCCGAATCAGCTTCACTGACCACCTCCCTGAGGGCATTATTTGCTCCGGACTGGATTCTATCCAGCCACTCTCGATCTTCCTGGCTATGGAGTCTAAATACGTCAGCCCACTTCCCGACCGTTAGTAGATCTTTGGGTTCGACCCTCGCCCTTTGGGTAGCTGGAATAACAGGACTGTTGGTTGGGGCCACAGGTAGGTCGATGAGTGCCTTGCCCTGGGTGCTGTCAAACTCCGGTAGAGTATCCGAGTCAGGAGTTCTTTTGTACTACGAGCTGGCACTCTTCCTCTATGGCGGCCAGTATCTCCGCATCAGACTCGCTCTTGGATAATGTTGATGTCACGAAGCAGTCCTCGGACCCTGTCACAGTGGGACAGTGCACGCCATGGCTGACTGTCGTACCGACTTGTCCTGCTACATATAGACAATCTGCTGGAGAACTTTACCAAACCTGGCAGCCGTTTAAAACCTCTATATACCCAGACCTTAAACATGCTGCAGTATGTGCAACATCCAGATGGGGCCATTGAACCCACGACATCGCATCGCACTGATCCTCGGAAGGACTGCCTGACGGTCATTCGACCCAGTATACACGATGAGAACCCGTTGTCCGCTGCTGGGAAGTAGATTGACTTTGCAATCTCGGCACAGATCCACGAGATCAAGAGCATGACACTCGAGTTCAAGCTTCAGAGCACAACAGAATGGATGGTAGAGCTCCCGCAGGTTCTGAACAGGTGGGAAATCGTGCAGAGCAACAGCACCATGGACACCACCTATGTGAACGATGAGTACCGAGTCCTAGGTCCGCTGGCTCATGGCCCAACCTTCTATGCGAAGGGAAAGGGGTACTACGCTGTGGGGTGCAATGAGGGGTTCACAGAATTCGAACTATGGGCAGGTGTCGTGAAGCCCATGGCAGTTCCACTCTTAATCCTCCTCGAGAACACACACGTGAATCCGGCTGCCATGCAGGATAGGCTGTTCCTCCGAGTGTACACTGAGCAGCTCACAGATGCGACGATGAATGCTCCAAGACTTCATATCTGGCATGACGAGAATGACCAAGAGCTGGAGCAAACGGGTTCCAAACAGCGGATCGTGCATGTGGCGCGAGAACACCAGCAGGTCCAAGCCACAGCTAACCAACGGGTAGAGCTGACATTGCATCATGGTGCATCGGACTGTGTCGCTGTTGCGGTCCTGGTTCAGAAGGGAGGAGCCATCCAGTAGGTGGATAAGCAAGACGACTTCAAGCTTGTGGTTGCTGGGACAAATCTTCTTGGTGAGGCACGTGAGCTGGCTGATTGCCAACTCTACAGACAGAAAACTAAGTCATATGCACTTCTGCACCTAATCAGTGGAAGCGACGACCTCGAGTCGGCACTCGAGGGCCGTCACCACCTCGGGGGCAGGGACATCCCACCTAATCAGGGCAACTGGCTCAGCTTCAACATCGGAACCCTCATAGCTGGGACTCGCTCATTAGGTGTGATGGTACTTTACTTTGGCTATGCTGAGATATGTGTGTCGAACACATCAGGTATTCAGCTTGAGCGTGCGTAGAGCACAACTCCTGTCGTCACAGATGCAGCTGCCACCACTACTATAAGCTCTGCTGTCTTCTGACCTGTCGATACTTCATAGTCGAGCGTTGGCTCATATATCTTTCCAGCCTCGTAGTACTTATCGAGACTCTCATCTGCCTCTTTGAGGCGCTGGTTGACTTGAGCTTGGAGTTGTCGTCGATGTGCCTCCTTCTGGCGCATATGCTCGAGGGCGTTGCTGTACTCAAACTTCTCCTTAGACAGCTTCTCCATCGCCTGGTTATGACGCTCACGCTCGATCTCTGCCACCTTCTTGTCGGCGAAGCCGAGTCCCCAGTTCGCTAAGGCAAACACGCCCGCATTCAAGATTGCGGATGCCATGCTATAGACTACAGTTTAAAGCTACTATATAGCTGCCCTAGCGACGGACCCCCAGAGCGATGCATGAACCAGTCGAGGATATAGATGACGAGGACTATCTTCTTCTTCTTCGTTTCGATCGCTGGTATCACACTTGGAGAGCCGTTCTCAAGATGAAATCTGTGGTTTTTTGCAGTTCTTCCACAGGCCCATACAGCTTTAAAAAAAAAGAGGTTGACAAAGGCCAGATCTCTTCTCTCAGCAGCTGATACGTACTGCAACTTTGAAGTATGTGCTCTGTAGTCTGTTCTGCTTCTCCACAAGGACAAGCGGGCGATGTCGTAAGGTGGAACCGCCTGTACATGTGTTGGTTTAGTCTGTTGTGTCCAGTTCTGAGACGAAAAATGGTCATTTGCTCTGGCCTCGAGAGATGATGGTAGGCATCTTCCGATTGAGGTGTTCTATAGAGTGACTTGATGATAGTCTTCATCTCTGTATAGGTAACCATCTTTTCTGTCTGATTCTCTTATGCACCCACCTTTGCCATCTTGTCTGCTTCCTCATTTCCTTGGACTCCACAGTGTGAGGGGATCCACTGCAGTGCTATCCGAAAGCATTTGATGGTTTGTAGTGCTTATTCAAGTTGTGGCAGCTTACCTTTAGTGTAGCCTCAAGGACGGAGTGGGCATCAGATCAAAAGACAATCTGTGCAATAGGGTCTGCTGTTCTGCTGATGGTATTAGCTGCATGAACCAGTGCTTTGACTTCAGCTCTGTAGTTTGTGCAGTGTTTGCCCGTCGGTATTGCAGCTGACTCATGTTGTCCGTTTGGATACTGTATGTGCAGTCCAGCACCTCCGCTCCTAATTGCGTCTTTGGCTGATCCATCTGTGTAGATCCTTATCCATGTCTCCTGAGGGTACATCTCTCTTCCAGCATGGCTAGGGTCAGGGCCTTCTTGCTCACATCACTGTGTTCATCTTTGGTTGAAGGAGGACTATGATGAGGAGGATTATGATGCAGACGACTACGATGTCGGTGGTGAGTATGATGATGTAGAACCTGAATCCCACAAGCTAGTACACAGAGCGAAAGGAATCTATCGCACTTATGTAAAAGGTTCTATCGGTCCGCTGGCAGCAGTTGGGGCTCTGATCGCTCTGTTCACAACGAAGGCTGGCGAGATGGTCCGCAAGATCGCCAACAATACTCTCCATGGGGTGGAGAAGATTTCTGAAGCCATACCAGCCATCGCCTCAGGAATAGGTACGTTCTTCGGAGTCGTAGGCCCTTGGCTACCATATGTTGCCATAGCGCTCACGCCCATCTGGGCCGCTGAACATTTAAGCTGTACTATATAAGGATGGCGTCTCTGTACACCCTGGGCAAGTCCCTTAACTTCCGAGGGTTAATCGATAAACTACCGTTCAGTGAGGATCCAGCAGAGACTAGACGCCATAACTTCCGAGGGTTAATCGATAAACTACCGTTCAGTGAGGATCCAGCAGAGACTAGACGCCGATGTACGGAGGTGTTTGAGGAGGTTTTCCGTGATAGTCGAATGAATGACGGCCGTCTGTTCATCTGTTTAGAGTTCGCCCAGGCCGTGCGTGACAGGACGGGAGTAGATGTCAGTGATAAAATCACCCAGGCCACACGTGACAGGACAGGAGTGGACGTCAGTTATGAGATCCGGGAGTTCCGTCTTTCTTGAGGAACTCTACTATCAGCCAGGTCGATATTACCGTGAGCCCCCTCAACTACTCGAGGCTGCATGTCGCAAGGGCTACAACTTCACATTGGAGACAGTTAGCCAGTGGCTCAGCCACCAGGCGATGTGGCAGATATACAGACCTCGTCCACGCACAGCAGGCATGCCCATTTCTAGGAAACTGTCCCGAACAGAGTTCACCAGGCAGATGTTCTATTCCTTCCCCATGACTCGGTTGGTCGTAAGACCTACAAGTATGCCCTCACCATCATCGATGTTGCCAGCAGGTACAAGACGGCAGTACTGCTCACAGACAAGTCAGCTGGCCAGGTGCCACAGGCATTCCAGGGTGTCTACGAGGCTTTGGAAAATCGCCTCCAGTGGCCGGAATTGTTGCAGGTGGATGATGGTAAGGAGTTCAGAGGGGAGACTGCAGCCCTCATGCGGAAACACAGTGTGGCAGTTAGGCGAGGCGAGGTAGGGCATCACCGTGCCCAGGCTATCATTGAGCAGTGGAATCGGACACTGGCAGAGAGACTGTTCCCACACCAATACGCCCAGGAAATGGCCGCACCGAGTGAACGTTCTAGAGTATGGGTGAGAGGGCTGCCTGCTGTGGTGGAGAGTTCCAATGCCGAGGTTACTACGCTAATCGGGAAGAAGCTGGTAGAGGCTATCAGACACTCTGCTTGTCAAAGCTCTAGAGGAGCGGGAGAGGAGTGCCTACCACCTGATACTCTGGTTCGGTACCTATATGAGCCTGGAGAGCTGGAAGGTGGTCGACGGCGTGCAAAAGATCCTAACTGGTCGATAGATGTTCACAGGCTTGACAGATATGTGATGGCGGAGGGGCGGCCTACACTGTACTACCTGGCATGCCAGCACGGAGTGCTTAGGCCACCATTTGTCGTAGAAGAGCTTCAGCTAGTCCCTGCAGACACACAGCTACCACCCCCTAGGGTGCTAACATGATACTCGATGGGCTCGGTACGGACACCATCTGGCAGCACATGGCACTTATCATAGTAAGCGGAGAGTCCCGAGTTTTTCCTGTTCATACGTCACCATACCCTGGTTGCGCATGCGTAGGCCTCAGTTTTTAGCTCTGTCCATCCCGCCATGTAGGGCGCTGTAGAACCTCTGCCAAGATACCTCATTCTGCTGCTTTGACATTCCCTTAGCCGACCACTTACTTGCAGCTGCACTTTCCATGTAGTAGCATTTGGAGCAGAGAGCGATGCCACGAGAGCCTTCGAACTCGAGCTTGAACAGTCCCGGAGTACGTCCAGACAATTTGTCCCAAGCTAGCCAGTCCCGCTTATGAGCCTGGTACTCTGCTCGCATCTCATGGCGAATGACGTCGTCGAGGTTGGAGCCTGCTATAGCGATATACGCTGAGTCAGTGTCCATCTACAGGTACTCAAAGCTGTCACAAGCTACGTAGTGATCGAGGAAGTCGTAGTAGAACTCCAGCATTCACAGTTTCGCAAGCTCATAAACGGCTATCGCCACCTGGAAGGGCCTTCGAATAGTGATTCTCGGCTTGCGACTCTGGAGCTCTTATGACTCAGTGATCTCCTCGAGAACTTCGAACCATGCACTATGCAGGGCCTTGTCTACCACACGTTCGTTCATCCTTCATGAAGCTGGTGCTGCTATGGCGTTCTAGGGCCTTGATGAGCTTCCCGTAGGCACTGTTGCCGAGGAGTTTGAAGAGATCTGCCAAGAGCGCTTTGATCTTATCTACATCTCCCGAGCAGCGGGCCTCCATAACATTCTCCACGAACCACTCGAATGGGTGCTTGGCCTCATAGTCTATGGTGCAGTATATAGCAGTGATCTCCAGACTATCGGTTATATACCACTTGAGTGTCGGGGCATACAGCAGCCGCTTCTTGCCAGAGAGGGCACCGACCAGCTTCTGGGTGGTGGGCCGATTCCTCCCATTTCGCCCTAGATATGCCAGCATCTCAGAAGAGATTGCCTCTACCGGGATCTCGTAGTTAGAGAAGAGAGGAGGCATTTTCTCGAACTTTGCCCACAGAGCCTTGGGGACCTCTATATCCACCTCAGCTAACCCAAACCAGCTGTCTGCTAGGAAAGCCTCATTAAGGCTAGCTACCCCACTGGCACCGGACCAATGGCGCACTGTCTCCTTACCACATGCCATCTCTTTGGCCATTGCTGACAGGTACAGAGCATTTGCGTCGTAGTCGAGTAGTCGTTGGCGGATTTGAGTCACACCGGCCGCGTGGTATCTGGTGAACACGATGCTGGGACCTCCAACAACAGCACCCTTCAGCATCTCGTAGGCTTCCTTGCCCGTTGAATAGAGGCTAACATCGGGCATGTGCTGAGCGGTTCAACGTAGGAGGTACTGCAGTGACACACATGGGAGAGACACCGCGTCTTTGAGGATGTCTATTTCTCATTCTGTGTAGAACTCCCGCATCCGCTCTAGGGCTTCGATGAATGGACTGACGTCCAGGTTGTTGTAGTATCGCAGCCAGTCGGCGCATGTCCGCATTCCATGCTCGCTGAATGTCTGGTTACACTGTTTCCACTCTGATCGCGTCAAGAGGTAGCCCCCCCCCCCCCCTTCAGCTTAGATGTCCATGCTGAGTAGTCAGGAAGCCCTGGATAATTGAGCTTCTTATGTGTGTCAAACCATTCATACCGGAACCAGCTCTTCTGCTGTGTACACCCGTAAGCTTTGACCCATCCCTCGTACGAGACTCCTGGGCCGAGGTAGTTCAGCACATCGAGAAACTGTAGTGCAGGTGTTATGAGGAACATGGTCTGACTAGCCTTATTGGCGACTTTCACTGTACCTGTACTGTCAGTCAGCTCATCGACAAAGTACTTCTTGATGAGGTTCAGGTCATACCGCCCAGAGTTGAACTCCAGTACAGGCACTTGATCACACCACTCGTTGATCAGTCGCTGCTGTTGCTTTGGGAGCTTGTCCAGGTCTGTTGGTATGTACTGTGCCCTAACCCGTGTCCGGATTAGATATGCTCGCCGGTTGGATCACCAGCATGAACTCTCTGATCAGTTCTTTGGGGTCAGGATTGGAGAGGTGAGTGGGTGCACTCGTGGCGCCATCTAAGGAACAGAGATAGGTATGTGAGTTCTCTCGATCGTGAGTCTCCGTAGGATGAGTCTTGATACCATCTAGGAGTGCTTCGAAGTCGTAAACTATGAAGTGGGAACAGAGATAGGTATGTGAGTTCTCTCGATCGTGAGGGTCTCCGTAGGATGAGTCTTGATACCATCTAGGAGTGCTTCGAAGTCGTAAACTATGAAGTGCGGGTATGGGACAGTCTGAACTCGTTTAGGGACGCTTGGATAGCGTTTTATACAGCACTCCCACTGTACCACAAGCGTGCATCCAGAGGCTCTCAGCTTCTCTCTCAGGACTGTCTTGCGGTATCTTTGTTTGGCATCCTCACCTCGCTGGTGTTGTGGACACCCAACGGTGTTGGTGGTCGGATCATAACCATCTACGGGAGCGCCTTCGATCCAACGCTCACCACCATTCCCACACTCTACATGGTGTATGTGTACGCCTCTGTTTCTCGACTCATACTCGATCCAACGAGTAGCCGCTGAACTGGATGGTTCGGGCGGATAGAAGGCTTTCTCATACGCAGACTGTGCCGCCTCAACCTTCTCGCCAGGACACACGATTGTTGTTTTACCGCATGTACAGTGACCAGCGTGGCGTTGAAGACTGCATGCCTGTGTAAACATCTGCTGACAGTGACTGCAGACTAATGTATGTGCCAGCTTGGAGATGTTCTTGATGTAGAAGGCGTGGTGGTCCCACACTCCGATGGTCATGGTGTCATGGTAGTGAGCCGCTTGCCTGATCAAGTGTCAGGTGCCCTCTTCAGTTAGTTCATACACGCGAATCCCGATCTTGGCGAAGAACTCTACCTTGTCCAGCTGCTCCAGCGAGGTCTTGCAGACATCAGGTACTCTCACTGTCTTGCGGTAGAACTGTGTGGCAAGCTCTCATGCAGGAGCTGTGCTTCTATCAGCTCTCGCTCCTCGGTGGACTGCTAGACATCTCCAGAGACACATTTTGTCCTTGTAGGTGTCGAGGGCAGTCATACTCTTCTTCTGCCATAGCCAGTCTGGGAGGGGGGGGGGGGGCGGCATGTCCCAAGCAGAGGTTGGCGGTCGATGACAGCCCTGACCACAACGTTGATGGATCGAATGATAGCCCACTTGGTGTTGGGATCGATCAATATTGTCTATGTCGAGACTCCCTGGAGCATTCTTGTGGAAGAGCATTACCCTACCGTCTTCGATGTGACGGATGCGATAGGTATGGGTGTAGCGGAGGTAGATGGCGTTCTGGACAGTCTTCTGGATCTTTTGCATGATCTGGCCTGTGACGTCTCCTTCTAGACCTCTGAAGAACGTCCCATGTACTGACCGGCGTCCTCTATCCTCTGTGTCCCTTTTGCTGACACGCTGGTCGAGAATGTGTTCGCCTTCTCGCCTTATGCTCCGGGATAAGGGTTCAGACTTTGGTCCCCTCATCACTCGGTTAGTGATCCTGCGTAGGGGAGGTATGCGCTCCAGTGGATGGGCCACCATCCACCTTGCTACAGTCTTGGCTCGCAAGCTAGCAGTCACCTCCTCGTCCAACTGACGAAGCTCACGGATCCGCTGCGCTTTCTTATGGGGATTCCAAGGATCATCTTTGGTAAGCGCTGGAAACCTTCCCGTCTCATTGCTCGGGAGAGTCGCTTCTGCCACTCCTTGGCACAGGCCTGTCCGATCATCTGGAGCAGGTCGGCTTTCTTGACCTTAGAATAGCGCGAAGCTGTGCAACAGTAATCATGGTGTATATCCTTGTGGATGCCTGTCTCTCAATGGGCGTTCAGACCTTATTATGTGTGGCGATCAGTACCTGTGGGTGGTGTATATCCCTGTGGATGCCTGTCTCTAAATGGGCGTTCAGACCCTATTATGTGTGGCGATCAGTACCTGTGGGAGGTGTATATCCCTGTGGATGGCTGTCTCTAAATGGGCGTTCAGACCCTATTATGTGTGGCGATCAGTACCTGTGGGAGGTGTATATCCCTGTGGATGGCTGTCTCTAAATGGGCGTTCAGACCCTATTATGTGTGGCGATCAGTACCTGTGGGTGGATGCCTGTCTCTAAATGGGCGTTCAGACCCTATTATGTGTGGCGATCAGTACCTGTGGGTGGTGTATATCCCTGTGGATGCCTGTCTCTTAATGGGCGTTCAGACCCTATTATGTGTGGCGATCAGTACCTGTGGGTGGTGTATATCACTGTGGATGCCTGTCTCTAAATGGGCGTTCAGACCCTATTATGTGTGGCGATCAGTACCTGTGGGTGGTGTATATCCCTGTGGATCCCTGTCTCTTAATGGGCGTTCAGACCCTATTATGTGTGGCGATCAGTACCTGTGGGTGGTGTATATCCCTGTGGATGCCTGTCTCTTAATGGGCGTTCAGACCCTATTATGTGTGGCGATCAGTACCTGTGGGTGGTGTATATCACTGTGGATGGCTGTCTCTAAATGGGCGATGCGACTCTGGCAGAGACTACGTGTTTGTCTGAGCCTACACAGAATAGAGAGAGAGCGAGAGAGAGAGAGAGAGAGAGAGAGAGAGAGAGAGAGCGAGAGAGAGAGAGAGAGAGAGAGAGAGAGAGAGAGAGAGAGTCGGCCCTTCTGGTGTGGTTGATGGCGATCAGTCATGTATATCACTGTGGAGGCTTGTCTCTAAATGGGCGTTCAGACCCTGGTAGTAGTAGTGTCGGAATGATACTACCTCCCTGGCAGCCGTTCGGAGATCCGTGGTGCCCCCCCCCCCCCCCCCCCTCCTCCCCCCACCACCACCACCCCCCACCCCCCGCGGCTTAACAACCTATTCTCTAAATGGGCGTTCCCGAGGGGGGGGGGGTGGTATCATTTTAATACCGACACTACTACTGAACTAATTTTAAGCAACACTCTAAGGCAGCTTATAGTTTACACATTCTCTTAATTTAGCGGAACTAAATGGATGTCATATACATATTTTTCGATTATTGGAGGTGATTGGTGGGGGAAGTTAGAGGGCGGGTGGGGTGGGGTGGGGGCTCTATTAAAATAGAATTAAAGGTGTTAAGTAGCTATGCGGTCCGTGTATTGAGGTGGTCGCTAAAAGGAATCATCACCTAAGTTATAGTACAGCTCATAGATAAGTTAACACGTTTCCAAAACAAAAACAGAAACATGTCAGTTAGTACAATTTTTAACACGATGCAAGAAATGGTCTGTTGAATATGTTGGAGTTTCTTTAATTATAAGCCAATGTTGCTGTCTGAGGCATCAATAATGTAAGGCAGTAATGGCTTGCAATTAAAGTAAGATAAAAAAATGTCAACAGTATTTTTTGGGGGAGACACGTAAAGTTATTTCTTTGGTGTACTGTTGTTATCGTACCTTGTCCGCTTCGGCCACGTCACAGATCTTATCCCCGGTACAAGGGTTGATGGTTGTGAAAGTCTTCCCGCTGGCTGCGTCAACATACTCATTGTTAATGAACAACTTTCAGAAGAAAAAAAATTACAAAATTAAGAAAATTAAAAAAAAACACCCAAAATTCATAATCAGACGATTTTGATAGACTGGCCCCTTTCAGTGATCATACACAGGCGATGAAACACCGTGGACTTAAGCTGCGTTTACCTGGTACGCGGAATGCGGAAAGCGGGTTACGGAAACGGAACGCGGAATATACTGCAGATCGCTCTTTACTATTTTCGTTTATCCATTTACCTGCACGCGGTAAGCGAAAAAACCGATCGCGCTGAGTAGCGATTTTTCCGGACGGAAAAGATTCCGTTCCGGGATAGAGCACATGTAACCTAGCAACGAAAGGGTAATCCAAGTAGTTAAAGGTGATGCATCGTCTAAAATTATAAGAACTAATTTGTCGAAAAATTAGGAAATCAGTAATATTGTAATTACATGTTGCTAGATTAGGCCAAGGTATCATTTTGAATCTAGTCGTCAGTATCCGCCCATTTTGGATCTACATCTCTTGCCTCCGTACAAAAACATTTTGTAATGGTCTCAGTGGAAAGCTAGATATCAAAGCGTAAAACATGTGTTGTCGCTTTTGAAAGTAATGTGATAGAAATTTCGCAATATCACCATTAAAAATGCAATAAAATAACGCAATGGTACCGCGTGCAGGTAAATGGTACACGCGATATTTTACCGGCATTTCGCATACCCACTTTCCGTTCCGCATTCCGCGTGCCAGGTAAACGCAGCTTTAGCCTTCCAGAGCGAAATAGAGATCAATTTCTAGCTATGCTCCGCCCACTTTGGCAATTTGAATACATTTTAACAATTTGAAGCACGAAATCCCAGAATCTCAATTTCAAGGCAAAAGTACAGGTAACCTGTTGAGTATTTTGAAACAAATTTGACTGGGAGATGTTGATTCCTATGGCAGCAACAGCTCCCTGTCAAATTAGTTTCAAAATTTTCATCAGAATGTTTATTAAATTGAAAAGTCGCAAAAGACACAATTCAGACACTTTCGCGACGTTACAATTTAATAAGCATTCTATGTCTTATTGTGCTTCCACATAGACTAAAAAAATAAACCTTGCTTAAATCAAACATTCTATCAAATATTTACAAACTAATTTGACTGGGAGCCGTTGTTGGCTCTGTCAACGACAGCTCACAGTCAAATTAATTTCAAAATATTCAACAGATAACCTGTATGGTTACATTGAAATTGGGATTCTGGGAATTCAGGGTTCAAAGTGCTAAAAACGATTCAACACCCCCCCCCCCCCCACACACACACACACCAACACCTCCCCCCCACCCACACTTAACTAAAAATGGGTGGTCGGGGCATGTCTTTTTTTTTACTTAGCTGCTGGTGGAGGAGTGAGCCCATTTACGTTTCATGCGAATCGGTGTGTATTTTATGAAATATTGACGCATGCATGATCTATTTACGCTGATACTGATACTGATAAATTTATTTCACCCAGACTTTGTACAAAGTATATGGGGTCATATACAAATTTTTCCCATCAATCTATGAACAGGCAACAACTCATCAGCCCTGCGTTTCGTAGGGAAGACAATCCAAAACGCTCTGCTAATCTGTAAACTATTGTCAATCTGCTGTTTGCGCATTAAAGGTGCACACTCACGCCAGAGTGCCCGAAACAAAACTATCCAACCCGTATACCTCCAGAAGCTCAGTGTGTACACAAATGCAATGAAACGAAATAAATCACAACACATGGCGACCTCATCCAGCACAAACCAACACAATTCTCCCAATTGCGAAATTGAATTAGGGACTCCAATTCAATTTCACAGCCCAAAATTCATATTAATCTAACGTAACAAAATCAGGAGAGGACGTCATTGCATACATCTCCTAAGCGTGCTACGAGGTGACCTCAAGAAAGCAGGACTCGGTACACTCAAGGCAAGAACGGACCTGAGAAAGCTAAGGATTTCGGCTGAGGACAAGACACGGTGGGCAAAAGCGAAGGACTGATTGCAGCTGTAGGATGTTTCTACTACTACAGCCGTTGAATACAATAATCATACATAACAAAATCACCACATGCCAAGATCCACCCGCCCCACCCCATCTAGGCCTACAATCTAAGCCTAAAAGAAGTACACAATTTCAACCCCATGCCCCCCCCCCCGCCCGGCGCGAATATGCACCCCCAATTATAACATATAATATACAAAGCGAGAAACGCCGATTTTGCACGCGCATAGCGCTCTGGGTCACCGTCCCCACGGAATGCAGGGCTGGTTCCATTCTTGCGTTAACTGCACCTCGGAAATGTTACCGTCTTGGTTAATGGTCAAGAAAATATAAATTTCTTCAGTTTCAGTTTCAGTTTATTTACACCCAGATCACAAAGTGACATATGGGGAACAATGACTTTACAGGAGTTACACGTTATGGCGGCTAGACATTGTGACAGTTAACATCATCTTGGTCACAATCCATCAATTGCATTATTGTCATTTATATTAGCAGTATCATCACATTCATCCGCATTGACATTGGCACTAATTAACCCTTTTATGACGAGGCCGGTCGTAACCGACCTCTGCAGTGGTATCGAGGAGTGTCCATTTGTTGGTCAGGAGAAGACGATCGCCAAAAATCTATCACCTAAATGACTGGCTCATTTTTCTCAGATTTCTCAGCAATAGTCCCCGCCGGTCCGTAAACGGACTTTCGATGTGCACAGATTTTGCTTTTTGACCACACATTTAGACATTAAAAAGGCTAATGATTATATTTAACAAGCCACATCGTCATCGTCGCCGCCATCGTCCTCTTGATTTGTCTTCTCTTGCATTTGTGTACTTATTTGTATGCGTGATATGGGGTCGGTACTATGTATAGGGTTCGTCAACGTTGGAACTGTTTTATTAATTATGCCAATAACAGATTTTTGTTCTTGGTTGAGAATAGTTTAACAAATTTGAAAGTTTGTTCTGTTACAGTACTATTTAGGTAGGATTTCTAGTCGTTTATCTTTAAACAAGAGCTCCGCAAACGGCACATAATACTCCGCTATGATGACAAACTAATAAATGACAGCTATCAGAAAAATATTTATTTCTTCCTCAGACCAGTAATCCTTATTAAGTGTCAAAGCGATCCGCTAAACGGTCAAGGAGGTATCGCCCTGAAACCAATTTTCAAGATGGCTGCCGCTGACTGGTGGCCATATTGGATTTCAGATTATCGTAAATTTCGATAGGTTTCTTCACCAGACATATTCCAACGACCGTAGGACGTGATTCGATAAATGGTAACGGAGATATCATCCAGAAACCAACTTTCAAGATGGCACCAGGCAGCCCATGGCTGGCGGCCATCTTGGATTTTGGATCAGTGTCTATATGAAGTTTCAAAGCGATCCGATAAACGGTAACGGAGTTATCTTCCGGAAACCAATTTTCAAGATGGCCACTGGTGGCTGGCGGCCATCTTGGATTTCGAATCATTGTCAATCTAGATAGGTAGTCGAACCACCTGATGAAGTTTAAAAGCGATCCGATAAACGATAACGGAGTTATCATCTGGAAACCAATTTTCAAGATGGCCACCGGTGGCTGGTGGCCATCTTGGATTTATGATCATTGCCGATTTCGATAGGTTTCTTCCGCAGACCAAGTCCACCCACTCTATGAAGTTTCAATCCGATCCGACAAACGGTAACGGAGTTATCATTCGGAAACCAATTTTCAAGATGGCCGCCAGCCACCGGCGGCCATCTTGGATTTCGGATCATCGTCGATTTCGATAGGTTTCTTCCCAAGACCTGGTCCAACCACCCTATGAAGTTTCAATGCGATCCGACATTAACCCTTACGACTCTGATCAACATTCTATCTTTTTACTGTACCAGTAGCAAAGAAACTGGTGTACATTTTTAAACAACTTTGGTGGACGATGTTGCTGTCTATGCCAGCACCATCTCCCACCAAATCCGTTCAAAAATGAACACCAGTTCATCTTTTAATTTAATTTGAAAATTTTAAATTTTGACATCAGTGCCAACAGTTAGATGGTTTGAAAGGATTTGTTTTTTCTTAGCCATGCTTCTGTGGGAGTTTTATTTACGTTTGAAGTGTCTAGTGATTTCGCGAATAAATATGCAAATTTTGCCTACAAGTTTTTCTTATTAGTTGAAAATAGCTGGAAGAATTTGTAATAATTTGGTCTTCTACTGTAGTATTTGGAAATGATTTCCAATCTTGTCTCTTGAAAAAAGTCGCAGACAAAAATATAATGAAATTCATCTCCTATTTCGTTTTTATCACATATAGTACATTTTCGGTCGTCTCTAGCTTCCCATCGCCCTGTTTCTATTGGTAGGGAATGGTTCCTGGTCCGGAATCTGGTGAACATAATTCTCTTATTATCATTAAGTCTAAGTAGATATGGTTCCATTCCCCAGTCAGTTTTAAAACTATTAGGCTATATATTTTACCCTTCCAGGATTCATTCATCTGTGCGTGCCATGTTTGTATAAACTAATCTTTCAAATTTCTTGTTATTGCTGATTGGGTTGAGTTAATGTTTTGAAGTGTTTGTCTTTCCCTGAGGTATGTGTGCCCTGCTTTGTCTAGAATTGATCAACGCAAGCTAGCCACTTATATTGTGTACCGTTTTGGCTATAATCCCATAGCATGTATATATATTAAAAGCCAGTTTAGTTTGTTTTCCTGATATTAGTATTATCCGATAAGTTATCATGCGCTGTTCTATTAATACTTTTATTGGAGTTTCCCCTAATTCCCCATATACTATATATTTATGTGTACTGCACTTAAGTTTAAGAATACACCCAGGTGTGCTTTTTCTAGTAGGCTACAGCTTTCAGTTCCCATAATTTCACATCCATTTAGTAGGATTGGTTCTATCATTTGATGGTATAATTTTGTATGGCAGTCATTTTGGTAGGTCCAGTTGCTTAGCTCGTCTGTGCACTGCAAACACTGCCTTGCCTGCCTGCTGGAATAAATGTTTCTCTGCTAAAAGCAGGCGTCCATTATTGGAGAGATGTATGTATGCCTAGGTACTTATAATTATTTACTACCTCTAGAGCCTTATTATTTAAATAAAACATCAGCTTTTTACAATATGGTTTGGTGCTACAAACACCATAATCTTTGTTTTGTCAACATTTACCTTTAATTTACACATCACACAGTATCGTTCAAAAGCATCCAATGTTTGCTGGAGATCTTTAGCACTGTCTGCTAGCATGATAGTATCGTCAGCATATAAAAGTATTAGAAGCCTAAGTAATGTATCCAAATCCTTATCTACATAATCTAATTGTATGGGTTTGCAATTGTTGTTTTGTAGGTAGTCTTCTACATCATTTAGAAATATAGCGAACAATATTGGTGAGAGGATCTCGCCCTGGCGAATGCCCCATCTACAGCTTTGTTATTCAGCTTGATTTTAGATTTTATATTCTTGTACATATTTTGGATTACTTTAAGTACTTTCCCATTGATATTATGTTGTATAAGTTTGGTCCAAAGACCACTGTGCCATACCGAGTCAAATGCTTTTTCGAAATCTACAAAACAACAAAACAATCTCTTCTTTTTCGTTCTAAATAAATCAATTATAACAGTAAGTGTAAACATGTGATCGATTGTGGAATATCCTCTTCTAAATCCTGCTTGGTTTTCAGATAGTTTACTACTATTTTCCAGGAATTCATAAATTCGATTACTCAATATTGATGTGAATACTTTTCCTAAACAGCTAAGCAGTGTGATAGGTCTGTAATTTTTTGGGCCCTTTGAGTCATCTTCCCGTTTGTATATTGGAATAATAACCCCTTCAATCCAGGAATCTGCTGAGTCCAGTACATCATTAAATAGTTTTAGGTATACATTGATCATAACATGCTGAGTTGATTTAATGTACTCGTTTAGTATTCCAGCTGGTCCTGCAGAATTATTGTTTTTGAGACGTTTTATAGCTTTTACGATTTCTTCAAACGTTACAGCGTTGTTTAACAAATGGTTTTCTTCCGTTGCGTATGGTTGTTAGCAACTTCAATGTTTTCGTCCTTTTCATTTAATGATTTGAAAAATGCATACATATTATCCAGTTCTATTGGGCATGGGTCTTGGGGGCTCTTCCTTTAATAGTTTCCAGTAATCTCTAGGTTTGTTGCTGCTCGTAATTCGAATTTCTTGTTGGCGCTTTTGTTTATATTGCATTATTGATCTTTTCACTGAATACGCTTGTAAGTTTTACTAGCCATAATCATATTCTTCCGAATTGTATTTGTATTCCTGAGTGTGTATCTTAGCCTTTCTTTATGGAATTCCCTCCTGTCCGTCCTACAGCTGTTATTAAATCAGGCGCGCTGTATTATCTTTTCAATGTATACTCGTGTATTTTTAATTTTCCCAAATATCACTTTCGCAGAGTTTTCAAACATTTCAGAGATAGCTGTCGCGATTTCGTTTACAGTTTGTTTATTTTGTATACCATTTTCCATTTGTGTAGTTAAATCAGCTAGAATATGATGATTAGCTATCTTCTGTGTAAACTCAGTTATTTTATCTGGTTTCCATTTCCTAAATGAATGTGAGTTTGTTGTGTTTATGTCTTCGTGTGCGGGTTGATTTCTGTTTGTATCGTTTAACAGCAGTGATAACTGTAGTGCACAATGTTTGTCTGATAGAATAGGCCAAAACTCCATTACCTCAAACTTTGATATAAGTTGAAAGAGATGTTGGGTCGATATTCCATAATCAATGACACTGCTATTTTGGCATGTAGTTTTACCTATGTAGGCATCGATACTGACTCTACCATTACGAATGTATAGGTTATTATATTTACATAACTCGACTAGTCGCTGGCCAATCGTATTCGGTGGATTGTTATCTTGGGAAACCCGGATTTGGCGCTTCAAAATCTGGTGAAGTTGTTAAATCCTGAGGATCAATTTCAGCGAGGGTAAGTCGTGACTCACCAGTGTTTACACGATCTGTTAGCTGTCATGTTCACGACAACATATGACAATTCGATCGCACACAAATCAATGCAAAATTTTTAGATGTCAAGTTGAATTCGGGACTTGTGTCTCCACAAGGCCCTAATTCAAGATCACTGCCGAAGTAATGCAAAGTTACACCAGTCATGTCATGGCCACTTTAAATAACATATGAAAATAAAGTACTTATAAGGTAGAGATAATTTCCGGTGAGCCTTTACTTCCGGCAATAAATGGCCGGGTTCGACTGGTCCACTCATAGATATCGTATATACTGGCCAGATTGTCGGATATTGAACAAAAGCTGGTTTTTTTATTAACATCGCTCAGGACATTAACATTTGGCCCCACCCCCAGGGATGGGGTCGAAATATCATGAAGTTGATTGTAATGCAACTCCTCTGACACTGTTGGACGACATTCAACCAAATTTGGTATGTGAGTTACCCATATGATTGCGGAGTGCAAAAGGACATTTACAATTGGCTCCGCCCCTCCCCCAGGGGTGGGTTGTGGGGAATCAAACGTTCAAAGCGGTGAACGTGTGTGTGGGATTTGCGATGACAATTTGAATTTTGAAATTTGAAAGTTATTTTCACTACAGGTAGGACGAGTTTCAGTCAAAATGTTTACAAAATAAATGATATTTCATATTTTTAGCTCTCTTGAAAATAGTTTTCCAGGGAATTTAGAATGAAATATCGGTTTCATTACCCCCGGGAAAATTGCATGTTTGTGGGGGGGGGGGGGAGCCTAGGTTGTGCACGTGGATGTGGGGAGGCGGGAGTAAATCTTAACCTGTGATGTTTTGATTGAAATAATTTTGAAGTCGTGAAGCTTATTTGGAGACACAAGTCCCTAATTCAACTTGACATCTAAAAAGATTGATTTGTGTGAGATGGAATTGTCATATGTTGAGATTTATTTTGTTTCGTTACATGTAGATACGCGGTTTGGACCCCTAGGGGTATACAAGTTTGACGGTTTTATTTTCACGTATGTGATGTGTATATGCACCTTTAACCACTGGAATTCATGAAAATAGCTTTATGAAAAGTTCGTTTGGCCGGCTTGACGGTTAAGAGGCTGATTGTCAAGAAAATTGAAATATCTTATCCAAGTTCTAGTGTCCATTTGTAGGCCGGGAGATGCCTATTTTTTAGGATGTGCCAATGGAATGACTGGTTCGGTTACACCATAACCGAGCCAGTCATTCCGGCGATGGATTATATTGGGTGGTCATCTCTTGGCCTACAAATGAACACACGTCAAGACCACTGCATTGGCCGCCATGGCAGGCTTGGCCTTCAGAGTGTTAAGCTGATACAGGACGGGGTAACCGTGTAGGCGTGGCCCGCTACGCGCGTTATCTATGGAAAAACGAACAAGAATGCATGAGCGAAATCCAAAATCCAGCCTCCGAAATGTGCCTTATCTTTTTATACTACGCTCTCTTTTGTAACTACAATGAACCTTTCCATTTTTAGCTATGCCCCGCCCATCACTAGCTAAGTTCCACCCACACCTCGCCGTGTTTGGATTGATCGATCCCCAAATGCCCTAGCTATCAATTTCATGAAAACTATACAGGGAAGCTGTTGAATATTTTGTAACTAATTAGACTGGGTGCTGTTGCTGCCATAATATTTATTAAATAGTAAAAGCAAACAATTTGTACAACAGCCCATAGAGCGTCATCAAATATGCGTTCGTGACGTACTTATCGACGTCATTCATTAAGATGTCATTGTACACACCACGCAGCTCATTGTGACGTCATATGATGGGTGGGTACTCTGGAAATGTGAATTCTGGTCTACCGTCTATCTACATTCTAAATATACTCATCCCAATCTCATCAATATTTATACTATTACCATTGTTATTATTATTAATTACAAACTTAGTTTTTCTATTATGTAAACCGCCTGTTGATTTGTAAAAATGAATTGTATTTGTTTGCAAAGTGGGAGACACGCCAACAAGAAATATCTTACGGCGCCCCTCCCTTAATAACCAAAAAAACCTTTGTTTAAACAAAGATTTCTATGGGCTTGACTATATATCTACTAATAATCGTCCTACATCTAGTATACTACATACGACGATGTTGACCTCTTAGGAACTACGGTAATCAGTGCAATTTGTAAACGCTCTCATTTTTAGTTTATCATATTCAAGGTCATTATTTATCAACGTTATTTTTGTACAGACGACGCCAGCTTATGGAACTTTAGTAAGCGGCGCGCCACTTCATATTACTTACAACCTTCCCATAACTCGCCTGCAAGCTATGAGCTCACCCGGTAACTTATAAGACATGGGGTCTGTTTCTCATGCAGTTACAAGTGCTATCAGAGATTACCGACCCTTGCCCGTCACATTGTACAGATTTTTCCTATTTCTTTTGGATTTTCCAGATTTTGAGCCAAATCGGATAAGTAATTTCCCGGATATGCATAGATCCAGAATTTGATCCAATCCGGAGGAAGATGACGGGGATTAGGGTGTGGGGTGTGCGTGTGGTGAGTAGGAGGATTAGCAGGAGAAAGAGATGGTGGAGGAGGGGGTGTCATTGTCGTCGCTGGAGGAGGAGGATGAGGAGGAGGAGGAGGAGGAGGAGGACGAGGTGGTGGTGGTGGTGATGATGATGATGATGATGATGATGATGATGATGATGACGACAAGGCGTTGACAATATGTCTGAAGCTAGTGGTCAAATTATTAAAACACGAGTTAATGTCAATCAAATGGTCTGCCCCATAATGGACTTTCGACTGTCCATAGGTCACTATGTCTAATAGCCGACTCACTAAGACAGGATAACGGACAGATACTATCAGTAGTATATATATATATATATATATATATATATATATATATATATATATATATATATATATATATATATATATATATATATATATATAGGTTTACAAACTACATTACATCGTCAGTATGTAGGCCTATATAGAATATTTGATATATTTATCTCTTTTAAATTGACTAAACTTGTCCAGACGGTCTTTGCCGTGGTCTTGTCAAATGTCAATTTGCAGAACAAGAGATTATTTTTGAAAATTTACCACTGGTATGATTGCCTGGCTCGTTTATCGAGCCAGTCAATCATTCCAGTGGTAAATTTTCAAAAATATTCTTCTCTTGGCCTGCAAAGTCACAATATTAGCTAAGCGAAATCTCTGGACATTTCTTGCACATTAGAGGGTTAAGGCTTCTATCTCAAGTATGCTAAGAAGCTAAGTATGTGTAAGAGAGATGTAAGCTACTTATAGGACGGGAGGGCTGGGGTGGGGGTTGGAAGGGGGTGGGGGGGGGGGGGAGAAACAAACAAACACTTCCATTTATTAATATTTCAAGCTTATCACTTTCCAAATTATGGTTATCTACTATACATGATAGCCGCGATGGCATAGCTCTCTGAGCGCCGGATGTGGCCGCACGCTGCCGGGCGTGGACTGTCAAATGAACTTAGAGCGTGTATGGTGTTATAAATTGCCGTCGTGCGTCGCGCGTCGTGGGCGATAAAAACATGCCACGTTATATAAATAGGGCGACGTCACCCTCGTCCCAGACGTCGCCCTAATATATGAGGTTATACGAGTCTTGCGATGGGAGCATGAACATTTCCACGGACATTTGTTTGGCAAGGTGAATGAATGCGCATGGAGATCATCGCAGAATCCGTCCATCCATCGCAGTATCCATCCATCCACCCACCCACCTACCCACCCATCCATCCATCCACCCACTCACCCACCCATCCATCTATCTAGGCTATCTATCTGTTAGTCTGTCTAAGAATTACACTCTCACTTTATGTTTGCAATTAATCTTGTACCAAATAATTTTTCTTGGGGAATCTGATGGTGACGACAGATTTTCGATAAAATGTTGCCCACACTGACGACCACCCCAACCCTTTAACTGGGTGGGTGTGGGTGGGTCCTAATGAAGATCGGATGGTTTGTCTAACTGTTGTCTAATTTAGACAATTGTAGGCATGCCCGTTTGGAGAAACAATTCTCGAAACCAAAATATACAGGGACGACATGACTAACTATGAACGAGTTCAATGAAATGGACTTTCAAGAAAAAAGCTAATCATTTCCCCCCAAATGATGATGTCCCCTTTTAACCCACACACGATGCATAAATATAATGGGACAGGTGTCCTTTTTACCACATTGGGATGAAGCAGCGGCCGTAGCAATTTCTAGTGGGAATAACGGGGCAGTGTCCCATCTTGTCCCAAAATGGCGAAGGGGTGTTGTAACATGCATATGTACCGTCTTTAACTCTTAATTGTCCGACACGTTGTAAGAATTATACGTTTCTACTATTTAATAAACATGCTGCTGGATATTTTGAAACTAATTTGACTGGGAGCTGTTTCTGCCATAGGCAACAACAACACTCAAATTAGTTTCAAAATATTCAACAGCTTACCTGTATAGTTTTCTGGAAATTGATAGTCATGGAGTTCGGAGATCGTTCTATCCCAAGACGAGCGAAGTGTGGGTGGATCTTAGCTAGAGATGGGCGGGGCATAGCTAAAAATGGAAAGGGCCATTACACCTTAATAAACAGTATATTTAATAATCGACTTAATCTTGTACTTGTATTTGTGACAAGTAGGCCTATATAGAAATGTATTACTCATCAGCATGCAGAAAAACTAATGGGATGCTAATCCCATCTCAAATATTATACTGGACCGATAGATTATGGCTTATAGATTCCATTTAATTCATATTCTGTCACATTCCTTTATCCGTATCAAAATTATCTGCTTTGTAATATGTTGAACAGTGATCGCCACCATTTTGTCTCCTCAAGCGATAGCATGTGATGTCATGTAAGTGTCAAATACATTAGATTCTTTATTATGTAACATTCATATCGTTGAATATTTTGAAACTAATTTGACTGAAAGTTGTTACTTCCAGTCAAATTAGTTTCAAATTATTCAACAGCTTACCTGTATGATTGCTTTTATACCACATTGCCAAACTATAGCTCAATGACTGAGCGTACATCCCTAAGCAGACACGCTAGGCTTTTTCTGATTGGTTGAAAAGTAAATCATGACAGTCATCATAGGCGGTAGAAATGTAGCAACATTTACCTACTAAATCCTGAATATCTTTCCTTGACGGGATGATAATAGGCTTAAAATTACCTGCATAGTTTATCAGTGGCCTGCCTATTAGATCACGTGAATAGCTATCAAGAGATGAGAATAGTTATCTTTTAAAAATGTGATTATTATAGAATACAAAGCTTACCGTAGCCAACGATGAAAACTAGGCCTATATTGTTTCTAAAATAATGGGAAATAATTCATTCATAAGCCCAATGAACATTTCAAGTTCAAGATTATTTATTTTGATATAGAATATACATTTACAGTTTCACCACAGGTAGTCCACCAAAGGCAGAGCCTACGTGTCGGTGGACCCCTACATATAACATATAACAACAATATAGGACATGAGAATACTGAATACATAAGGTTAACATGTTATAGTCCTATATATACATATAGTTAACTGTCTCGCTGCCAAGCCTCTGCAGTCTACATTTTCCATGGAGCCTAACTCAGGGTATGCTGAGTACCTCTAAAAAAGCTAAGCCACAAGCAACTTTCAGTCAAATTATTTCTAAAATACTCAGCCAATCCAGAGTCATTGCCAATTGGAGTTATTGTCCGCTTCCAGCAGTCCAACAGTTAATAGACGTATGACAATTTACATTTTTACAGGGAAAGACATGACAGAGGGATGTGTGCTTATCTTGCTAAAGTTAATAATTCTATATTACATATTCTTATTATCAATGACAAAGTATTAATTAATTTTTTTTTAGGCTGTGATGGTAGAGATAGTTGTTTGGTAGTTACCATTATGACAGATATTCTTATTCTTATTATTATTAATAATATTATTATTATTATTATTATTATTATTATTATTATTATTATTATTATTTGTTCTGGTGACTGGGTGCAAGTATGAGAATAGCATGCCATGATGGTGAGTGTTTTCCAGAGTCTAGTAGGTTTCTATAATCTTCTTTTTGATATTCTGCTTAAAGTACTGTAGCTTTATGATGTCTGTGCGTGTGCTTGTGTCTGTATTATTCCATAACTGAATTGCTTTGTATGAGGGTTTTTGTTGTGCTGCTTTTGTTTGGTGGTGTGTTGAATGGAGGTTATTTCTTGTTCTTGTGTTGTGAGGATGCAATTGTGTATTGAGCATAAAATGTTAGATAAGGATGAGGGTAAGTTGCCATTGTGGAAGTCCCTTAAGATTATGTATAGTTGGAGCCCTCCTATGTCCTCAAGTTTTAAGACCTTTTCTGATTTAAAGATATCCTGGCCACCTGCTGTTTGTGAAAATGGTTTAATAGATTGCTTTTGCAGAGATTTTAGTTTTTTTAGTCTAGCTTGAGATGTATTAGTCCAGATAGCATTGCAGTAGGTGATGTGAGGAAGTATCATTGTGCAGTACAGGTTTTTAATAATATTAGGTGTTACATAGGGTTTCAGTCTGCGAATGATGCCAATGCTTTTTGCTACCCTGGTAGTAATAATTTCAATATGCTTCTCCCATGTTAAATTTTTGTCCAGATATACTCCTAAAAACTTAGCATATTGTGCTTCTTGAATTATCTGGTTGTCGATATAGAGGTTTGGGAGAGCTATTTCTTTTAGTTTCTTAGATTTTGTGAATAGTATATAATTAGTGTTTGATACATTTAAGGACAATTTGTTTACTTTAAACCAGTCTATTAATTTCGCCATTTCATTATTGACATTTTTGTATAGAATTTCTATATCCTTGTGGCTGCAGAAAGCATTTGTGTCGTCTGCAAAAAGTATTATTGAGAGATGTTTGCAGACTTTGGGTATGTCATTCATATATAGGAGAAACAGCAGGGGCCCAAGAACTGAACCTTGGGGAACACCACAAACTATATTTTTGTATTCAGAGATAGCCCCATTGAATTGTACACACTGTTCCCTGTTTGACAGGTAACTCTGTATCCAGTTCAACAGTTCAATACAGTACCTCTTATTCCATAGTATGCAAGCTTTTGCAGTAAAATTGTATGATCAATTGTATCGGCTTTGGAAAGATCCAAGAATACACCTAGCGTATGTTCATTATTCTCAGGGGAGGTTGATAATTTTTCTATCATATCCACAATGGCAAGCATAGTAGAGTGTTTTTCTCTGAAACCATATTGAGAAGGATATATGATTGAGTTTTTGTTTAGATATTTAGTAATTCTACTAAAATACAGCTTTTCTAAGAGTTTTGAGAAAAGTGGAAGTACCGAGACTGGCCGATAATTAGTAAAGTCAGATACATCTTTAGCTTTGTATATGGGTGTCACACGTGCAACCTTTAATCTTGATGGAAATACTCCCTGTGTAAGTGAGAGATTACAGATGTGGTCCAATGGTGTTAGTATTTCTGTTACACAGTGTTTAAAAATTTCCATTTGAGATTATCGATTCCAGCACTTTTAGCTGTGTTAATTTGCATTAGTATTTTGTAGATTTCGTGAGTATCTGTTGGATTTAGGAAAATAGAGTGTTGATAACTACCTGTTAGAAAGTCCTTTATATGTATGTTCGAGCTGGGTTGAATTTTTTGTGATAAATTAGGACCAATGTTAGTAAAATACTCATTAAATTTGTCTGCTATTTCTTTTTTGTCGTTAATGACTCTATTATTATAAATAAACCGTGATGCTTCAGTATTGGGTTTTTTCTTATTTAGTAATGATCTAATCAGTTTCCATGTTTCCTTTTTATTATCTTTTTGTTCATCAAATTTATTATGAAAATAATTTATTTTTGCTGTCTTAATTATCTGATTTAGCCTGTTTCTATATTTCTTGAACTGTGAGTCATTATACTTTGTCGGATATTTAATAAAATTCAGATATAACTTGTTTTTCTTGTGACAGGCAGCTATCACTCCTCTTGTAATCCAGGGTTTAGTAGCATTTTGTTTAAATTTATTAATATTTTTAAGTGGAAAGGCAGATTCATAGATGTTAGAGCATATAGTGTGGAAGGTGTTGTAGGCATCTTCACATGACTGTGATTCAATTACCTGGTTCCAGTTTATGTTAGCCATATTGTTTTTGAACATTTCTATATTTTCCTTTTTGAAGTCTCTACAAGTTACTGCTTCTTTTACAAATGATTTTCCTTTTTTGTTTTCTTTTTCTATATAGAAAATAGGTAAATGGTCTGAAATATCTACAACAAAGATACCTGTTTGAGTCTTGGCACTTACAGCATTATTCGAAAAACATTTCCCAAAACATTTGTTCTGAAACAAAATTAATGTTTCAGCCAAATCTTCGCAATGTGCGTTGAATGTTTCCTTGAAACCAGCGTTTCCGAGCAAACATGTTTGGTATTTACGAAAATGTTTCAGCTTAAAACATTTGTTTCTGGCAACGTGCTTTGAGCGAAACAATTCTCGAAAACATTATTTTACAATCAGGTAATCAGCGACAAGCTGAAGTATTCGCTTTGTTTGTTATCACGTTATTCACGTGAGATGTCAAATCAAGACAAGTCAAGTCAAGTTCACTTTATTCACTCAGTCCTTACGAAGACACGCGAGTACTTCACACTGGCGCTGATTGGTTGATTGTAAAAAATCACGCTTCCAGAAACAAAAGTTTTTAACCGATTTCGGAAACATTCTGCTATGAAACATTAATTTTGTTTCAGCCAACCATTCAACGCACACTACGACCATTTGGATAAAACATGTGTTCCTAGTATATGTTTTGGAACAACTGTTGGTAGTGCGCGCTTGGCTTAAAGCGATGCTAATCTCATCTAACATCGTGTATTGCACTGATTGATTATGGTTTATAGATTCCATATCATTAATATCCTGTCACATTTCCATATCTCTATCACAATTATCTGCTTTATAATAGCGCATAAATGTTGAACAGTGACCGCCACCGTTTTGTCTCCTCTAGCGATAGTGGGTGTTGCCATGTGTGCACCAATGCATTACATTCTTTAGTGTGTAACCCGTATCTTGTTGAATATTTTGAATCTAATTTGACTGGAAGTTGTTGCTGACTAAGGCAGCTACAACTTCCAGTCAAATTTGTTTCACAATATCCAACAGCTTACCTATATCGTTGATTTTACACGACATTCTCAAACTACAAACTCTATGATCGAGTGTATATACCGAGGCAAACACGCGAGGTTTTTTCTGATTGGTTGAAAAGTAAATCGTGAGAGTCATCATATTGTGTAGAAATGTATCAATATTTAGCTACTAAAGCCTGAACATCGTTCTTTAGCGGCATGATAAAAAGCTTAAAATTACCTGGATAGTTTATGAGTGGCATATTAGATCATCTGAACAGCTATCAAGAGATGGTTAGTATCATTTAATATGCTTAGCCTAATACAATTTTACTAAATCTGGAAACTCTTGACAATCTGTTGTTTTCGCATTAGGCCATACCAATTTATATTTTTGTTTTACAAACTCATATAACTTAATATTTCCGTAGCTAGAAAATAAATAAAGCTGGAATTTTAAGGCATTAATTTCAACATTCTGTCCATCGAGCAATTTTTCGCAGCCAAATCTATTTTTGGCAGTTATTTAAACATATTTTTATTGTTCAAGAGACAATACGGATTGAGTCACAAGTTGTCGCCAACTGAGTTACGACTAGCCCCGAATACTATACAATAGATTATAATAATGACGAAAATGTGGAGTTTATAAGAACTTATACCATAATGAATATAAGATTTAAATGAAAATTAATATAAAATAGTTGAGATAAGATTTTGAATTTTGCTCATATATGTGTGTTTATGCATGTACTTTTAAAGCGTCTTTGTGTTTTTAACTGATTTTAGTAGTTATGTAGTGTGTAGCATCGTGGTGATCCGTGCGTGAATAGCCCCCCCCCCCCCCCTATGTACGTAGATGTGCACCTGTTTGCGTGTTTACAACAATAAAGTACTTGTGATATATCTACTAAGTATTCGCGTCTATTATGCATTTGTGCGTGCCTGCATTCGTTCGTGTGCAGGAGTGTGCGTGCGTGCGAGTATATTTACGCAATTTAAGCAATTTCATGCGTGCTTGCCGGTTGATCTGTTCCAGTGTGCATGCGTGCGTGCGTGCGTGCGTGCGTGCATGCTCACGTCAACCTCCTCTTAAAGGTGCATATTCACACCACAATTATCCAAGACAAGACTGAAAGAATTTAGCGCGTATAGTGGGCTAAGTCGAGGACCCAGTTGCAATGGAACGAAACAGATCCCAAATTATGACGCGTTCATAAAGCATAAGTCTATATAACTTAGTCCCCAATTCAATTTCACAACAAAAAACACCACCACATTATTTCCTTTGAAACGAAAGCATCAGATGCCAAGACACATCCCGGCCCACCACACCTAGACACACAATCCATGCCTCCAAAAGCTTACCACCCCAACAATTCCATGCTCAAGAATCCAGGTGCGAAGTTTTCCTAGCCTTGATGAAACCTTTTGGTACTGCGAATATATTCATGGACATTTTGAAATATAAATATATTCTTGTTATTTTCGAGGTCAGCATCTCCGTTTAACAGTAGATTCGCTGACAGGTCGTGTGGAGAAAGAGGTCTTAGAGCGTTTAAGAGCTTGCGTCTTGGATTATTGTAATGATTACATATAAAGAGGTAATGGTTGTTATCGTCTATATTGTCGCAGTGTGGACAGTTTTGGTTTGCTACTATGTTAAAACGGAATAAGTGGGCATTTAATTGGCTGCATCTGTTTCTAAGTTTGGTGTGAATTACATTTAGACGTCGTTCTCCGTAAAGGTAGTATGCTGGAACTGGGGATCTGGGATTAAAGTTAATTTTTTGTTTAAACAGTGATTGTGTTGATGAATTCTGCGTACTGGCATCCAATTGGTTCCATAAATGAATCGTACTTGGGAAGAATGAACGTCTAAATACTTCTAGCTTTGCTTGTTCCTCCTAGAAATCGTTTCTATCACGTAAATTATAATTACTGACATCACCAACATGGCGGGGTACAAATTCTTTAAGGTAGTTTGGGCACTCTTCATTTATTATCGTGTATAGTTGTATTAGCTTTTTGTTTTTCCGTCGTATTTTTAATTCCTCTTAGTCTGCCTCATCGTACAGTGCTGAAAGTGGGGGTATATGGACGAAGTCCAGTTATAACACGGAATGCTTCCTTTTGGAAGTTCTCCAGCTGGTCAGAATCTCGTTCTCTACACCAGTCCCAAATCTCAGAACTATATTCTATTCGTGGACGTAGATAACACGTATAAATATGTAAGAGCGTTTTGCGTGAAATAATATATTTTATTTTCTTCATAGATCCTAGAATTGTGTTTCCCTTTGATATTAGCCCTTGGATGTGGTTTGTCCATTTACGATTTTGGGAAAATGTCATTCCTAAATATGTGTGTGTTTCGACAGAGGTAACCCGAGTGGTATTAATAGTTAGGTTAGCGGCATTTTGATTTGGTTAGTTTTGCCAAATTATATTCACCGTCTTTGTTGGGTTAAAGTCGACGAGCCATTGTTTTGACCAAGTGTCTATTTTAGTAAGTCTCTATTTAGAGAGGTTTCAACTTCTATTGAAGTATTTGCACGTGATGTTAGCGGTGTGTCATCAGTGAATAGCCTTAGAAGGTTGTCTATATTTTCAGCAATATCATTTATGTATAAAAGTACTTGTGGTACTCCTGCGTTTATATTTTCTTGGTTGGCATGAACCAGCTACTACACTTGTAAGTTTTCAAAAATAGTCTTCTCTTGGCCTGCAAATGGACAATTACTGAGAAAACGTTTTTGATTTTCTTGAGCAATCCTGACAATTAACATGATGAAAGATGAATGCCGCAATAGCTTAAATCTTCTGAGCCTGAAATTGTGCATTATTTTTATTATTTTCCATCTTCGATCGTGTTTTGGGTGGGAGGTTTCTTAAAACAAAACATTAAATTAGTCTAGTCTCAATTACATTATATAAAAGCCAATTTGGCCCACTGGAACGTTTCCCTACTGAACGCAAGGCAGTAGGCTGTGTGAGAAGGGTGGGGGTGGGGTGGGGGGTGGGGGTGGGGGGGGGGGTGGCTTGTACCTTTATTCCCGCGGCCCGCTTTGCCCTGTCTTCCCCTATATTAGGTGATAGGTTATTTTATTTAAATATCATATGTAGATAAGAAACTCAATGAAGTTGAATTAACGATACGTAGGCCACTATGCCCATGATTCTGCCCAGGATGAAATATGTAAAAAAATTGTTTAGTCTTTAGTGCTGGTTAAAATTGTTGAGTGGTGGCTAATCCCGACCACTGTTGGCAGAACCCTGTATGCCTATCTCTAATTCAACTTCCTAAATAAAATTTGTATTAATTTATATGGAATGTCGGAATGAAATCATAATTATTTCGTCTCATTACATTGAGAATTTGAGATACACACTTTTAAAACGATTATAAAATTCCAACAATGAAATTTATTTCCAAGCATTCTTTAAGCATTTTCGTCAATTTGCCAAAACCAAACACTTTTAAGGACCCTGAAAAGCAAATTTTGAACTTAGCACTTTCTATGCCTAATCACTTACTATAGGATCGCTATGGACTTCAATTTAAATTAGTTTCAAGTCGAGATATTGAACACAATATTTATCAAATTGTAAATCCATCAAAGACATACAATTTGAAATGATTTCGAGCTCTCGCCGACGTCGACGTTGAACGGGCGCAGATTCTAAATTTCGTCAATAATGGATAGAGATGGCCGAATGTATGCCACTAGCAGACTGCAGACGCATTCATTATTACGCGTGCAAAATAATCAGGTTGATACGCATGCTCAGTTATCATTCGGTGTATAGTCTGCATATTATACATATGGCGTATTATGTAACACCAGGAGAACCTTACTTACTTGCGTATACTTGACTTCAGGCTTGCGAATGGGTGGTGGTATTTCTGCCATGTTAATGTCAGTTTCCTAGACTAATCTATATGACAAGCGCAGAAATATTTGCTTTAGCAGGAGACGTATCGACCGAAACCACGTCGCGAACTGAAAGAAAGCTGTTGATAGAGCTCCGCTTTTATCCTTGAGCTCAAACTAGGACAGCGTCAGCTCGTTTAACCCCTCGATCGGCTATGGCGGGTCACGACGCTCTCTCTGTCTCTAAATCGATGCCCGTATTTGCGGGCACGTACGTAGGGGAAATCCGTGTAATTTGGACCATTGTGTAATATAAATTCAAATACACGATTTTCTCCCTTGGTTAAAAGGACTAATTATTTTTCTGTGTTTAGCTTCCTGCCTTTATATAAATAATTTCGGTAGAAGACACTACAAGAGGTGGGTAATAGACCTTTCCACTTTATCAACCCATCCTATGACGTCATAATCAACTACACGACGTGTAGAATGACATCATAATGAATGACGTCGATAAGTACGTCACGACCGCGTATTTGAAGATGGGCTATGCGTTGTTGTACGAATTGTATGCCTACAATTTAATACATATTCTGTTGAATATTGCGACACTAATTCGACTGGACGCTGTTGCTGCCACGTCAAATTAGTTACAAAATATTCAACAGCTTGCCTGTATAGTTTTCAGGAAATTGATAGTTAGGGCATTCGGGGATCGATCAATCGCAGCACGGCGGAGTGTAGGTGGAGCTTAACTAGAGATGGGCGGGGCATATCTAAAATGGACTGTATGCGGTGAAAGTCAATTATATATACACCTGTGCAAAAGTTAAGCACCACCCTATTTTTACGCACATGCGAGGGTATATTCATGTGCTATGAAGAAAGCAATAGCATAAACATTTATGTACCCATCCATCTTAGTGCAAGAGGTAATAATGCAACTAGAAGAATGCTGATTATGATGGTGGGGAAACACTGCATGTTTTTGTTTGAACTTGAAAACGAGGCCTGAATATGGTTACGTTGACACAACTGACAACTATTGCCCTACAGTAGACACACGTGGCTAGATTGTCATTAATGGTGTCTGAAAACGAAGTTTAACATCTGTGCACGAGTTTGAGACTGTCATTATTAATACCGGGTATATCGACCTTGTGCCTGGATGACGGCCTGGACACGACGTCTCATGCTGGTCACCAACCGACTGATACGCCATTGTGGTATTCGTTGCCATTCAAGATGGAGTGCGTCTGTTAATTCCTGTAGGTTCTGCACAGGAGGATCCCTCCTTCTCACCATGTTTCCCAGAATGTCCCAGATATGCTCAATAGGGTTCATGTCAGGGCTCCTTGCTGGCCATGGTAGGGTTTCGATGGCATTCTGGCGGAGGTATTCATGCACAGCTCTAGCACGATGTGGTCGGGCGTTGTCATCCATGAATATAGGGTGGGTTCCAGGTGCATGGTTTACAAAATGAGGGACCACAACTCTATCCAGTATGGAATCTTGATATCTTTGTCCATTTAGTGTTCCAGGTACAGTCAACAGATCCAGCTTACAATCAAATGAGATGCACCCACATATCATAACGGAACCTCCACCAAATGCAACTTCTTCCATGATGTTACGTTGGTCGTACGCCGTGCGTCTGGACCTCCATACACGAGTTCGACCATCTGTGGCATGAAGCAGGAACCGACTTTCATCGGACCAGTGTACCCGTCTCCAGGATCTCATGTTCCAGTGTCTTCTTTCGTTGCACCACCTCAGACGCTCCTCTTTGTGGTGTGCAGTGAGGAGAGGACGTCTGACAGGTCTCCTAGCTTTCATGCCAGCAGCATACAGTCTCCTTTTGACGGTAGACATTGACACTCTATTGCGCGTTTCCCATTGCTGGCTGAGCACTCTGCTGTTGGTGAATGGAGATCTCCTAACAAGGCGTACTAGGGCTCGATCATCACGGGCAGTAGTCTTCTTCGGTCTTCCAGATCTAGGCCTGTCCTTCACCTCGTTAGTTTGCCCATGTTTTGCAATCAAACGACTGATTACAGTATGGTTAATGTTCAGCTGTCTGCCAATCTCTCTGCATGACAAACCAGTGGTATGCATGCCTATGATTTGCCATTTCACACGATCACTTAACCTTCGTCTTGCCATAGCGGTTCACAATCAAGAGCTAATTCTCTCTGTACAAATAAACCACGGTCATGAACACAAAATTCCTAATATTGTCGCCTAAATCTGTATGTAATGTTCTACACCTCAAACTGGACTTTTACATAACTGAACACGTGTGCTGTTTCCCGCCACGCACGGACATCAAGCGGCGTGAAGTCATGCATGCATGTGCATTTCGTACTTGGAATTATGTCAGCTAACGCGGGGACAAAAAGTATGGCAGCCTAGTTGTACCATCATGTTTCTACGTTCTATTGTTTTTGCTGGTGCTTAACTTTTGCACAGGTGTATACTATTATTTACCAAGGCTTGTTATTTTGCTAATATATGACAGCAATCTTAAGTTTAGAATGACAATATATACCATATTAATCCTATTTTGTATGTTTATAACTATTGCAATGGTCACCTGTCAATTAACCCTTTCGTGTCGAAAACTGACAAAACCGATTTGTGTGCAGGGCGGTGACTATTTTTGAGGATCTACCGCTAGAATAAATGGTTCGATAACCTCGCCAGCCTTTCCGGTGGGAAATTTTCGGTAATAGTCTCCTGTTGGCTCGCAGATGGACAGTGAATAAACAAATTATTATTATAATTATTTTTCCCCCATTCATTGGTCGATTTTGGTCAATGAAGGGTTAAATTGCAGCAAAAATTACAGCAATTTTGATTTCTAATTTTAACTACGTTAGCTTATTCTAGTTATTCGCCACAGAGCACGCGTGCATATGTGTAACTGTGCGTGCATATATGTACGTGTGCGTGCGCACACGTGTGTGTGGTGGGTGGGTGGTTGGTGGTGGTGGTGGGGCGTGCGTGCGTGCGTGCGTGCGTGCGTGCGTGCGTGCGTGCGTGCGTGCGTGTGTGTGCTGTGGCACAACTGTGTGTATATAATGCAAATAAGTTGTACGCCATGCAATGCATAAATTAAAATTGTATTCACTCAAGGGCTTATTGCGTAATGACGAATATAAGAATGACTTATGCAAGGAGAATAAAACACGCTATGCTAACTCTTAAAGCTGAACGGTCATTATGAAATTGAGAAATCTTTTTAATAACAAAATGATTAAATTAATTATTCGTGTTTGCAATTGTGTCAGGTAAGCGTCCGACATATTATTTTGAGGCGGCCATTTTCATTTTCCCATCCCCTATGTAATAAAAGCGCTCGTCCAATCTTCTTCTTCTTTCTTCTTTTCGATCGCTGGTATCACACTTGGAGAGCCGTTCTCAAGATGAAATCTGTGGTTTTCTGCAGTTCTTCCACAGGCCCATACAGCTTTTCAAGAAAACAGGTTGACAAAGGCCAGATCTCTTCTCTCAGCAGCTGATACGTACTGCAACATTGAAGTATGTGCTCTGTGGTCTGTTCTGGTTCTCCACAAGGACAAGCGGGCGATGTCGTAAGGTGGAACCGCCTGTACATGTGTTGGTTTAGTCTGTTGTGTCCAGTTCTGAGACGAACAATGGTCACTTGCTCTGGCCTCGAGAGATGATGGTAGGCATCTTCTGATTGAGGTGTTCTGTGGAGTGACTTGATGATAGTCTTCATCTCTGTATGGGTAACCATGTTTTCTGACTGATTCTCTTCTGCACCCACCATTGCCATCTTGTCTGCTTCCTCATTTCCTTGGACTCCACGGTGTGAGGGGATCCACTGCAATGCTATCCGAAAGCATTTGAAGGTTTGTAGTGCCTCTTCAAGTTGTGGCAGCTTACCTTTGGTGATAGCCTCAAGGACGGAGCGGGCATCAGACAAAAAGACAATCTGTGCAATAGGGTCTGCTGTTCTGCTGATGGTATTAGCTGCATGACCCAGTGCTTCGACCTCAGCTCTGTAGTTTGTGCAGTGTTTGCCTGTCGGTATAGCAGCTGACTCATGTTGTCCGTTTGGATACTGTATGTGCAGTCCAGTACCTCCGCTCCTAATTGCATCTTTGGCTGATCCATCTGTGTAGATTCTTATCCATGTCTCCTGAGGGTACATTTCTTCCAGCATGGCTGGGGTCATGGCCTTCTTGCTCACATCACTGTGTTCATCTTTGGTTGTGAGATGAGGTACTGTGGTGCGAATAGCTATGCTCTCTAGTTTGTTTTCCCAGGATGGAGGATCAAGTGTGTGGTTTGGGTCTTCTATTTGTGCTGGCAACATTTCTTGGTGTTTCCTTTGAAGTGCTTTTGTCTCTTTCACAAAACTTGATCTTTTAAGTCTTACTGATGACAGCTGTGCTTGCCTGATCTTCATCGGGTGGTTGTTGAACGATTTGTACTTTGCAGCTTGTATCAGTGCTTTGCATTCCCTTCCTTTGCTAAGTGGGGGGATGCCTGCTGTCTGCTCCATTTTTTCTATTGGTGTTGATCTCATTCCACCAGTGATGATGCGCAGTGCCTGGTTTTGTACTTTGTCGAGGTTCTGTTGATGAGATTTAGCTGCTGACATCCATGAGCTGGATCCATACTCAAGGTGTGGTCGTACGGCACCTAGGTAGATGGTCTTGAGAATCCTTTCATTGGCACCCCACTTTGTTCCTGCCAGCTTCCTCATGATGTTTAGCTTTCTTCTGGCCTTTGCCTCTGCGTTCTGGATGTGCTCCTTCCATGTTAATCTTCTGTCATAGGTGACTCCCAGGTATGTCTGCTGGTCCTCATACTCGAGTGGAGTACCGCCCAGTGTCAGATTGCCGACCTTGGTTTTGGTGGACAGTGAGAATAGCATGGCTGATGATATTTCTTTGTTGATGATAATACACCAGCGATTGGCCCAAGCTGTAATTCCGCTCGTCCAATCTAAATCCGTCCCATTCACTTTTGGATGCCTCGTATGTAAGACATCTAGCGAGCGCCCCAAATATCAAAGTTTCTACACATAAAATACAGAGAAATCACGAACTTAGGGCGCACGTATGAAATTAATATCTTTATATTTTCGTTTTCTATCCCATCCAGCATAAATATCCATTCAAAATTGGATATAAATGTGTAGTTATTCTCTCACAGACGGGCCATTCCGGCTTGCACGAACACCAAGACATTTTGAAGATATCAATACCGTTGACGTCATTTATCTATGTGCAGATCAAGTCAATTCAATTCAATTAGTTTATTTGCATATCAAAGTGAATGAGCTCTAAACAATATAGTCGCGGAAATACTGCCTCTAAATTGTGTGTATATCTGATAGGACAGCGATAGGATGCATGATTGCTGGTTTTACACATTGCCACTGATAAGAATTCCCAGTAGTATACGGGAGATCATGGGTGGATTTCATAAAACTTTTTTCTGAGAAATTTTCTCGCCATGAGAAAATTTCTCATGATTTGGCTAAACGGATTTCACAAAATTACAAGGGTGAGAGATTTTCTCAACGATGTGAGAAATTTTCTCACTCTTGAGAAATTTCTCACTGGTGAGAAAATTTCTCAAAGTAAGGATTTCACAAAACTTTTGCTCAAAATATGGATGAGAAATTTCTCAGAATCATGAGAAATTTTCTCATTTCCCTGAGACAGGTCATAAGGTGTCTCATTGAGGTGAGAAAATTTCTCAATCAATAATTTTACCTCAAGATAGATGGAATTCTCATGAATAATTGATTTAACTCATCTAAGAAATAAAAAATGTGCGGGATTTCATAAATCGTAAAAATTTGCTTATGCAAAACAAATTTGCTAACTTCTGAGTAGGTGGGTGGGTGAGTGATTGAGTTTAGTGAGAGGGTGTGTGAGTGAGTGAATGGGTGAGTGTGTGGATGAGTGATCGAGTGAGTGAGTGGGTAAGGGTGGGTAAGGGTGGGTGGGTGGGAGCGTGTATATGTGTGTCATTGCTTTCAATCAGCTAGGTTGACATAGTGGGTCGTTCAGGTGACTGCCTGGGCGAGTGACTGCAGGACCCTGATAACATTCCCACATGGGCCCCATATTGTTTCCCATATGTGTCCCATGCCGTTTGCAACCAGGGCCCATATGGGACCCATATGGGCAAGATTTATATATCCACCTCCACTTATGAGGAACATCTGGGTAAATCCTCAATTTAAATCTAGATTTTAATATGGGCCCCATCGGGGCATTCGCAGATCCACAGATCCACCCCATATGGGAATGTTATCAGGGGAGTTGGTTGGTGAGTGAGTGGCTGACTGAGTGACTGGCGGACCAAACAGAATGACAGACCGCATTGCTTTGAACAACAAACATAAGTGACTGACACATGTTCATCAATTCTGGGACACTTTACCTTGTATAATTTTGGGCTGTGATACTGTATATTGGCAAGGGTGATAACAGAACGGTACAATGTATTATCAATGCCAACAGCAGTCAAAAAGGTAATATACTGCAGTCAAAATGAAACTATACGGCAGTCAAAAAGATAACACAAAAGTAGATTTACCTTACATAGCCATATACCAACTCCTGTTACTTTATTGTTGGACACAAGCTTGTAGTTGTCTTGTCTATCCAGAAAGCAAGTAACATTGGCATGCTCGTTGACAAAGATCGTTCCCTCGTACACGTCACAGGTCAAAGGTCACATGATCGACCCAGATTTCTGATTAACCCATTTCTTGCAAGAAACATTATATTTTATGGCTACATAATTGAAGAATGACTAGGTGTACATGTATTCCATCTGATATTTACTAATGGTTTGGCGCTGAGCACCCTGGTGGGTCTGGCTAACTCCCCTTTAACCGTATGATTGCTGCGTTTTTGTAGATAACATATTCCAATGGTTATATCTACTGACCTGCTAACGATTTTGAAAACAATTTGACTGAAAATTGTTGGTGGCTAAGCCACCAACAACTTTCAGTCAAATTTCTTTCAAAATATTCAGCATGTTATTGCCCATTGAAATTATTGTCTTGTGGCATGCAGTAAACAGATAGTTAATGACGCTAGTTTTTATTACTACGATACTTGTTTACTTCTGATTCAAATATTTACCTAGACGAAGCTAACCTCCAAGGTTTACATGTAGTGACGGGTCCAATTTATGCACTGCATTTATGACAGGTTCATGTTACACGACTCGGCCTACATGATCCACAGTACAAAACCTTTATGTATTTTTAAATCTCTCTGCTAAAAGTAAATGAACCATACCGTTGTTATACCTGGGAAATTTTCAGTTCTCTGTTTATATATAGGAGCCTGAATAAAAAGCATCATACTGAATTTCACATAGGTCATACTGGTGCTCAGACGAAATTCCACCGGACAAAATCCCACTTGACATAATCTCACCCAGACAAAATCCCACCAGACACAATCCCACCCAGACAAAATCCCACATGGACAAAATCCCAACACACATAATCCCACATGGACAAAATCCCACATGGACAAAATTCCACTGGACAGATAGGGAGCAATCGGGACCACCTCAACATTGTAGAGGAGGCCACATATATTGACACAAAATAATAATTTTTTCAAAGCGGAAACAATCCGAATTTAACGTTGGGGACCAGCCTGTTGAAATAGTGGATGAATGCCTCTTCTTGGGAGAAGTATTCAGATATTATGGGAATTTAATACCGTGTATAAAAGGAAATCTGAAACAGGGCGTCAAAGCTATGTATGGACTAATAAAACGAATAAAGGAACTACAAATAGCGGTTGATCCCCAATGCACTCTCTTCGACACAATGATAACACTGATTTTAATCTACGCCTCTGAAGTATGGGGTTATGAAAAAGTGAACATAATTGAAACGTGTCAGATTAAGTTTCACAAAATTTTACTTAATTTTAAAAGTAGCACGTCAAATGCAATGATTTATGGAGAATTGGGAAGGTATACACGGCACATAGCAATAAAGTGCAACATGGTCCGATTCTGTTAGTTAATTCCGGATACAGTAAAACCTCTTCTATACGCTATTACATCTATCCAGAGTATGAAAATAATCATTCCATTAAATTTAAATGGATATAATTTATAAGAAACATTTTAATAACCACAGGAAATACGCATGCTATCAGGTCAGAAAACATCGATGTAAATCAATTAATAAAAAACGTTAGACAAACATTGCAAGAACAGTTTATTTACAAATACCTCCACCAAAAGAATTACTAGTAATAAGCCATTTTAGGACGTTAAACCATAGAATAGCCATAGATTCTGAACGCTGGACAGGTAAAGATAGAAAGGAGAGATTATGACCTGAGTGTAATGAAATAGAAGATGAAATACATTTTCTGTTTCATTGCAACAAATACGCAGACGAAAGAAACAAATATATATCAGTATTTTGCAGGCAAAATAACACTATTAAAAAACCAAAAGGATTGTTTGCTATATGAAACCCGCCCACTGATCAAACTATGCAAGCACCTCATACTGTCAAAGAAAAGGGTATAGCTGATACTAGCCTGAAGCTTCTACCTATCGTACAACTAACGACATAACGCTCAACGCAGCACATACAACACAGATTATGAAATCTGAGATAGACATAACTGTATGCATCTGAATAATAATAATAATAATAATAATAATAATAATAATAATAATAATAATAATAATAATAATAATAATAATAATAATAATAATAATAATAATGATATCGATGTAGTAATGTACAATTAGGATGAGATGTTCTGATGTATATAGTGAAGGTACTACCGCCAACAAATAAAATTTAATCTATGTATGCCTCATATGCGTTTGTAAGGCCTGAGTGAATAAAAAGTGAACTTGAACTTGCCGTCACATTTCGAATAGTTGCCAAATTGTCAGCGATCTCGGGGCTTTGACTTTTTAATCCAATTCAATTCAAGTAAATTGTATTTGCTTAGTTAAATATGAGAATATTTACCGCAGGTACGTGGCGCGGCGGGCCAGGACAACTGGTTAGCTGTGGATCTCGGGGTTGCGGATTTGGTGTTGTGCATTGCCGGATCATACAGAAACCGACTTCGAGAGCCGGTGGAACGTTCACGTTCCAGTGGGGTCGTGCGACCATTGCCGCCAAAGTTGAACCTCACTGTCTCGTCCACGCTGTTGGTGTCACCGGTGTGACGGTTCCACAGCTTCATTTTACGGCCAGGAGATAATAACTAAACAATGCATACAATATTTAATGGGGTAACAGTCAAACAATCGTACTCGTTTGCTGCTACCTGGGAGAAGTCTATTACATGGGGAAAGATGATGACTCATCATCGTGGTCCTTGCCGGAGGCACCTCAGAGTAAGATCGGTAAGTTATCCCCGCAATGGATGATCCTAGCCTGGCTTTTAGTTGTTGGTTCCAAGTCTAGTTTTAGCCGCCATTGGCAACGTAAGCTAACTACTTTTTAACATATAAGTCTGACGGGCGAGAATGATTGGTGACCGTGAGGCCATCCTACGGAACATCCCCCTCAGTAGACGCGTGCATACCTATCATGAGATGAGAGCTCCAGAATCGTATAACGATCCTGTCACCGTCAGGTCATGACCACACATAAAATCACAACGACAAATAACGGTACATAGGCGTTTGAAAAGCACATTTAAGTTTTAACGTGGGGACAAAGATGCAGCTATCCAACTGTAGTGATCTTCTCTGGAGGGTGCGGTGGGTTCTAAAACCACACCCAGTCACTGGTAGAGTTAGATGGAGAGCTGGATCCCTTCCATCACCAGTGTGTCGGGTACGGAGTGTTACTGATCCGTATCCGGGAAGCCAGCATTTACCTTTCGGTAGGGTTATGTAAAATCGCCCAGAGATGCACTGTAGGCCAGTAATTAATTATTTATAAATCTTTTCGCAGTGCTTCCTACTTTGGCAGGGTTTTCTAACTAACCAGTATCCGAAGAGAGGATACGCAGGATGGGGGTGGGGTGCAGGGGGGAGGGGGTGGGGCGGTGTATGCGGCCATCGTTATGTTATTTCTAGCCACTCTAGAACCCTAATAGTTCCAGAGCTAACTCTAAATACGGTGACGGAAGGAGGTCCAGACAATTAATAAGCCTGAAGGCTGGTGGAGCGTTGACAGAGACCATTACTCACAATGGAGGCCTTAAGGTAAATGCCCAATTTATTCAATCTACCCACAGTGCGGTGTTACATATCTGCTACTCCGGAAAACAGACTAACACAAAATGTCTCCTACCGAGTAGTCGTCCCTACTACTATAAACCTATCCTATCGAGCTAGAACAGTCCAGGTGTAGTCGGCCGCATGTCATGTTTGCATAATGAGAACATGAACAGCGACCTCAGTGAAAAATTGATGCAGTGCGGGGAACAAGGTGGTGCAGATGTTGTTGTTGTTGTATAGTAACCTAGTGATGCTGCGGTCCAAGAGTTTTTATAATAAACAAAACAATTTAACATGATGACTGCTGCCATATCACTAACTTTATAAAATACAGTGAGTAGAGTGGTCACTCGACCTTACGGTACCTATGAGAACGAAAAATGAGGATAATATATACATAATAATAAACTATAAAATTGCGGTCTTAAATGACTGGGACGTACCTATTAGTCATCAGTACCTGTTACATAAAAGTGATACAATAATAATATATTAAGACAGAGTACCTATTAGTCATCGGTACGGAAGAAGTCCCATATTCAAGATAGTTGAAAGCGCAATACAATTATGGCGCGAGATGGCATGATGCAGAAGTCAGCTGCTAGGAGAATACTGTAGACATACTACAGATATGGCTCATTCTCAAGAAAGGTGAAGACGATCCTTCACGGAAGGAGATGGCTAGTAGATATTCAAGCCCACATGAAAAGTTATTAATTTAACTGAGTGGTCTAAAAGTTCCATACTGGTGCGGAAGTTGAAAAGTGCCCTATAGTTCTTGATGTGCTACGGATGAAGGTTAGTTAATGCTGTTGCATTCTGATGGTTCACAAGACGAGATGCACTAAATAGCTCACACGATGCATCAAGCAATGTTCCCAATACTTCGGTCGAAAATGTCAAAAGGCTAACACATGATTTGCAGATTGATTTCCACCACTGGTTGCTTGGTACGGCAGATCTGGCGAGTCATCACCGAGCACGTCACTCGCGCCACATACTGGACAACGAGCTACATTGGGACCAAAAGGCCCATCCGCACGAAAGGTCCCTTTGCGGAGGTAGTGGCTTGGGCTACCTGACTTTAAGTTGTTTATTGCCCCTGGGTAATATCTTCCCGGGAGTTTACAAAAGCTGGCAGTTGTGGATGCGGTGGTTAGTACCCCAAAGAAAACGAGTCTGAAAACTGAAAGGATCCGCAGCAGACGTTGGATATCTGCGCTACGGAATGCAGTAACTTGTGCTCGTCATCTCAGACCAGGCATCTCACCACCACCTGACTGCTGGAGAATCTGATTTTTCGACCCTTTGTATACTGCCTGTGACGTCATAGATGGAATGCCGCAGCCAATCAGCGAGCGTGCTTTAGAGGCAGGGAAGCGGGTCACGCGATATGCTATAGTACTTATGTACTGAAAGCATACATGCGCCAAGCCTATGGGTTCAATATTTTGAAAATAGAATAAGTAGGCTCATTTAGCAATAACTCGGCCAATTCTTAACCGATTGAAAAATGGTAGAGTTTTGGCATTCTCGCGTCATTCTAGTCATGATTGAGACCAAGCACGGCGGGAAAGATGCTATTTAAAATGATCACGAGTACCAACTCGGTACTGTATAAGATGCTTTTTCTGCGCAACCCTAACGCGCGCCGCTAAGCAATCTCTGACGCCTGCGCATGCGCGCTACACGATCTTACAGACTTTTTACATTCCTCTTGTAATCTGCTCTACACATGCGTATCATCCTACCCAGGGGTCATCCTTCAACATATCCGGCCTGGCCGTCCCGTACCCAGACTATCTGGGACGGTTCGTACCTGACCGGTCGATCCGCGCTACACTTACATTTATCTGTTCTGCTTAAAAAATGTTAAATTTTGGAATAGACAGTTGTGTAGGGTAGGGACAGTCGGGAGCGGGTGGGTAGGTGGGGTTCGTCGTGTTAATTAATTAATTAAAATTATTATTAAGCCTCGAAATTTGGCGTAACCAAACGGATTGTTCCATTGTTGGTGAGGTAACTGGAAACTGTTGCTGTTTAACATATTCCAGTGGAAGTTATTTTGAATTTAATCAGCATTTTATACGTTTCTCTAAGGGTGGTCATCTAAATAAGCGATAGATAGAAAAAGATGTGGAAAGGATGAGGGTGGCTGCATTGTGTGAACGTACTGCAACCATGTTAGTAACAACACACAATTTTGCTGTGCTGGACATTGCTCTATTTCACCCAAACATTTTAACCAACTTTTTCAGCAAACAAGTTCCACAGAAAGCTGATCTGCCGCTGCTGCTACCACTACCGCTACCTCTACCGTTGCCACTACCGCTACCTCTACCGTTGCCACTACCGCTACTACTACTACTACTACTACTACTACTACTACTACTACTACTACTACTACTACTACTACTACTACTACTACTACTACTACTACTACTAGAACAACAACTACTACTACCACTACTACTACTACTACTACTACTACTACTACTACTACTACTACTACTACTACTACTACTACTACTACTATTACTACTATTACTACTACTACTACTACGACTACTACTACTACTACTACTACTACTACTACTACTACTACTACTACTACTACTACTATTAGAACAACAACTACTACTACTACTTTTTTTTTGTGGAAAATCCGACGCTGACACAGGCGGATACACTTCACGGAGGAACTCCTTTAAAAAGGCTTGCAAACCCCCATACTACTACTACTACTACTACTACTACTACTACTACTACTACTACTACTACTACTACTACTACTACTACGACTACTACTACTACTACTACTACTACTACTACTACTACTACTACTACTACTACTGCTACTACTATTAGAACAACTACTACTACTACTACTACTACTACTACTACTACTACTACTACTACTACTACTACTACTACTACTACTACTACTACTACTACTACTACTACTACTACTACTACTACTACTATTAGAACAACAACTACTACTACTACATTTTTTTGAGGGGGGGGGGGGAAAATCCGACGCTGACGCAGTCGGATACACTTCACGGAGGAACTCCTTTAAAAAGGCTTGCAAACCCCCATAAAAAATCGGTTAAAATAACAGGCTTTATTAATAGAATAACAATACAAACCTAACATGTCAAAACAGTGGTAGCTAAAATACTCTATTATCATATACCACATCCGTGGCATAACTACATGGAAAACATAATTAATAAAGAGCTGATAAAATAACATAATTCAACAAAGTCATTACTATTTGCACACAGTGTAGTAGTAGTAGACCAAATGGCGAGTATAGCTAACCAACAAGTGGTAAAGCGACTCATCAATAATTAGCAGTAAGCTACTGCTAATCATTGATGCCATTGAACCGATTCCTGACCGGCAGGCTAAGTAGATCATATGTAGTTTAACGTAGCACAACGTATAGTAGTAGGGCCAAATGGCGAGTGCAGCTCGCCAACAAGAGGCGAGGTGACTCGTCAATAAGTAACAAAAAGTCACTCATTGACGCCAGTTAGCCGATTCTTAAATGCCCAACGGACGTAGTAGCCTTTATATAATATAATGCACAAAGCAAAAGTATACAAACTATGACTACTTAGATGGCGCTTTGGGTTCACATTCTAAATTTACTTCATTGTAAGTTTTTGCAAATTACCCTGGAACAAATACACCTACAGTAAAGATTTACAACAGGAAGCTAATTGTAAGCTATCACACTCTGTTAACTTGAAAATCGGATCACCTCCAGAATATTGACATAATGCTCATTTGATATTTAAATATACTGATCCCAAGGTTAGGATATTCGTCAAGATTAGAGTCTCCTAAGGCATTTAAATTTTTTAATAAAGGCAATTAAATTAAATTAAAATAGCATTTATCAATATACAGCAGGCAGAATCTACTTTCTCTCCCATGTTCTACTAGCCTGTAAAATTCACAATGAATGCAGTTTATCAACAGTATCGAAATATAGCGTGTATGACTCTTTGGTGGTTGTTTCCTGTTTTATCTCTGGCCTCTAAACACTGATGCTTCCAAATGGCCCACACTCCTACAGATAACAGGGTTACTAACAATTCTTTCTCCTTGCTATTAATGATTCGTCCGATAGTTGAACAATCTTTGAACATATTTGTTTCAGCCATTAATTTCACATATTTGATTCCAAATTTAGCAAGGAGCATATTGATATATACCCAAAAGCATGTAGCTATCAACACTGTCTAAACAGATGGTGTATTGTTTCCTCCTCAGTATTACATAATAAACACTGGTCTGTACTTGTTATTTTGCACATATAGGTCAGATGGCCGACCCATAGCTGTCGATGGAGTAATCGCCATGCCAGGTCCCGTGCATTTGCTGGTAGATAAGGTAGATGTATTGTTTTCCACGCATTTTCCCAGTTATTTGGCGTGCATCCTAAAGTGTTCCAATGCCTAACTGCAATAGGAGTATGTCTCTGACTTTGCATTAGCATTCCATACCAGGCTCTAGATGCCATGTTTTATTTTATATGCTCCGACTTAAATACTAATGTTGGTTGCAACATATCTCTGTTGCCATGTGCTTTCGGCAATTTGAACCATTCACCAGGTATTGCATTCTTTATTCTAAGAAATAAGAGTTGGGCATCAATATGCCTCATTGATGTTGCTCTTGCTACATCCTGCATCGCAATCCATTTGTGAGATTTTGGATTAACTAAATCACGTAAATATTGAATGCAATTTTTTACCATAGGGGGCAAATATAATACAGTATCATTATCGCGAATCAACTCGTTGCCCAAAAGACGTTGCTCTAAGGCATCTTCCCAACAACTGGGTTGTGGCATTGATCGTGTAAATATCTTTAAAGCTTCGAGCTGTTCTTTATATATGTTTGGTATCTTCTGGAGGTTAGGTGGCAGTTTATTGCACAAAAATAAACATTCTACTGGAAATGGATCTACGTATCTTTGCAGAAGTGCCCTTGCAACACTTGACCAAGACGAGTTTGAAGTCAGTAACTTATTCAAGAATTTCAGTTTTAGAGAAGTATACTTTGCTAAAACATTAACCAAATCCAGGCCTCCATCATGCTTTTCATTGGTGATGATTGACTGCGATACTAAATGGGCATTGTCCTCGTATAAGAAGGACAAAAGTAACGTGTTGATCTTTGACTCTACTGATTTGGGCATATGAACTACAGAAGCGGTATACCACAGTCCAGATAAAATTAAATTATTAAGGACAAATGTCCTGCCAAATACAGTTAGGCGACGTCGTTTCCAATCTACTAATGTACACTTTAGCTTCGATAGCCTTTCTTCCCAGTTTATTATTACATCCTTGTCTCCACTAAAGTAAATACCCAAAATCTTTATGACATCATCTGACCAGTTAATATCCATAACATTGTCAGTTCTGTCCTTCAAGGCGCCCAGAAATAATCCCTTAGATTTGTCTCTATTGACCTTAAGCCCTGATGCCTTTTGAAAATCTGATAATACTCCTTTTAAAATTCTAAAATCTGAATTTTTACCTGCAAACACAGTCGTTTCATCTGCATATTGGGACACCTTTAGTGGCCTTTCTATGCCACGTATGCATATTCCTTGAAAATAATTACGTTGCTTCAAGGTGGCCCCTTACGATTCCATAGCTATGACGAATAGAAGCGGAGAAAATGAGCAACCCTGTCTGACACCTCATTCCAACACTACAGGTTCAGATAGATGATTATTTACTAAATAACAACTTGTTATAGCAGTATGTAAAATATTGACCCATTTAATAAATCTGGAACCAAAGCCAATATGGTCTAAAGACTTAAACAAGAAATCCTACTAAAATCAGTCAGACGCTTTCTCATTACCAAGTGCTATTATTACTGCTGGGATGCAATCCTGTTCAACTAATTGAATAAGGTCTCGTATAAGCAATGTGTTGTATAATCTTGTTCTTCCTGGTACAGAGCACGTTTGATCATCATCAATTACTTCGCCTAGGACTGCACCAAGTTTTAATGTTAGTGCCCGAGTAATAATCTTATAGTCTACACAGAGTAGAGAGATTGGTCTATAATTCTGTATTTTATTTCTGTCACCCCTCTTGTAGATATATCTATATCGATCATATGCTTGGGCCATCGATGGAGGGCGATGCCCTTGATTAAAAATGCTAGCTGCTATTTCTTCTAATACTGGACCAAATATGTGCCAGAATGTTTGATAAAATTCGACTGGAAGTCCGTCGCAGCCAGGAGACTTTTCTAACTTCATACCTTTGAGGGATTTTGTCAAATCATCAATTGTTAGTGATTGGTCACAACTTTCGCGACATGCATGTGCAAGTCTGCATTATATTGGCTAAAATATCTCTAGTTGCAGCTTCATCACTTCCCTCAGATTTACACAATGATTTGTAAAATTTGGATACTGTTTCCATCATCTCTGCATTTGAGGACCATCATTAGTCTTCAGTGAGCGCATTAATTTCTCTATACCTCTTGCTTTTTCCAAGTTACAAAAGTAAAGTGTAGGCCTTTCACCCTCGGTGTGCATTTGTTCTCTTGACCTTATTTTGGCCCCATCAAACTGATATTGCTCTATTTCAGTTGGTCTACCTTTTGATTTAACTAATAGTTCGTAATAATTATATTCTCCATCATTAATTTTCTTATTAATTTTACACACCGACCTCTGAAGCGCCTTTCTATGCTTTCGCATTCCTCGTGCTTTCCTCATGGAATACTGCCTTGAAATATGTTTCAGGTCGGATTTAACATCCTCCCACCAGTCTGTTATACATTCATACAAACTTCTCTTTTGATCCCAATGCCTCCAACAACTTTCTACACATTTGCGATAGCAACTATCTCGTAACAACTCTACGTTGAGTTTCCAAAATCTATCTCGTCATTTGATCCAGTCAGCATTGTCTAATGTGATGGAAAACATATTGTGATCAGAGAAAGTTACTGGTTTTATGTTAGTTTTACACATGTAACCTTTCAATGATCGTTCTACATAGATCCTGTCCAGTCTGGATGCTTTCTTTCCATCGGTTGAAAACCAAGTAAAGTCCCTGCCCTCTGGATTTTCAATCCGATAAGTGTCTAACAAGCTTTTATATTCACAGATGTGTTTCGAAATATTATGAGATGTGTCATTTCTGTCTTTAACTTCATCTAATATGCAATTAAATTCACCGCCCATAATTAGGTTTCCAGGTGTTCTGTCTTGAATTATTGTGGAAACATAATTTAGAAATTCACGACTCAGTTGATGAGAGGTTGGCGCATAAAGGCACATCAAATTTAAACTTTTGTTAGTACATTAGTTGATACACAAATCCATCGTCCATTTGTATCTGATGACGACGATATAACATCAACATAATTGAGCCAGCGGGGCAGGATAAGAATGGCCACTCCCACACTATTATCTTGTGATAAAGAGTACAAAATCTGCCCCTTTCAAATATCTTTGAGAGATTAATACAATTCAGTTTTTTGAATTTTGCTCTCTTGTAGAAAAGCAATACCAGCTCTCTCATTTGCTAATTCTTCAAGCAAGTGTTGCTGCTTGAATTCGATATTTAATCCTCTGCAATTGATGGTGCATATAATCATAATTTGTAAAATGATGTTTACAACCGCCATCATTAGATTAACTTGATTTGTTTTTTAGCTCGTTTCTTAGACTATTTACCTAATTTTCCTGCGAATTCAATGTTTCCTAGTTCTACCACAGACAAATATTCATATTTGGAAATCTCAGAATCATGGCACAGTAGACGCTATTTCACGCCTCTCGCCGTTACATATGGCACTAACACTTCACCACCTTCTGATCTGTACATTACCATTTCATCTTTCATCTGTGAACTCTGTGTTTGAATGGACACATCTGATTCTGCAACTGACATTTTATCATCATCCATATCATTTACTTCAATCTCAGATTCTGAGCTATTGTCTTCTTTATGACGCTTATTGCTACTTCTAAATCGACCGAACTTTCCGTCTTCTGAGTCCTAAACTTATCCTGTCCTAATTTTAATTCATCTTCTAAAGGAATTGTAAACTGGCACTTCTGTAACATAAGATCATCATTTTTCTGCGTGTCCTTTACAGCCACGTTTGGCTCAACTGCATTTTGATTATTTTCTTGACCTACGGTTATACCCTCCTCTAATACTTGAATTTCATCAACTGCAGTTACTTTAACAGGATTTGATGATTTGTTTGTGTCATTTTCAGTGGCATGAACCACAACAACAGCTTCCGTAGCGATTGCTTCAGAAGCATTTGACTCAGTTGCATCCTTTAATGGGCGATTATCTCCTGATACTGAGGGCTTGTTTTGCTTTTTTGGACAGCGCCATCTAAAATGGTCAACTGAACCACGGAGCAAACATTTGTTTCGATTGGGACAATCTGTTCCAAATGGTCAGTACTTAGACAGATCCGGCATTCTTTAATTTGACCTCTATACCACAAGGGCAGGACAAAGCTGCCATCAAGCGTCAATCTGCTTGGTAAAGGGCTATCCACTTTATCAAACCAGATACGTCTTACTCCGTTTTCTAGCATTCTGTCAAAGGGATATGTTTCCCGTTCAATCTTTTGCACTTTACCATACTCCTTGAGTTCATTCATGATTCTGTCATCTGGAATTTCTAGTGGAACTTTCATCTTGACTAGCAACCTATCTGACTCGATTTCCTCTACGTTACAAACTTCGCCTTTTACAATAAGAACATCTTCTAGAATCTATTCCTTGACCCCCTCATTTGACACTGTTACAGTCCATACAGTTTTAGTAACATTGATAAGCCCCTGCAAAGCAGCAGGTCCCGCGCCAACGATGTCCTTTAACCCACGATACACGTCAATGGCCATGACACCCAACCCCTTAGTTGTTATTTTAAGGCTTAGGTTACGCTTATAGGTTGCCATGGTGTTTATAAAAAGAGGAAACCCATACTACTACAATATATAATACAAATATATACCACCAAGACGTCGGGGAAAGAGCTAAACACTAAATAAATAGTGTCCCCTTTTGAAACCCTGACGTCTACCAACAAACATACGAATAGAGAGTACAGTCGTATATTTGTTAGTTTGAAACTGGTCCACGGACCGTCACTTCTCAGAAATCCCCTCAGAGCAGTCAACCATCGGGTCTCAAGACCCCATCCCCAACAGGGAAACTGCCACAGCCCAGCTTCTCTCCAATTCCATGTCCAAGTAATGCACCGGTTGTGCGTCCTATTAAATTTGCAAATAGACCCAAACAACCAACCATGTTAGAGAGAAACATTTTTTGGAAATTTCGTCATGAAATCGAAAAAATAATTGACTGGCGACTACCTGTTCTCACGAACAAAGTACTCATCTTTGGAGCTTCGAACCTGAGTCGCATTAATGTTGAGGCCCACCCTGAATCGCAAGTTGCCTGCTACCCAGGAGCTAAATTGTGTCATGCTAGAGGAATAGTTCAAAAGTACACTGGATCATTTAAACCAGAGAAAATAGTGATTAACATTGGTATTGAAGATATGAATGAACCCATCTCTAGTTCAAAACATAGATTAATGCTGCTTTTCAGTATGATTAAGTCCAAATTCCCAAAGACTACGATTTACCTCGCAAAACTTAACTATTCATGTTGGTTGACAGCTCAGCAGAGGTTGATGATTCAGTCCCTCAATTCGACGGCTGAATCATCAAAATCTGTGACTATCATTCCTGCACTCAGACTCTCCGAATTTAATGTTGTTAAGGATAACATACATTGGACTGAAAAGACAGCTAGCTCTAGGTATTCTGCCTGGCTTAAATTCTTAAATTCAAACTAGACAGGGGCCACGGTAACATCCGCCCGGAAATAGGACTGGGCAGTAATATTGTCAATCTAACTGGCTCCCCATTAGGTGAAGCAGAGCAGTCACTGCCCAATTTCGGTCTTACGTTTGTCCCAACACCAAAACCTAAAACAGGTTTGGATGCCCTTTTAGATAATGGCTGCATGGAAACATCTGAATTTAGCCACCGTATTAAGTTAGCAGACTTCTTTCGTAACTGTAATAGTAACATTCTACCATTCATTGAAAAAACTGGCTGGGCACCAAACGTAAAACTCCTGGACCCAGCGATCGGTGAAATCATAGAACTCGTTACAGAACATGTTAAAAATTCTACATTCCCTAATAACCAACGAAATTTACCCAATGAGGAACGCCAGGCCCTAATTGAATTGTATAAAAACAGCGAAATTGTCATCAAACCTGCAGATAAAGGATCGGCGACTGTAATAATGCTTAAGGATAACTATAAATGTGAAGCACAACGACAACTTAGTAACCTAAAGCATTACCAGAAACTAACCGAGCCACTTTGGCAAAATAATTGTAGCAAATTTAATGGGATTCTTAAAAAATTGCTTGATAGAAAGAAGATCACTGAAAAGCAACATAAGTATCGCTTTGCTAAGCTTGAGTCAAAACCACGGACTTTCTATCTTTTGCCAAAAATTCATAAACCCATAGATTCGTGGTTGGACCCAATGTCACAGCCCGGGCGACCTATAATCTCTGATTGTGGTTTAGAATCCTACAGAATCAGTGAATACATCGATTACCATCTACAGCCAATAGCAAATAGAGACCCCGGCCTCTTGAAAAACACAGAAGACTTCTTATCGCAGGTCTCTGAGACCTGGATACCTCCGAATTCATTCCTGATCACGCTTGACATCGATGCTATGTATACAAATATTGACATCGAGAAGGGTATAAATTCTATCCGTAAAGCATTCGTGAACTACCCAGATACTAACAGGGCAGATAGAGAAGTTATAACTCTATTAGAGCTGAGTCTGAAAGGCAATGATTTTGAATTTGATGGCGAAATTTACCAACAAATTCGCGGCTGCATGATGGGCAAGCGCTTTAGTCCAGGATTTGCCAATATTTACGTAGCAGAGTGGGAGGAGGAAACGTTAGAAAAGTGTCCAAAACAGCCCCTCATTTATCGCAGATGCCTTGATGACATTTCTATGATTTGGCAACACACAAAGGCAGAGTTAGATGAATTTTTCGAAATTCTGAACAATCATGATCCGAATATCAAATTAAAAGCATCCATTGACGAGATGTCTGTAGATTTCCTGGATGTAACTGTATATAAAGGTCTAAAGTATGAGACAACTGGCTACTTAGACTACAAAGTGTATTTCAAACCAACCGATTCGCATCAGCTATTACACAAAAAATCTTTCCATCCGCCGCATACTTTTAAAGGAATTGTAAAATCCCAAATAATCCGTTTTAACAGGAATTCGAGTGATAGGAAAAACTTTGAAGAAGCGTGCTCTACCCTATTCAAAGCCCTCAAACGACGAGGTTACTCCTCTCGATTCTTACGCAAAATCAAATCTGAAACATTGGATGTCTTGGAAACCATTCCCGATAATGCCTCAAATCATCAGCCTACCAAAATTTCTCACAATCGTCCGATTATAGGTGTAGGCGAATCTTGCAAATGCGGAAAGAAAAGGTGCAAGTTAGATGAATTTCTCCCAAACCAGAATACTTTCACGAGCTTTCAGAACAAAAGCAAGTTCCAACTTCAGTCTAATCTAGATTGTGACTCTTAAAATGTTATTTATCTAATTTCATGCAAATTGTGCCAAAAACAGTATGTCGGCGAAACCAAATGTCCATTAAGATGGCGGGAAACCCGACACCTCTCAGATATTAGGCTAGAGGAAGACACACATGTTTCCGAACATTTAGTCTTCCTGACCATCTAGTCCCTCGTGACATTGAAATTATGCCGATTGAACAGCCACCCCTTTCAGATACGGCAGGAGAAACTGATAAACCAAAAAACTTCGAGAATCGTTTTGGATTAAAGAACTCGAAACACAGTGGCCAAGGGGAATAAACTCGAACCCAGGCTTATCTGATCAACGTGACAAAATTCCATTCATTCTGACCTATAATCGGAAAAACGTTGAAATTTTCAAAATCTTGAAAGATGAGTATCAAAACCTACAGGAGAAACTGAAACAACCCTTTTCCAAGCGTCCAGTAATTGCGTTTAAGAAAAGCCTGAATCTACGTGACATCTTGGTAAAAGCAAAACTCAAATAACTGTCCAGAATATCCATCTCAATCATTCAACATTATCCCTTTCATGATGGTCAGCCAAAAGCGGTCCCTTTAATGATCTTGGGCAATGTCCATTTGTCGGCGGGGATTGGAGTATTTTTGAAAATTTACCGCTGTAATGACTGGCTCGGGAACTTAAAAAATTAAGCACATATTTGGACTTTATTGAACAAATTTAACCAGTAAAGGGATAATATTAATGCCATATGGGTTTCCTCAAACAAAATGACAAATCACGGGCAGTAAGATAAACCAAAATATCTTAAATTAGTGAAATTTGTCAATTATTGAAGATTCTGAGCCGGCGCGTTGACAATATTGACTACTACTACTACTACTACTACTACTACTACTACTACTACTACTACTACTACTACTACTACTACTACTATTACTACTACTACTACTACTACTACTACTACTACTACTACTACTACTACTACTACTACTACTACTACTATTACCACAAGCAACAACAACAACAACAACTACTACTACTACTACTACTACTACTACTACTACTACTACTACTACTACTACTACTACTACTTGAGGCAGTCAGATACACTTCATGGAGGAACTCCTTTAAAAAGCTTGCAAACCCCCATAAAAAATCGGATGAAATAGCAGGCTTTATTAATAGAATAACCATACAAACCTAACATGTCAAAACAGTGCAAGCTAATATACTCTATAATCATATACCACAACCGTGGCATAACTACATAGAAAACATAATTAATAAAGAGCTGATAAAATAACATAATTCAACAAAGACATTGCTATTTGCACACCGTGTAGTAGTAGGCTCAAATGGCGAGCATAGCTAACCAACAAGTGGTAAAACGACTCATCAATAATTAGCAGTCAGTTCCTGGTACGCATTGATGCCATTGAGCAGATTCATGACCGGCAGGATAAGTAGATCATATGTAGTTTAACGTAGCACACCGTGTAGTAGTAGGGGCAAATGGCGAGTGCAGCTCGCCAACAAGTGGCGAGGTGACTCATTGATAAGTAACAAAAAGTCACTCATTGACACCAGTTAGCCGACTCTTAAATGCCCGGCGGACGTGTAGCCTTTATGTAATATAATGTACAAAGCAAAAGTATACAAACTATGACTACATAGATGGCACTTTGGGTTCACGTTCTAAATTTACTTCATAGTAAGTTTTTGCAAATTACCCTGGAACAAATACACCTACACTAAACATTTACAACAGGATGCTAATTGTATATATGTAAGACATCATCCTCTGTTAACCTAACGAACTCGAAAATCGGATCACCTCCAGGATATTGACGCGATGCTCATTTGATATTTAAATATACTGATTCCCAAGGTTAGGATATTCGTCAAAATTATCATCGCCTATGACATTAAAATGCTAAAATAAAGTCAATTAAATAAAATAAAATACCATATATCAATATACAACAAGCAGTGAGTGTGCTAGCTTGTACAAGTTCTGCTTCTGCCATTTTTAGATATCCGTGTTCAATTGATACGAGGCCAGTTTTGCACCATACATCTTTAAATCTACTTTCTTTTCCATGTTCCACTAGCTTGTAAAATTCACGATGAATGCAGTTTATCAACAATGATCGGAATATAGCGTGTATGGCTCTTTGGTGGTTGTTTCCTGTTTTATCTCTGGCCTCTAAACACTGATGCTTCCAAATGGCCCACACTCCTACAGATAACAGGGTTACTAACAATTCTTTCTCCTTGCTATTAATGATTCGTCCGATAGTTGAACAATCTTTGAGCATAATTGTTTCAGCCATTAATTTCACATATTTGATTCCAAATTTAGCAAGGAGCATATTGATATATACCCAAAAGCATGTAGCTATCAACACTGTGTAAACAGATGGTGTATTGTTTCCTCCTCAGTATTACATAATAAACACTGGTCTGTACTTGTTATTTTGCACATATAGGTCAGCTGGCCGACCCATAGCTGTCGATGGAGTAATCGCCATGCCAGGTCCCGTGCATTTGCTGGTAGATAAGGTAGATGTATTGTTTTCCACGCATTTTCCCAGTTATTTGGCGTGCATCCTAAAGTGTTCCAATGCCTAACTGCAATAGGAGTATGTCTCTGACTTTGCATTAGCATTCCATACCAGGCTCTAGATGCCATGTTGTATTTTATATGCTCTGACTTAAATACTAATGTTGGGTGCAACATATCTCTGTTGCCATGTGCTTTCGGCAATTTGAACCATTCACCAGGTATTGCATTCTTTATTCTAAGAAATAAGCGTTGGGCATCAATATGCCTCATTGATGTTGCTCTTGCTACATCCTGCATCGCAATCCATTTGTGAGATTTTGATTTAACTAAATCACGTAAATATTGAATGCCATTTTTGGCCATAGAGGGCAACTATAATACAGTATCATTATCACGCATCAACTCGCTGCCCCAAAGACGTTGCTCTAAGGCATCTTCCCAACAACCAGGTTCTGGCATTGATCGTGTAAATATCTTTAAAGTTCGAGCTGTTCTTTTTATACGTTTGCTATCTTCTGATGGTTAGGTGGCAGTTTATTGCACAAAAAACCCTATTCTACTGGAAATGGATCTACGTACCTTTGTAGAAGTGTCCTTGCAACTCTTGACCAAGATGAGTTTGAAGTGAGTAACTTATTCAAGAATTTTAGTTTTAGAGAAGCACACTTTGCTAAAACATTAACCAAATCCAGGCCTCTATCATGCTTTTCATTGGTGAGGATTTTTTGACTGCGATACTAAATGGGCATTGTCCTCGCATAAGAAGGACAAAAGTAACGTGTTGATCTTTGACTCTACTGATTTGGGCATATGAACTACAGAAGCGGTATACCACAGTCCAGATAAAATTAAATTATTACGGACAAATGTCCTGCCAAATACAGTTAGGCAACGGCGTTTGCAATTTACTAATGCACACTTTAGCTTCGATAGCCTTTCTTCCCAGTTCATTATTACATCCAGTTCTCCACTAAAGTAAATACCCAAAATCTTTATGACATCATCTGACCAGTTAATATCCATAACATTGTCAGTTCTGTCCTTCCAAGCGCCCAAAAATAATCCCTTAGATTTGTCTCTATTGACCTTAAGCTCTGATGCCTTTTGAAAATCTGATAATACTCCATTTAAGATTCTAAAATCTGAATTTTTACTTGCAAACAGTCGTATCATCTGCATATTGAGACAGCTTTAGTGCCCTTTCTATGCCACGTATGCGTATTCCTTGAAACTCATTACGTTGCCTCACGGTGGCCCCCAACGATTCCATAGCTATGACGAATAGAAGCGGAGACAATGAACAACCCTGTCTGACACCTCATTCCAACACTACAGGTTCAGATAGATGATTATTTACTAAATAGCAGCTTGTTATATCAGTATATACAATACTGACCCATTTAATAAATCTGGAACCAAAGCCAATATGGTCTAAAGACTTAAACAAGAAATCCCATTCAAGTCTATCAAACGCTTTCTCGTTATCAAGTGCTATTATTGCTGCTGGGATGCAATCCTGTTCAACTAATTGAATACGGTCTCGTATAAGCAATGTGTTGTTTAATATTGTTCTTCCTGGTACAGAGCACGTTTGATCATCATCAATTACTGCGCCTAGGACTGCGCCAAGTTTTAATGTTAGTGCCCGAGTAATAATCTTATAGTCTACACAGAGTAGAGAGATTGGTCTATAATTCTGTATTTTATTTCTGTCACCCTCTTGTATATAAGCCGAACATATGCTTGGGCCATCGATGGAGGGCGATGCCCTTGCTTAAAAATGCTAGCTGCTATTTCTTCTAATACTGGACAAAATATGTGCCAGAATGTTTTGATAAAATTCGACTGGAAGTCCGCCGCAGCCAGGAGACTTTTCTAACTTCATACCTTTGAGGGATTTTGTCAAATCATCAATTGTTAGTGATTGGTCACAACTTTCGCGACATGCATCTGGAAGTCTGCGTTATATTGGCTAAAATATCTCTAGTTGCAGCTTCATCACTTCCCTCAGATTTATACAATGATTTGTAAAATTTGGATACTGTTTCCATCATCTCTGCATTTGAGGACACTGATACACCATCATTAGTCTTCAGTGAGCGCATTAATTTCTCTATACCTCTTGCTTTTCCAAGTTACAAAAGTAACGTGTAGGCTTTTCACCCTCGGTGTGCATTTGTGCTCTTGATCTTATTTTGGCCCCATCAAACTGATATTGCTCTATTTCATTTAGTCTACCTTTTAATTTAACTAATAGTTCGTAATAATTATATTTTCTCCATCATTAATTTTCTTATTAATTTTACACACCGACCTCTGAAGCGCCTTTTTACGCTTTCGCATTCCTCGTGCTTTCCTGATAGAATACTGCCTTGAAATATGTTTCAGCCCGGATTTAACATCCTCCCACCAGTCTCATACATTCATACAAACTTCTCTTTTCATCCCAATGCCTCCAACAATTGTCTACACATTTGCGATAGCAACTATCTCATAACAACGCTACGTTGAGTTTCCAAAATCCAACTCCTCGCTTGATCCAGTCAGCATTGTCTAATGTGATGGAAAACATATTGTGATCAGAGAAAGTTACTGGTTTTATGTTAGTTTTACACATGTAACCTTTCAATGATCGTTCTACATAGATCAAGTCCAATCTAGATGCTTTCTTTCCATCGGTTGAAAACCAAGTAAAGTCCCTGCCCTCTGGATTTTCAATCCGATAAGTATCTAACAAGCTTTTATATTCACAGATGTGTTTCAAAATATTATGAGATGTGTCATTTCTGTCTTTAACTTCATCTAATATGCAATAAAGTCACCGCCCATAGTTAGGTTTTCAGGCGTTCTGTCTTGAATTATTGTGGAAACATAATTTAGAAAGTCACAACGCAATTGATGAGAGGTTGGCGCATAAAGGCACATTAAATTTAAACTTCTGTTTAGTACATCAATTGATACACAAATCCATCGTCCATTTGGATCTGATGACGACGATATAACGTCAACATAGTTGAGACAGCGGGGCAGGATAAGAATGGCCACTCCCGCACTATTATCTTGTGATAAAGAAAAAAATATCTGCCCTTTTGAAATATCTTTGAGAGATTCATACACTTCAGTTTTTTGAATTTTGGTCGCTTGTAGAAAAGCAATATCAACTCTCTCATTTGCTAATTCTTCAAGCAAGTGTCGCTGCTTGAATTCGATATTTAATCCTCTGAAATTGATGGTGCAGATAATCATAATTTGTAAAATGATGTTTACAACCGCCATCATTAGATTAACTTGATTTGTTTTTAGCTCGTTTCTTAGACTATTTACCTAATTTTCCTGCGAATTCAATGTTTCCTAGTTGTACCACAGACAAATATTCATATTTGGAAATATCAGAATCATGGCGCAGTAGACGATATTTCACGCCTCTCGCCGTTACATATGGCACTAACACTTCAGCCCTTCTGATCGGTACATGACCATTTCATCTTTCATCTGTGAACTCTGTGTTTGAATGGACACATCTGATTCTGCAACTGACACTGTATCATCATCCATATCATTTACTTCAATCTCAGATTCTGAGCTATTGTCTTCTTTATGACGCTTATTGCTCCTTAAGTTACATTTGGCAAGAGCGTCATTTACCATATCTTCAAGCTGACTTAAATCAAGTGGACTTAGCGGAAAATCGACTGAACTTTCCGTCTTCTGAGTCCTAAACTTATCCTGTCATAATTTTAATTCATCTTCTAAAGGAATTGTAAACTCGCACTTCTGTAAGATAAGATCATCATTTTTCTGCGTGTCCTTTACAGCCACGTTTGGCTCCACTGCATTTTGATTATTTTATTGACCTAAGGTTATACCCTCCTCTAATACTTGAATTTCATCAACTGCAGTTACTTTAACAGGATTTGCTGATTTGTTTGTGTCATTTTCAGTGGCATGTACCACAACAACAGCTTCCATAGCGATTGCTTCAGACGCATTTGACTCAGTTGCATCCTTTAATGGGCGATTATCTCCTGATACTGAGGGCTTGTTTTGCTTTTTTGGACAGCGCCATTTAAAATGGTCAACTGAACCACAGAGCAAACATTTGTTTCGATTGGGACAATCTGTTCCAAATGGTCAGTACTTAGACAGATCCGGCATTCTTTAATTTGACCTCTATACCACAAGGGCAGGACAAAGCTGCCATCAAGCGTCAATCTGCTTGGTAAAGGGCTATCGACATTATCAAACCAGATGCGTCTTACTCAGTTTTCTAGAGTTCTGTCAAAGGGATATGTTTCCTGTTCAATCTTTTGCACTTTACCATAATTCTTGAGTTCATTCATGATTCTGTCATCTGGAATTTCTAGTGGAACTTTCATCTTCACTAGCAACCTATCTGACTCGATTTCCTCTACGTTACAAACTTCGCCTTTTACGATCAGAACATCTTCTAGAAGCTTTTCCTTGACCCCCTCATTTGACACTGCTACATTCCATACAGTTTTAGTAACATTGATAAGCCCCTGCAAAGCAGCAGGTCCCGCGCCAACGACGTCCTTTAACCCACGATACACGTCAATAGCCGTGACACCCCACCCCTCAGTTGTTATTTTCAGGCTTAGGGTACGCTTATAGGTTGCCATTATGTTTATAAAAAGAGGAAACCCATACTACTACAAAATATAATACAAATATATAACACCAATTCGTCGGGGAAAGAGCTAAACACTAAATAAATAGTGTCCCCTTTTGAAACCCTGACGTCTACCAACAAAAATACGAATAGAGAGTACAGCCGTATATTTGTTAGTTTGAACCAGTTATTAAGTGGTTCACTAACACCTAACCGATTAAAGTGGTTTCCTAATGCATACTAACATATTACAGTCATATATTTGTTAGTCTGTTCGAGTTGACCGGGGACAGCCAACTGAATATAAAGATTTATATAATCAAAGTACTAAGCTTGCGCTTACAAATGACAAAGGAATTAAATCTACTCACTCAAGCGATCTTGCCAAATATAATGAGCTATCCAACAAACTATAGAAATAGCATATTGGCGCGGGGAGAAATGTATTGCATTGACCACAGTAAGAGGAGCCCTATTAAATGGCGGAAACCGCCAGCTAAGAGGAGTGCCTTAAGAAAATGGAGACACAAAATCCGCTCCAACCAAGACAAGAATTTACAAATATAAACATAAAGTTTGAAAGGAAAAACTAATACGAAATATGTGTACAAAATTTATCTACAAAATCGCGCTAGAAACTAGCAAATTCGGGTAGCAATTGCAGAGCTAAATAAACGCGTACGTTTGCTATTACTACTACTACTACTACTACTACTACTACTACTACTACTACTACTACTACTACTACTACTACTACTACTACTACTGCTACTACTACTACTACTACTACTACTACTACTACTACTACTACTACTGCTACTACTACTAACTACTACTAACTACTACTAACTACTAACTACTACTACTACTACTACTACTACTACTACTACTACTACTACTACTACTACTACTACTACTACTACTACTACGACTACTACTACGACTACTACGACGACGACGACGACGGTGGCGGCGGCGGCTGCTGCTGCTGCTGCTACTACTACTACTACTACTACTATCGTGTGATTCAATGGTAGCGATTTTACAAATTGGTATTATGTACGGATGAGAGTTTGTCCGGTAGTCACCGTATTAAGTTAGCAACTTCTTTCATAACTCTAATAACATTCCACCATTCATTGAAAACACTGCCTGGGCACCAAACGTAAACTCGGTGACCCAGCGATCGGTGAAAGCATAGAACTATTTTCAGAACGTGTCAAAAACTCCACATTTCCTAACGATCAACCAAATTTACCTCTGGCGAACGCCAGGCCCTAATTAAATTCTCTATAAACAGCGAAATTGTCATCAACCTGCAGATAAAGGATCAGCGACTGTAATAATACTTAAAGACCACTATAAACGTGAAGCACAACGACAACTTAATAACCCAAAGCATTACCAGAAACTAAACGAACCAATTTGGCAAAATAATTGCAGCAAATTTAATGAGATCTAAGCTTGAGTCATTGAACTACTACTACTACTACTACTACTACTACTACTACTACTACTACTACTACTACTACTACTACTACTACTACTACTACTACTACTGCTACTGCTTTTGCAAAACTTGAGTCAAAACCACGGACTTTCTATCTTTTGCCAAAACTCCATAAACCCATAGATTCGTGGATGGACCCGATGTCACCACCCGGACGACCTATACTCTCAGATTGTAGTTCAGAATCCTATAGAATCAGTGAATGCATCGACTATCATCTACAGCCAATAGCAAATAGCCATCCCAGCTTCTTGAAAAACACAGAAGACTTCTTATCCCAGGTCTATGAGACCTGGATACCTCTAAATTCATTCCTGGTCACACTTGACATCGATGCTATATATATGCAAACATTGACATCCAGGAGGGTATAAATTATATTCGTAAAGCATTCGTGAACTACCCAGATACAAACAGGCCAAACAGAGAAGTAATATCTCTATTAGAACTTAGCCTAAAGGGAAATGATTTTAAATTCGAAATTTACCAACAAATCTGCGGCTGCGCGATGGGCAAGCGCCCATTTTTTGTCAATATTTACGTAGCAGAGTGGGAGGAGGAAGCGTTAGAATAGTGTCCAATTCAGCCGCTCATTTATCGCAGGTACCATGGTGACATTGTCATAACCTTGCAGCACACAAAGGCAGAGTTTGACGAAATTTTCGAAATTCTGAACAATCACGATCCGAATATCAAATTAAAAGCAAACACTGACGAGATGTCTGTAGATTTCCTGGATGTAACTGTATATAACTGTCTAAAGTATTAAACAACTGGCTACTTAGACTACAAAGTGTAATTCAAACCAACCGATTCGCATCAGCTACTGCACCAAAAATCTTTCCATCCGCCGCATACTTTTAAAGGAATTGTAAAATCCCAAATAATCCGTTTTCACAGGAATTCGAGAGATGGGAAAAACTTTGAAGAAGCGTGCTCTACCCTATTCAAAGCCCTCAAACCACGAGGTTGCTCCTCTCGAGTCTTACTCAAAATCAAATCTGAAACATTGGATGGCTTGGAAACCATTCCAGATAATGCCTCAAATCATCGGCCTACCAAAATTTCTCACAATCGTCTGATTATAGGTGTAGGCGAATCTCGCAAATGCGGAAAGAAAAGGTGCAAGTTAGATGAATTTCTCCCAAACCAGAATACTTTCACGAGCTTTCAGAACAAAAGCAAATTCCAACTTCAGTGTAATCTAGATTGCGACTCTGAAAACGTTATTTATCTAATATCATGCAAATTGTGCCAAAACAGTATGTCGGCGAAACCAAATGTCGATTAAGATGGCGGGCAACTCGATACCTTTAAGATATTAGGCTAGAGGAAGACACATGTCTCCGAAATTATGCCGATTGAACAGCCACCCCTTTCGAATACGGCAAAAGAAACTGATAAACAAAGAACACTCCGAGAATCGTTCTGGAAATAAAGAATTCGAAACACAATGGTCAATGGGCATAAACTTGGACCCAGGCTTATCTGATCAACGTGACAAAATTCCATTCATTTTTACCTATAATCGGAAAAAACCGTTGAAATTTCCAAAATCCGAAAGATGAGTAGGCCTATCAAAACCTACAGGAGAAACTGAAACACCCCTTCAACAAGCGTCCAGTAACTGCGTTTAAGACAAATGCGAATCTACGTGACATCTTGGTAAAAGCAAAACTCAAATAGCTATCCAGAATATCAATCTCGATTATTCAACATTAATTCTTTCATGACGAAGTCAGCCAAAAGCGGCCCCTATAGTGATCTTGGGGAATGCCCATTTGCCGGCCGGGATACTATTTTTGAAAACTTACCACTGTAATGACTGGCTCGGGAACCGAGATAGCCATTATTCCAGTCGCATATTCTCTGGAATGACCTTGTCTGTGCAAATGTACATTAAATAGCTAAACACATATTTGATTTTATTGAACAAATTTAGCCATTAACGGGTTAAGATTAATGCCATATGGCTTTCCTCAAACAAAATCACAAATCTCGGGCAGTAAGATAAACAAAATTATTACCCCCTCAGTAATGTCATATGGCCAAATGCTGTTAATTGATTGGTTAAGATCAGGGATGGATGATCTGGTATTTCCCTCACTCGAGGGAAAATGCCACACGGTATCCCCCGAGCGAAAAACGTCTTTTAGTTTTACTGCGCAGCTAGCCATAAAGCGCATTATAATAATATGCGTGTTGCTAAAATGGCGGATACACGCCGGCTTCGGAATTGTTGAATTTCAAGATTTCAAGCCCATACAGAAGTATGATGTTATTCCAGAATAACTCTCTAACGTGAACAGACCATAGACGCCGTTTTTTGGCGTACAGCCAAGGCAAAAAGTGGTCAATTTCACTCTTGCAGAACTAGCCTAGAGATGTCTAATTCAAGAATTGCTTTGTCACGTTATGACAAAATCTCTCTTCGACGTCTGAGGGGTAACAAATTCGTTACACCATTGTTTTGACTTGGGTACAGGCTGTTGTTACCACTCGCGCAAACAATTATATTTAAAATGTTCCCCCCTCGCTACGCTCTGGAGATACAACGTTTGAGAGCGTGGTAACAGCCTGTACCCCGTCAAAACACTGGTGTAACTAATGGTATCCCCGTCAAAATACTGGTGTAACTAATAATAATTCAGTTTTTGAATGTTTTCAATTATTGAAGATTCTTAGCCAGTGCGTTGACAATATTAACTACCATCGTATGCTTTTACTAATTGGTATTATGTACGGGTGATCCTTTGTCCGGTGGGGTTTTCTCCGGGTGGGATTTTGTCCAGGTGGGATTTTGTCCAGTGAGAATTTATGGAGGTGAGATCATGTCCGGTGGGATTTTGTCCGATGGGCTTATGTCTGGTGGGATTTTGTCCAGGTGGGATTTTGTCCAGGTGGAATTTTTGTCCATGTGGGATTTTGTCCAGGTGAGATTGTCCGGTGAGATTATGTCCGGTGGGATTTTGCCCAGTGGAATTTTTGTGCGGTGGGATTATGTCCGGGATTCCTTAAATATTCTGCGTTAATGGACCTCTCCAGTTTTAGTTATGCCCCACCCATGCTTAGTTAATCTCCACTCACCCTTCGCCCGTGTTGGGATCGATCAATCCCCAAAGGCCCTGACTATCAATTTCCAGAAAACTATACAGGTAAGCACTTAAATATTTTGAAACTAATTTGACTGGCGTCCAGTCAAATTAGTTTCAAAATATTCAACAGAATGTTTATTAAATAGTAAAATCATACAATTTGTACAACAACGCTTAGTCAGTCTTCATTTATGCGTTCGTAACGTGCTTCATTCATGACGGCATTGCTTATGACGTAAATACGTGAGAGTTGATAATGACGTCATATGATATTGAATGGGATAAACTGGAAAGGTCCATTACGTTTTGTTGGCCCTACTGATGTGGTCCATACTACACGGATGTCTCCTATATGCAACCATGCGCAAAGACGTTACGCTAAATAATGCCATGGTTTGAGATGTAATTGCATAACCGCATAATAGCACGCGCGCGGTCGTCCGCAAACAGCTCCCGGGCATTATTATATCAATTATTAGGCCATACATATAGCGGGTGTAACGATGTTATCATACTTTTCAATAGTTATAAAGTCTATTGGTATACATGGGCGAATGTTATTAAGCGCCACAAAGCGATCAAAATGTTGATTATATCAATTAACCCTTTAAAGGCCTGATCACAAAGGAGAGCGGTAGCGGTACGCGGTGACTGCACAACGATAAACCAACCGCGTGGTATGCCAATTTAGGAATCCAGTTTTAGCTATGCTCCGCCCATCTCTAGCCAAGCTCCACCCACACTTCGCCCCTGTTGGGATTGATGAATTGATCCCCGAACACCCTGACTATCGATTTCCAGAAAACAATACGCCAGGTAAGTTGTTGAATATTTTGAAACTAATTTGACTAGGTGCTGTAGGTGCCTATTGCACCAACATCGCTCCGTCAAATTAGTTTCAAAATATTCAACATAAAGTTTCTTAAATAGTAAAGACATACAATTCGTATAACAACGCTTAGTCCGTCATCAATTAAGCGTTTGTGACGAACTTACCTACGCCATTCATGTCGTCATTGATTGTGACGTCATTCATGTCGTCATTGATTGTGACGTCATCATGCACGTCACGCAGTTGATTATGACGTCATAGGCTGGATGGATAGACTCGAAAGGTCCATTACATTCAACACGAAAACTTCGCGTTAACTGTAGAAATCTAGGCCGAAACAAACAAGCATGTGGTCTTTAAAATTTTCGCGAATCCTTTAGGCATACAACACGACAGACAGACAGCATCTCGGTGAAGAGTAGGAAAACGAACATCTGGTTTCTTTATCTCCTGGCAAGAAAACGGTCAGTTTCGCCATCCGAATTCACGGAATATATGGGGAGAGGTGGGTGGGGTGGAGGCGGGGGGGGGGGGGGGGGGGAGGGAGATATATGAAGTACTGCAGAAAGAGAGCAAAATCATGAGAATTTCAGTAACTAATTCAGGAACTGATTTTGCATGATGGTTTGTTATTTGCACACTCCAGGACGACTCAAGGACAATTTATTGGAGGCTGTTATGTTAGCAGCCCGATGGATAATTTAGCATTGCATTGACTAGTAATCGCTAGTTCACAAACAATTGTGTATAAGGTACTCCTAATCAAAGTACGTGAACACACACCAGAAGTATAAGAAACCCTTAATAATAGGACAGACACCAAGCTTGATTATACACACGCATTTAACTAACGAATCTTAAAACGTACCAGTGATGAGGTACTGCAAGTATTCAGAGAATACATAATAGCATTAATAGGCCTCGTCTCATCCATTTTCACCAGATTTTGGTCAACACCCGTTCAATAGAAACCAGAGTTATCGCACCAAACAGACAGACAGACAAGCAGGCAGTCAGGCAGGCAAGGATTACGATGCAATCGTGTCTCCACAAGACGTATGCGCGAGACTTTAAGATTATGCCTCTAGAGTTATGTTTATTAGCGGTATTGGCATTCTTCATTAGCTACAACGATTTACGTCTAGTACCCTATATTCTTCATGCTTGTGACTCTACAACAATGGAGGAATCAAGTTTTAGGTACGCCCCTCCCATCTCTAGCTAAGCTTCACCCACGCGTTGCCCGTGTCACTGATGAGTTTGATTACTCGTAGGTAATTCTACATTCGTGCCTGCTATGTTATTTTTACATTGGGTAGAGATGGTTAATCTGAAGGCGTGTAATGACTGGCATATAGTCAGAATTGAAGTCTGAACGAGGATCATGAAGGAGGAGATTTCTGCGCCACATCAGTGAACGCATAAAAGATTGAGCAAGCAGGCTCCCAGATCCCTGACTACTCAACACCACTCAACGCACGCAACGCTGAAGGACATTTTATTGGGACTGGCCAGGGCAGAGCAGACACAATGGACCTTTCCATTTCTAGCTATTCCCCGCCCATCACTAGCTAACCTCCATCCACATCTCGCCGTGTTGGGCTTGATCGATCCCCGAATACCTTAACTATCAATTTCCTGAAAACTATACAGGGAAGCTGTTGAATATTTTGTAACTAATTTGACTTGGTGATGTTGATGCACCCAGTCAAATTAGTTTCAGAATATTCAACAGAATATTTATTAAAAAGTAGACATACAATTTGTACAACAACGCAAAAATCGTCTTCAAATATGCGCTGGTGACGTACTTATCGACGTCATTCATGACGCCATTCATTATGATGTCATTCTACACATCACGTAGTTGATTATGACGTCATATGATGGGTTGATACTCGGGAAAGGTGAATTCGAGAAAGGTTCAAAGATCAGTTCATCGACCACGATGCTGAGGCCTTGAATCCGTTTTTTGTGACCCATGTCATTAATTGCTAACACCAGTTGAAACAGAAGTTGAGAAGTCGCTCAACAGCCCTGAAAATGGACGTACAAACTAAATCCAGACATGATGGCATGAGTTAAAATATTACTAAAATATTATTAGTTAAAACTATTAAAATATGCAAGTGACATTAGCTCAAAACCAACCACGTACCTAATCAGTTCAGCCTTTATGCACCATCTTCCCATCGAGGTCACGTCACCCTTATCATGTTACCCAAGCCCAAGAAACCACCTCGATTCAGCCAGTCCGCGCCCCATTGTGCTCCTCAATAGCATACCAAAATACTGAAATCTATGGAATGATCAGCTATCAGCACCGTGTGTGTTCTTAAAAACAGCCGAACTAGGTATACTGACGACCGATTAGTAGTAAAACTGTCAGCAGAGGCGAAACCGTTATGACTGCACACTATCAAACGACTATCAAATTGTGAAAACCGCACCAAACTACGCCGGGAGCGCAAATAACATTTTGCACCACATTAGTGAAAACTTAAAAGCTCTTGCCATTCAACAAGCAGACTCTCTAGCAGATGAAATCACTGCCACAGATGACTGTTACAAACATGTTTCGGGCAGCCTGAGCCCTGAGAGTTACTGACTACACACCACCACCCACTGTACACAACTCTGAATGGCACTTTATCGGGACTGACCAGGGCAAAGTCGTGGCGATTCGAGAATGATTCAAGAAACAGTTCACTGACCAAGATGATGAGCCCTTGCACACGTTCTCAGGAGACCCCATGCCATTGCTAACACAAATTAGAACAGCAGAAGTTGAGAAGGCACCCTGAAAATGGATGTGCATCTGGACCTGATGGCATTAGCAATGAACTATTCAAATATGCAAGTGGCATTATCTCAAAACCGATCACGCGTCAATTCAGCTTTTAGGCACCACCTTCCCATCGACGCTGTAGGCCAAGGCACCCTTATCACCCTACCCAAGCGCATCAACAGCATACTGGAAATCCTATTCGATATTACTATGGCACAACTGACCACACCAATCATAAACAGACATATACCACATGCGCACCAGGATACGGAATATACACAGCACAATCCAGGACAGAACTGGATATACACACACGACCAAAAAGGAGCACATAGAGGACCCATGCACGCGCGCACAGGACAGTTACACCACATGCATGAATAAATGAACAAGCCACGCCCACAGATAAGCACACACGTGAACTAGCATACATCGACAGTGATACACACCGCCATGATTTACATACACTACTACGGATTATATACACACCAGACTTATATGAAAGAGGATTGTTGAACATATTGTGTCCATACTTTATTGTTGTAGTTAATTTAGTAATATGTACTGTATATAGTGAACGTGTTGTCACGGATCAAGTGCAACCGTTTGTCACCAAGGTTTGTGACTATGGACTGACGTCACATGGTTCGAATAGAACATGGGACGGCAGTCAGTTGGAGTTTGACGTTGGGCAAGGTCACTTGTTGTATTGGATTGTTGGTCCCACTCCACGACTTGAATATCAAACTGTGGATTGTGGCTAACTGTGCAAACGAGCCAGTGACAGTGTCCCAGCGTCAGTTGTATATTAATAAAGTATTAGAGTAACTATAGAGACGCGTATGTGTTATCTCACCAGCCAGATAAAAGATCCTGGTGTGTAGGCAAACGAACGGTATTAGATTGGTGGAATGATCCGGTTCTGGCTTCGTGAAGATAAACACATTTATTTGTAATAATCTAATTTGCGAATATGGTTAATTATTTCGCTGCCAAGCAATCCCCACGACCCGGAAGGACGCAGATGAGTATAGGATTTTCTGTATTAGTAGTGCCATTTGATCTTTGAAATAATTGTAACGCCCTGTATATTCTGACCACCCTCACCCACACCCACACCCCACCGACATCCCGCGCCACCAAAAAACCCAGGAAGACCCTTGGCGCACTGTGCAATTTGAAGAAATCTAATCAAGACTTGTCTGGTTAATGTATTTTGTGGTAGTAATCTATATTTTAAGAACTAAAACTGTTGCTAATGTCACGACCAGGTAGGACCTATATAACACTTGGCGACTCTGTTTGCCGCTGGCTATTTTTGTGTGATTTAAGAAAAAAAAGCGCAGTTATACCTTTTAATTCTCGCGCTAAAACAGACAGCACGCATATCCGAATTCGATGACAATACTTACCATATATTAATGATTAGTCTAAGACAACATAAACAATAATAATATTTTGTTCAGGTTAAATTAATCCCGACCGGCCGTAAGCAAACACCCCAGCCCATATCAATACTGTAAGAGCAAGCCTTCTTCAGTGTACCAAGTTTTGACACGATGCAATATATATATTACAGTTGTGAATCCCGAACGCGTATTTACAAAATTGTAGTCTATTGTTTTAATCATTCGAATCCCTAATCCCGAGCATCTCAAATTTCAAAGTAGCTATCTGGGTAAGGCGTTGGATATTTTGGGGCTAATCTGACAGGAACCTGTTGCGGCCATAGGCAACAACCGATCCCAGTTAGTTTTATTTTTTTTAAATCAATAGAACAGTCATTGCATTGAAAATATATATTTTTTGTATTCGCCTATCGTGTTAAAGCGGTTAAATGATAAACATTGTGCCCAGGTTGTAAATAAGAGTTGACCGAATATCATATCGGATTACAGAGTTATTATTAATTAATACACCCACCCACCCACCCACCCGCCCGCGCATTCTCTTGATACAACTAAAATAAATATCGCCTATTACTAGACGAGAGCCACCTGTAAATGGAACATTAAGAAACGAGTCCGGTTTGCCAAAAAGCATACCCTAATCAGAATATTGAGTATAACGTTAAGCAATATCGTTGTTTACCGTACAAATCAGCAATTCATTATCATGTTTTAGCAAGTTTTCAGTCGATTGAAAAAAACCCCGTCACAAATACGATTAGTATTATAGCATAGCGATATATAAAGACGGCATTAGGATTAAAAGATTGCTGAATAAATCTGATTATCGTACGCTTGTTGTATTGTCAATGTTTCTTGCTAGATAAGTTCTAAATCGATTGTTGACTTATACGAGCATTACATTATACGCATATGCGTGAGCATTAGTAATGGTAGAAGTCGGTCTGTCGGTCTGTCCGTAGGTCTGCCAATTCTAACAAGGCTGACTTCGCAACTAGATATCATAGCGTATAGAACTTGTTTTAATAAACCATTTTCCTGCGTCAGTGATCAAGTGAAGACTATCCTCGCAGATAATTTCCATATACCCCCACCATACCCCGACATATAGCCACTCGCAAAATGAAAGGGTACATATAGTTAGAAACATTTAAACTGAATCACAACAAATAGGAGATACGTTAATGATAAGACCAGACAATACCGTATTGTATCCCTATTTGAAACAAAGTACGATTTAAGAAACCAGCCAATACACACCGCACCCCACCCTGCACACACACGCACACACTTTACTCGAACCAAAGGGGGAGTGCATATTTTCCTGCACCAGGATTTGGGATTTTGACCAGACTTTGAAGGGAAGTTGTTGATCTACCAGGCAGCAACAACATTCTGTCAAAACTATTGTCAAAATACTCAACCAGCGCACTGGTACATTATATTGAAATCCCATGTACAGTAAATGGTCAATTTGAATTAGATAATACAAACGCCAACATTTACATACGTAGTTCGCACCGATCTATTTACACGCACACATGCCCGCATTCACCGGGCATTGCAAGCGAAATCAAGTCATTTAAGCCATAATACACGCACCACACCACACCCACCCGGTACACGGGCTCACCTGTAAAATAAGCCCAAACCAGTTCACCAATGTGAGTAGTAGTGTAGCATCGCACACGCAAACACCTCATCATCGCATGAGAAACACATTGGGAAACATTGAGTAGGCCTACTAATTATCACACACAAACGTTATTAATGAGCAGTAGGAATGAGTCGTAGGCATTGCAGACGCAAGAAACGTATAAAAGTTGAGTTTTAATTGAAGCGTAGATAGATGATAAGTTCATTGAATAAACGTAATCATCACTGCAAATAATCATCTAAATAACAGAATATAACAAACACACAAAAAAATCCAGTAAACACATACATAAATAAATAAATAAATAAATTCTAATAAATTAATAATAATAATAATAATAATAATAATAATAATAATAATAATAATAATAAATAATTAAATTAATTAATTAATTGATAATAATAATAATAATAATAATAATAATAATAATAATAATAATAATAAATTAATTAATACAATAATAATAATAATAATAATAATAATAATAATAATAATAAATAAATAAATAAATTAATTAATACAATAATAATAATAATAATAAAAATTATAATAATAATAATAATAGTAATAATAATTGCACTTGTATCGCTGTCCGCCCATATCTATTCTACCATACTACAACTTTATACTTGTGCTATCATTCCTCCGGCTGTCCCCCTGTTTCACACTTTCCCTGAGTGGCCGCAGGGCAAAGACATAACGCTACATTTCTCTTACTAACAAGTAGGAAGTCTGTCCTTTTTGTGGTGTCTTTGCACAATAATTACAAATAAAATAACATTGATGATAAATCAGATGTTACTGACTGAAGCGCAATAGTTACTCTAAATACATCTATGAGTCATGATCAATGGTGTCTTAATAAAGTAGTCACCAACTTAATAATTGTTAGGCCGGCAGTTTTGCGTTAGACTGGCTAATGTTGCTGCATGTCAGAAATAACTGTGTAAATGTGTCGATATAGATGATTGCTCAGTAACTCTTGAGTACTTTATGTTTGCTGAAATTGAAATGGTCAACAAACACCAGATAATTGGAAGATATTGAAGTAAATGAGCGAAATTATATGTACATGTCACTTCCGCACATGGTGTGGATGAACCTGATGTAAAATAGAGTGCTATGTCATGTGAATGGATAAATTCATGTATGTTGATGTCATAAGTGGATAGCGCAACATTGATGAAATAATAGTATAGCTCATTGTCTGTATCAGTTGATGGTATAAGTCATAGAAAATAACTAACTAACTGCTTTGTGCATGATCACATGTCTGTATATAGACACCGCATATGGGTGAATAACATGTAGGGATAAATTGAAGATGCTATATAATTGATATGAATAACTAGATAGTGCTTTTAATGATACAATGATAATGGAAAAGTCAAAACAAAGCTGTAAACAGCAAAGCTATAAACAGCAGTTTTCAGAGACTAGACCACATCTCCGAAAAGCCATAACAGAAACTAAAATGTTTTTCAAAGACAACTTTGGTGTATCAAACAGTGGCTGAATCAACTCAGTTGTTGAAAAATTTGGTGATTGTCGGGATAGATGGAAAATGTGTCAATGCTTTAGTTGATACAGGAGCAACAATAAGTTGTCTCTCACAAATAATGTATGAGGAGCTTAAAGCAAATAATAATTATGTATTGGAACAGTCAGATATACAGACAGTCATTGGAGTTGGTGGCGGAGCTATTAATGTCAAGGCTGTTGTGACTCTGCCTATTAGAATCAATAGACTTGAACTGTATCACTCAGTGTACCTGTTAGAACACTGTAACCATGATCTCATTCTAGGACTAGACTTCTTAAAACAACATAATGCGAAGATAAACTTTAAGACAAATACTTTAGAATTACACAATGGCATGACTGAGACAGATATAATTTCAAACCAAGACAAGTGTTGTGTTGTTAAGCTTAAGGGAAAGTGCTATCTTCCACCAAAAACAGAAATGCTATTACCGGTACATGTTTATGGCAAAGATGTCAAATCAAAAATAGGGATGGCAGAAGCACTACAGTCATTGCCCACTAAGCTACATTTATTAGGAGCCAAATGTGTTATACAGGTAGGCAACAATAACGATTCGGTTTATCGCGTCTTTAATCCTACAGATGTGGAAATCGATCTACCTGACAAAGCTCCACTTGCATTGTTTACAGCCATGCATACATCACAGATAATTGGACACATGAGTAGTGAAGAACAGAATGTAGCTGATGTATCCAATCAGTTAGTGTAAATGTAGCTGAAGCAAAACAAAATCGTGAGATTGCACTTGATCTAGGCATAAATTTAGCAAACTCAGACCTGTCAGCATAGCAGATTGAGATAAACAATAAATCGAAGCACAAGACTGCATTCATGACACACAGTGGCATCTATCAATTCCGAAGAATGCCCTTCAGTTTAATGAATGCACCTATGGCCTTCTCTATGATCATGACAGAGGTCCTGTGAGGACTTAATTGAAAAAATGCAATCGTATATGTAGATGATATCCTGATATTTAGCAAGGATTTTGAATCACACATGCATGATTTAGAAAGTGTATTCAATAGATTGAGAGCAGCAGGATTAAAGTTGAAACCATCAAAATGTAATTTAACTGCTAAACAGTTGAATGCCTAGGCCACGTACTGTCAAAAGATGGTATTAAAGTAGATACAAATAAATCTGAAATAGTCGCTAATTTTCCCACACCAAAAGATGCCAAAGGAGTTAGATCCTATCTTGGTCTCTGCAACTATTATAGGAAACTCGTGAAAGGTTTTTCAAAGATAGCAGCTCCTCTAAATGCACTACTTAAAAAAGATACCAAATTTGAGTGGACAACAGAATGTGAGAATGCGTTTAATCACTTGAAGACAATTCTAACATCTGAGCCAATATTGTCATTTCCTGATTTTGATAAGGAATTCATTGTTCATACTGATGCTTCAGATCATGCAATTGGCTTTGTGTTAGGACAAAGGCGTGATAATGGACATGAGGTAGTTATTGCATATGGCGGTAGATCGTTAACTGCAACAGAAAAGAAATGGCCAATTACAGAACGTGAATGTTTTGCCCTAATAACAGCAATTAAACAATATCATATATACCTAGCACCCAGACATTTCACAGTTTACACTGCTCATAAAGCACTAGAACATCTCAAGTCAGTTGGTGGGCATACCCCCAAATTACAACGCTGGGCACTGGAATTGCAGGAATACAACTATACAATTGTATATAAGAAAGGTGTTGACAATGGAAATGCTGACGCACTTAGTAGAACACAATATGCAGATAAAAATAATTCCAAACATCACACTACTAATCAATTGCAGACAGATTCTAGATATTTAGAGAATATAAACAAAATTAATGATTACATCCATACAATTAACAGGTATGATGACGATGAATCAACATACAAAGATAGTACACACCAAACAAAACAAAAAACCACATTTGACACATTAACTAATATGATCATGGCAAATGAACAGTATTGCATGGCAGACCCACTACTGATAACTGAAGAAATTCTTGCAATTGAGAGCAGAACTATTAAAGAGCATCAAGATGAATGTCAATGAACTTAAACCTTACATTAACTACTTAATGAATAGGGAACTACCAGAAGACGATAATGAATCTCGAAAAGTTAGGCAGGAATGTGAGGAGCTCACCATAACAGATGGTATAATGTATCATATGTACCATCCAAGAGGCAAAGGTAAACGAGCTGATAGAATAATTAGGCAATTAGTAGTACCTAAAGTTTTACAGGATGATATTCTCAAGTCCTATAATGTTCTTTGCAAAGCTGTCACCAAGAGATTTAAAGAACACTTGAACATATTAGGCAGAAATACTTTTGGTGGGGCATGTATAAGGACATAGAGTACTACATTAAATCATGTATATCATGCCAACAAGCTAAACATACTTATCACTTTGCAAAAGCTCCATTACGACCACTTCCAGTAGAAGAACCATTCAAGAGGCTTCATATCGATATCTTGGGCCCACTACCAACAAGCACAGATGGCTTCAAACATATTATTGATAGTGGATTCATTCACAAAATGGTGTGAGGCCTTTCCATTAAAAACCCAAGGGGCATCAGAAATTGCTAGAATTGTATACAATGAAATAATATGTAGGCATGGCGCTCCACACGCCCTGTTGTATGATAGAGGAACACATTTTCTGTCAAAAATTATTAAAGAAATGTGCAATGTCTTTCAGATTTCTAAGGTTCAAACTAGTTCATATCACCCACAGACCAAGGCAACTGTTGACCGTATGAACTCCGTGATAGAGCAGTCACTCAGACAATATTGTAATGTGACACAAACAAATTGGCCAGAGTTAATACCAAGCATTATGTCTGCATACCGATCATCACCGGCAACATAATCAACAATGTACACACCATACTACCTACTATATGGGTGTGAATCACGTCTGCCCATAGATGTAGCCTTAATACCTGAAGACCACACACACACACACACACACATCTAACAGCCTCATAGAATATATGAGAGACCTAACAACTAAATTGAAACTTGCCAAACAAATAACAACAGAAAACATTAGAGCTGCACAAACCAGATACAAACAAAACCATGACAAGAACACAAAAGAACCCATATTTGATGTAGAACAACAGGTATGGCTCTACTGCACTAAACACCCATGGGACTCTCCCCAAAATTGCATTGCAAATGGGTAGGGCCATATTATATGGTAGATGTAGGTACCAACTATACATACAAGCTTAGGCGAAGCAGTGACAACAAACAAGTACAATCACGAGTCCATGCAAACAGATTGAAACCATTTGTAAGCCCACAGGATAGGCCCACAAATACACCTCTAGAGCCAATACAAATAGAAGACCTTGATCCTGAGCAAATTCATAATGAGTTAGCCATGCCTCAAAGAAATGAACAACCACAAACAGTTACTACACAACAACAGTGACAAGCCACAGTAGACATGCATACTGACCAACAGATACAGAACACCCAAATACCTAACACAATAGATGCCAGCACAGACTGCCCCACATTAAATGCCAGTGGTAAAAATAAGGGACCAATCAAAGCAAAACAAAACACAAACAAACACAAACAGAAATTAAATAAGGATTCAATTGACTGCAACCCAAAATCACAAAAACAACAGGTAGTGAAGAAAGACAACACTTGGTATGTAGCTGAACAAATTTTGGCTACAAAACTCATTGATGGCACCAGACATTTTAAGGTCAAATGGCAAGGTAACTTTCCAAATTCATGGGAGCCACAAGATAACATTTCAGAAGTCATATTAAGAGCACACTACACAAACAGAACACAAAAGGGTAAGAAACGTAGGCGTCCACCTCCAAAAACCTCGACAACAGCAAAATATTATAATGCACCCACAGTCACAGCAGTCAGCACAGACAAGAATAATACATATAATGAATCAATACCACACCACAAGACAAAAGGAAACTATCAGCAAAATAGTAGCTACCTCAATAATAAATGGAATCACACATTACAAATGTAAACTCGAACACACAGAATGGCTCCCCGTTTGGAACCTATGTGAAGGTTCACTACATAACTATTATGTACATTTGGATAGAAAGGCAAGGGAAAGGGCTGAACACAACAATATACATCTACATCCACAAAGGAGGGGCACAAATCTATACACCTCCTATTATCAAGATGATAAGTATAACAGATCATATGATCAACAGGAAACTGATAAATATGCTAAATTCAATGAGTGCAATGATTCATCACAGTATAAACATAAATATGTTGAAAGGTCAAATGATCACAGGAAAGCAAATACATATTGTGACTGTAATGAGGGCTATACATTGTCAAATGGTCAATATGAACACAAACAGAGGTCAAATGATCAAAGAAATGCAGAGTGGCATTGTAATATGTGCTACAATTCATCACATAAGAAATCCAATGACAGACAGTCAAATGGTCAAAATAAAGAACACAAAGGTGAATGTAATGCATGTTCTCATGTGACATATGCAAATGCACTAGATACACATAGCAAAATTGTGAAATATTTCGATGATCTGGTAAGCATAGCACAACAGAAATTAATTGATGGCCAACTCAGACGAACTGACATAGAGGGATTACTGCAAATAAATAAAGAACTTAACAGCCTAGCCAGAACAATGGGACAACCGCAGACAACCCCCACAGTAGCAGATAATCTGAAGAAGATATTAGAAGCAATGACCTAGGTTCCTCGCGAAGCAGACATCCCCACCCACCCCACCCCTATGCCCAAATCAGACCAGTGATAATGCATCTATCCATGGGCAATACGATTGCTAGATGCATATGATATGGTAGAATAATTTAATTACATGGCACTGCTAATGCAAATCATGGTATCCAGTAATAAAAGATGATATGTATCGCATAGTGTATCATATTTAAGTTATATGTGTATTAGATCTGATAATAATCAAGTGCTGTTTCTGTTCAAAGGTATACTTAAATATTCATCCATCTTTAAAGAAAAGAGAAAAAGGAAACCATATGGTAATCTAAATGAGTTAAATGATTCTGCTGTGTGTTCGTTGCGTTTTATTTTGCAGGACAGGCAGCAAGCAGGAGACGGTTGAAACACGAGGCGAGGATAGTATGTATATAATGTAATGAATAAGCCATGCTAAAGGTAAGTTTATTGTATCAAAGTGACTATTAATGAGTCCAGTAAATGGTCTAAATCTGAAATTGTTAAGTATCCGATGCAACCATTTCTGTATCCTAATTCGTACAGGAAATATGCATGGATTTGGTATGCAAGCAAAGATTACTTGCATAATAGCCTGGCATCTAGGATGGCAGTATTGGGTTCACACAATACTACCTCCGCTGATTCCGGCTTTCGTTCACATCAGGAAGAATCTTTTGGGAAATATTATTCAGGAAAGATGTTCCTAGAAACCTGTAAACGGTATCTTTAATGTATTTGTCTGTTGCTGTTATCAACTTGAAACCATATATCAGGTTCTTGCCTGGTGTCATGATCATCTAATCGATCCACTCTCTCATAAAACGAAAATGGGACGATGAATGGGTAATAAAATATGAATGAATAATAAACTATGAAGGAGTAATAAAGTATGAATTAGTAATATTGCATGAGTGCATAATCAAGGATGCAATAAAATGCTGGGACATTGGTATTTAAGGACTAATAAAGTGTGAAAAAGTGCTATGTCCTTATAAGTCCCTACCAGCTAGTTCAAACAATGACGTCAGACGTTCCACTAAGGAAGACAAAGTTTGATAAGCGAGTACATTTTAGGATAAAGACTATTCCTGCTTCGAATTACATTATAGAGGCTATACTTATGCTTTTGAAAACTTTATGCAGTATAGATTTATGTTATATCAAACAGTATAATGGGGTCTGGCATACTCCTTTAAAGTTCTAATGTATAAATGTTGTTAAAAAGATTGTTTCAATGATTTCTATGTTAAAAATGATGACAGATTGTCTTTATGCTGAAATTCAATGACAAGTACCTGAGGTTAAAGAATTATAACGTTGTTTCTATATTTTATCTTTTCACAGGATACGGAGGACCCATGCACGCGTGCACAGGACAGTCATACCACATGCATGAATAAATGAACAAGCCACGCCCACAGATAAGCACACACGTGAACTAGCATACATCGACAGTGACGCACAATGCCATTGATTTACATACACTACTACGGATTATATACACACCAGACTTATACGAAAGAGGATGGTTGAATATATTGTGTCCATACTTTATTGTTGTAATTAATCTAGTAATACGTACTGTATATAGTGAACGTGTTGTCACGGATCAGGTGCAACTGTTTGTCACCAAGGTTTGTGACAATGGACTGACGTCACATGGTTCGAATAGAACATGGGACGGCAGTCAGTTGGAGTTTGACGTTGGGCAAGGTCACTTGTTGTATTGGATAGTTGGTCCCACTCCACGACTTGAATATCAAACTGTGGATTGTGGCTACCTGTGCAAACGAGCCAGTGACAGTGTCCCAGCTTCAGTTGTATATTAATAAAGTATTACCGTAACTATAGAGACGCGTATGTGTTATCTCACCAGCAAGATGAAAGATCCTGGTGTATAGGCAAACGAACGGTATTAGATTACTCTATGCAGCACCCGAGACAAGATGGATGACTTCACCGGATCATGTCAAAGTGGCTTCAAACGTGGACGCAGCTGCACAGACATTGTATGGGCTAAACGCATGCTTGTGTCGGTAGTCATGTCCAAACACTGGGATCTCCACAAATTGGGCATTGATATGTCATGAGCCTTCGACACAATTAAACGCTCAAATATCCTAGATGTACTATGCCAGACCAGTTGCAATGAAGATGAGCTATGACTAGTGAGACTACTGCTTGCAGACACCAAGCTGTGAGTACGAGTCAAGTCAGTGAAGTCTGTACAGCTTGTGACATCAATCGGCTCCCCACATGGAGATTGTCTATCGCGTGTGCTTTTCACCTGTTAGCGTGCTGCTGCATTGAAATCCATCTGGGAACGTGCCACAAGACCAAAAAAAACAATGTCAATACTGGGTATGCCGATAGAGATGGAATATGTCGACGAAGAAGACTTCATAGATGAGGAAAAGAAACCCCTTAACGAACTTCTCCCAATTGCTGCAAGCAAACTAAAAACGGAGAATCTCTTTATGAGTGGATCCAAATCAGGGTTCACCCACATATACCTATCTACAAAGCATGAAACTAAAGAAAATGACGATCCACTTCGTGAAAGCGAACCATGGAGGAAAAGTAAAATCCTGGGCTCATTGCTTTGCAGTGCTTCTGACATTACTGCACGCTGCGTCATGGAGAGCCTAGCTTTCAAGTCTTTCTGTAAGCTATGGATTCGTAGACTAAAGATACCATTGATAAAAACACTACGTGTATACAATGCAACCCGCGTATCCTTGATGCTGTATAACTATAACAGCTGGGGAGCTCCAAAGGCAGCTCTAGACAAACTCGATGCCTGCCACCGTAAACACATACGCACCATGACCAGACACCGATGGCCAGAAAGCATAATTTCCAATGATGCACTACGCAATGTGTAATACCTCGCCGCTGTCTGTAATAGTCGCCCAGCAGAGATGGTCCATGTTGGATGCCAGATGACACACCAGCACAGAGAGCCTTGGAATTCGCCCTACACGGAGCCAGCAAATGCAAAGCCAGGAGAAAACGTCATTGCATAAATCTGCTAAGTGTGCTACGAGGTGACCTCAAGAAAGCAGGACTCGGTACACTCAAGTCAAGAATGGACATGTGGAAGCTAAAGATTTCGGCGGAGGTCAAGACACAGTGGGTAAAAGCGAAGAAGGGCTGATTGCAACTGTAGGATGTTTCTACTACTAAAGCCGCAGAATATAGTAATCATACATACAGTAGCATACAGAAAATCCTATCCAATGCCCCCTATGCTACATCCAAGACAGAATTATTGAAACATCGTGTTTCATTGCTCAGAATTTGCAACAACATATCATCTATCATTGCTCAGAATTGGTAACAAGTCATGTTTCTGGGCTGAAGTATGACGTTTCAGCACTAAGAATTGGTAAATTATTGTCTTTCAGGGCTGACAATTGTCAACACATCAACTTTCATCACTCATAATTGGTTATTTTTATCTTTCAGGGGTTTAGTTTGGTAATATGTCATCTTTGAAAAAGGCCCGTAGCTTATATCGCATTCGTCTATCTGTCTATCCATCTGTCCATCCCGATATCCCCTCTGTTTTGTGGAAGTTAATCAAATTTGTGATGTGAGTTACCGAAATGTTTGGTGACTGCAATACAGCATTGACATTAGGATCCGCCACATGGTGGGTGAGTGGTCAGCTTGGAGTTAGAGGGGCGGAGTGGGTGGGCGCAGAAAGTAAGTTGGAGGAATTCAAGCAAATTTATAATGCTAGTTACCCGTATGATTTCGGATAGCCAATTAATGTTTACATTCGGCTCTTCAACAGGGATGAGGAGCGGGTGGTAGTGGAGAATGACAACGATAGCAGAATTCAACAAAATTTTGGTATGTGAGTTACTCATGATTGCGGATTGTGAGGCGATGTTTACTTGAGGTTCTTCCAGCAGGGTGACATTGGGGTGGGATGGGTATTTCGGGCGTCATGGGGAATGAGGAGCGGGTGGGTGAAATTTATAGTTTAGTTTATTCTTAAAAGCTCTACAGAGTTACAAACAGAAAGTACGTATATACAAACTGCACAATGTGTGTTATACTATTAACCATTTAATGACTAAATTTGACCAAAATATTAAAATATTTACTTTTTGAATGTCCATTTGCGGGCCTAGAGAAGACTATTTTTTTTGCAAATTTACCACTGGAATGACTGGCCCGGTTATCGGGTCAGTCATATCAGTGGCAAATTTTCAAAAATAGTCTTCTCTAGGCCTGCAAATGGACATTCCCCAAGACCACTAAAGAGGCCGGTTTTGGCCGGCTTCGTCGTGAAAGGGTTAATGTATAAATACTTATTATCATTATAATATCAAACAATATAGTATTCAACAAAGTAGTTTCTCTAATTTAACTTGATCCATGTATGGTTTTTTTTTATATCTATACGCAGATCCTGTTATAGACATTTTGTGCATGATAAACGGCGGGAACAGGAGACCATCAAATGCAGCCGGCTGGAAACCCTATAATAATACATGTATTGATAAACACTTGAGATCATTTAAATAATCAAAATATACTAATTCTGAATTTACACAGTGATATCATTTTCGTGCGTGTTTGTTCATTCATTAACTTACGCATTTTAAATGTATTTGGGTGACGACGAAAATATTTATCTATAAGCTGTTTCCGTCCTCCACCGAGTATTGAGCGTTCAAACAAATAGTGGAATTCATCTCCCATTTGCTTTGTATCGCCTATGGAGCACATACGTTCATACCGGGATGTCACTTGCCCATACTTTCCCACCTCTACTGGTAATTTGTGGTTGCAAGTTCTAAATTTACATAATAGTTTTGCAAAGTTATGCAGGAGAGAAATTAAATATTTTTCAAACTTGAACTCGTCTTTAAAAATTCTATAGGTTATGCAGCCGTTACTATTAAAAATTTCACCACCCTCCAATTTTGTATGTATTGATCTGACAATTGTTGTCTTATGACGAACTTCAACCCTTCTCTATGGCCTGGGTCTTGATCAGTCCATACATTTGTGAGGCCACTCGAATCTAGTCGTGTTAAGTTCTTTGTGTGTGTTGGCCATGTAGCCAATGATACTCATTCTTAGAGAGAAATTGAAATATTAAATTGTAAAGCCTGTATGCAATCTTGGATTCTTTTCCACGAATTATTTTTGCCCTATATGTAATCATTATCACAGTTATCTTAATTCCAAGAGGCAATCGTCCAAATTCTCCATAGACCATTGACGACTGCGTTGAAGCCTTCAATCCTAGAATAATCTTGCGGAAAAGTCTATCCAAGCGTGGGGATATTTGATGGTGTGCCATTGACTGCTTTCTGGCTGAAATTTTATTTGGTTAAGTCATGTAAGGTTTGATTGTATTGTACTGGCTGGTCGTAGATGTGCTGCATCAATTCATAGGGAGGGGTCCATCTCCGCGTAATTAAATAAAAACCATGAACCTAGAGTACACTATTCTATGCAGAGTTCAGCGCTGCGATAGTGGCGGTGAGGGTGTTTGTTTTTGTAGCTCTCAGCCCAGCTAAAGACATTTGAGCTACAGATATAAAATTTATATAATTACTTAAAATAGTATAATTAAAAACTAAATTATGCACGCGTACACTTTAAGTTGCCGATTTTTATTTTTAAAAAGTGTTTGTCATTGTGGGTATCTGTAAATTACATTGCCGTCCTGAAGGCGAAAAGAGGGTTGGGACTTGGGTATGTATTAATATACCAATCCTGTAATGGATTATAACACACCACTCCAAGCTAAGTTTATTGAATCATAGATTGCTATATTATATACTGTGAGAAACAGAATTTAAGTTGAGCTTGAAGACGGTGCTCCTACCACGGCGGGATATTCGGAAACGAATAATCGACGCTAATTCGAAATCCATTAGGAATCCACGACACATATTTGTAATAACTGATGTTCAAATGAAGGGTCATACAGAACAGATTTACACCTAACCTAGAACAAAATAAGCGTGTCAGTTTAAAAATAGGACGTAGTGATGCATAAAGTAAAAATAAGCAATTTAAATTCAGAAGAGGCGAGCGTAGGGGCAATGTACGCGGTCGTTAAATCAGTAAAAAGCGCGGCGCCAAAGAGTGCGAGTTATAACAAATTGGCTAGATTTTTTAAGCCATTGCTTCCTCGCCAAAAATCTACTTGCAGAAGTTATAGTGCAATTTTTCCGGGGTCCACCTAAAACCTTTGTTAGATTGACTGGACTATCAGGCCTGCACGATCTGTTTACCGCCACCATTGCTTAAGACCATGACAGAAAAAACCACACACGCCAGACAGCGCATAGAAAGAAAAGTAGCGTCACAACGTGATGAACTGCTACATTTAGCATGTCTATGGCTGATAGATTTCATCGCATCGGGCTGATGACAAATATACAGCAAAACCACACATTGTAGGCCTACACCCTATCACCATAGCTCATGTGCGTTATCATTGTACCCCCTATCACCATAGATCATGCGCGTTATCATTGTACCCCCTATCACTAAAGCTCATGTGCGTTATCATTGTACATCCTATCACCATAGCTCACGTGCGTTATCATTGTACACCCTATCACCATAGATCATGCGCGTTATCATTGTACACCCTATCACCATAGCTCATGTGCGTTATCATTGTACACCCTATCACCATAGATCATGTGCGCTATCATTGTACACCCTATCACCATAGATCATGTGCGTTATCATTGTACACCCTATCACCATAGCTCACGTGCGTTATCATTGTACACCCTATCACCATAGCTCATGTGCGTTATCATTGTACACCCTATCACCATAGCTCATGTGCGTTATCATTGTACACCCTATCACCATAGATCATGTGCGTTATCATTGTACACCCTATCACCATAGCTCATGTGCGTTATCATTGTACACCCTACCACCATAGCTCATGTGCGTTATCATTGTACACCCTATCACCATAGCTCATGTGCGTTATCATTGTACACCCTATCACCATAGATCATGTGCGTTGTCATTTCACACCCTATCACCATAGATCGTTTGCGTTATCATTGTACACCCTATCACCATAGATCATGTGCGTTATCATTGTACACCCTATCACCATAGATCATGTGCGTTATCACTGTACACCCTATCACCATAGATCATGTGCGCTATCACTGTACACCCTATCACCATAGATCATGTGCGTTGTAATTGTACACCCTATCACCATAGATCATGTGCGTTATCATTGTACACCCTATCACCATAGATCATGTGCGTTATCATTGTACACCCTATCACCATAGATCGTGTGCGTTATCATTGTACACCTTATCACCACAGCTCATGTGCGTTATCATTGTACACCCTATCACCATAGATCATGTGCGTTATCATTGTACACCCTATCACCATAGCTCATGTGCGTTATCATTGTACACCCTATCACCATAGATCATGTGCGTTATCATTGTACATCCTATCACCATAGATCATGTGCATTATCATTGTACACCCTATCATCATAGATCATGTGCGTTGTAATTGTACACCCTATCACCATAGATCATGTGCGTTATCATTGTACACCCTATCACCATAGCTCACGTGCGTTATCAGTGTACACCCTATCACCATAGCTCATGTGCGTTATCATTGTACACCCTATCATCATAAATCATGTGCGTTATCATTGTACACCCTATCACCATAGATCATGTGCGTTATCATTGTACACCCTATCACCATAGATCATGTGCGTTATCATTGTACACCCTATCACCATAGATCATGTGCGTTATCATTGTACACTCTATCACCATAGCTCATGTGCGTTATCATTGTACACCCTATCATCATAAATCATGTGCGTTATCATTGTACACCCTATCACCATAGATCATGTGCGTTATCATTGTACACCCTATCACCATAGCTCATGTGCGTTATCATTGTACACCCTATCACCATAGCTCATGTGCGTTATCATTGTACACCCTATCACCATAGCTCATGTGCGTTATCATTGTACACCCTATCACCATAGCTCATGTGCGTTATCATTGTACACCCTATCACCATAGATCATGTGCGTTATCATTGTACACCCTATCACCATAGATCATGTGCGTTGTCATTGTACACCCTATCACCATAGATCATGTGCGTTATCATTGTACACCCTATCACCATAGATCATGTGCGTTGTAATTGTACACCCTATCACCATAGATCATGTGCGTTATCATTGTACACCCTATCACCATAGATCATGTGCGTTATCATTGTACACCCTATCACCATAGATCGTGTGCGTTTTCATTGTACACCCTATCACCATAGCTCACGTGCGTTATCATTGTACACCCTATCACCATAGCTCATGTGCGTTATCATTGTACACCCTATCACCATAGATCATGTGCGTTATCATTGTACACTCTATCACCATAGCTCATGTGCGTTATCATTGTACACCCTATCATCATAAATCATGTGCGTTATCATTGTACACCCTATCACCATAGATCATGTGCGTTATCATTGTACACCCTATCACCATAGCTCATGTGCGTTATCATTGTACACCCTATCACCATAGCTCATGTGCGTTATCATTGTACACCCTATCACCATAGCTCATGTGCGTTATCATTGTACACCCTATCACCATAGCTCATGTGCGTTATCATTGTACACCCTATCACCATAGATCATGTGCGTTATCATTGTACACCCTATCACCATAGCTCATGTGCGTTATCATTGTACACCCTACCACCATAGCTCATGTGCGTTATCATTGTACACCCTATCACCATAGCTCATGTGCGTTATCATTGTACACCCTATCACCATAGATCATGTGCGTTGTCATTGCACACCCTATCACCATAGATCGTTTGCGTTATCATTGTACACCCTATCACCATAGATCATGTGCGTTATCATTGTACACCCTATCACCATAGATCATGTGCGTTATCACTGTACACCCTATCACCATAGATCATGTGCGCTATCACTGTACACCCTATCACCATAGATCATGTGCGTTGTAATTGTACACCCTATCACCATAGATCATGTGCGTTATCATTGTACACCCTATCACCATAGATCATGTGCGTTATCATTGTACACCCTATCACCATAGATCGTGTGCGTTATCATTGTACACCTTATCACCACAGCTCATGTGCGTTGTCATTGTACACCCTATCACCATAGATCATGTGCGTTATCATTGGACATTGCATTAACCCTTTACTCGTCAAATTTGCTCAAGAAACCCAGGAAACCTTTAACCCTTTAATGGCTAAATTTGGTTAAAAGATCAAAATATTTGCTTACTCGATGTCCATTTGTAGGTCAAAAGAAGACTATTTTTGAAAATTTACCACTGGAATGACTGGCTTGTTTATCGAGCCAGGCATTCCAGTGGTAAAATTTCAAAAATAGTCTTCTCTTAGCCTACAAATGAACATGCCAAATGATCATTGAAGAGGCCGTGTTTCACCGGCTTCGGTATGCGAGGGTCAACCGTCACAGAGCAAAAAAACCCCAAATGTTGAATAGCTTTAAAATAATTTGACCTATGGCAGCAACAGCTACCAGTCAAATTTGTTTCAAAACATTCAACACTTTTCATAAATAGCAGTCTTTAGTAGTTTGAGCCAGTAGAGAATCAAGGGTTAATCCTGTGAACAATTGCTGTATTTTGCCCCCCCCCCCACCCCACCCCCTTTCCCACCACCCCACCCACCCCAACGTGTAGGTCCATGTCCGCAACGTATTATTAGTTCAAAGACAATGGTGGTTTTATGCATCTGTCCTCAAAGGTTTCTTCTATGCCAGTGATTCTAAATATCTTCTCAGGGAAAAGAGGAGCTGTGCTCTTTGTGGTATCGCTAAGCAAATATATAAACACTATCCAACGTTGGGATTGATGTGTTTTGTACCACGCTATATTTAGTTGTTGCATAGCATTTCTAGCGGACGAGCACTCATGACAATATGGGGTCTAGAACAGATGTGGTAATTTCTACAGCCACTACAGCGGATGTTCTGACAAATGTTACATCGAATCTCGTGCTTACGAAACAAGGGAATCCGAACTATGAGCTTTTTGACAAATATGTGGACACCGCATCACGAATCAACCCCATCTTCTATAAAGGCGTTCCTATAGTTATATTTCTAATCGGTGCAGTGGTGAATGTCTTGCTAATAATCTACTTGCTCCGCTCTGGTCGTTACAAGTCGCCATTGTTTGCGCTGATCACGTCATTGGCATTCAGTGATCTTGGAACTTGCCTTCTTACTGTGGAGTTCATGGCAATTGTATTTCCATATATGGCTTTTAATAACACTTATCTTTGTCCGGCTTCTATTCATTTAGTTATATTCCTTTACAGCACAAGCGTGTATCATTTAGTGTTGTTAGCGTGCTTACGATATGCACAGCTCTGTCACCCTCTTTGGGCTCGTGCTATTGTCACATGGAAACGCATCCTGTCAGCATGTGCTTTCATTTGGGGGGTTATGTTTGTTGGAACTTCGCTTTATTGGCGCAATTATCGAGGTCATGTGATACAATACAACAGCAGAACCGTGATGATATGTGACGTCATAGGTGATTATCATCAAATCAAAGAAAACAACGACCTCTTTTTTAGTCTTGCAACGTTTGTTCCGTCGATCCTTATTGTGTTTCTCCACTGCGTGAAACAAATCACTTTATCAGTCCGTAGTTTGGCTTCAAGGAAAGTTTTACCTGTGCAGGAAGGTCATAGACGAAGCGCCGACCCACGTGCTATGGTGATTATAATCACCATATATTACTTAGTCACCCTGCCGTCAGTGTTTCATCACTACGCGCACATAGGTTGGGGAATCCCCTATCCATTATCCCATCATATCGTTCAGGAATGCTTGATGTTGCTTGCTTGGTCAAGCGCGGTCTTGGACCCATTTGTCTACTGCTTAGCATCTAGTACCGTGAGGCAGGACCTCATAAACTTCTTGTGTCAAAACCGAAAGATAAACTAAGCGTGTCTAAACGTTCCCCGAGTCTCGCTGAATATCTGGAAACATTTAGGTTAGTAATGATATATACTACAGTCTTCCTTGTCTTATTAAAACAAAATCAAACCGGATCAATCCGGATTGAAATATATCCGGATGTAAATCAACAGTCACATATCAGAAATCCATTATTGACGTTTATATTATTCAATCGTGATGGTTTCAGAATGCAGGTCAGCTGGTGATAATTTTGAATCTGATTTGAATGGATCTTGTTGTAACACGAATTCCTAGTCATATTAGTTTAACTGTTTTAAACATAATTTTATGAAATGCGGAAAAAAAGAATTTAGGATTCCTAACTGATATATTAACATACATACTATTCACCCTTCCATTGCAATGGACTTTTCCACTGTATCCATCCATCATATGCCTTCATAATCAACTACGTGACGTGTAGAATGACATCACGACCAATGGCATCATTATTACGTCATTAATGGCGTAGATAAGTACGCCACGAACGCATAACTGAAGACGGACTATTCGTTGTTGGGCGACTTGCATGTCTTTACTATACACCTGTGCAAAAGTTAAGCACCAGCAAAAACAATAGAACGTAGAAACATGATGGTACAACTAGGCTGCCATACTTTTTGTCCCCGCGTTAGCTGACATAATTCCAAGTACGAAATACACATGCATGCATGACTTCACGCCGCTTGATGTCCGTGCGTGGCGGGAAACAGCACACGTGTTCAGTTATGTAAAAGTCCAGTTTGAGGTGTAGAACATTACATACAGATTTAGGCGACAAGATTAGGAATTTTGTGTTCATGACCGTGGTTTATTTGTACAGAGAGAATTAGCTCTTGATTGTGAACCGCTATGGCAAGACGAAGGTTAAGTGATCGTGTGAAATGGCAAATCATAGGCATGCATACCACTGGTATGTCATGCAGAGAGATTGGCAGACAGCTGAACATTAACCATACTGTAATCAGTCGTTTGATTGCAAAACATGGGCAAACTAACGAGGTGAAGGACAGGCCTAGATCTGGAAGACTGAAGAAGACTACTGCCCGTGATGATTGAGCCCTAGTACGCCTTGTTAGGAGATCTCCATTCACCAACAGCAGAGTGATCAGCCAGCAATGGGAAACGCGCAATAGAGTGTCAATGTCTACCGTCAAAAGGAGACTGTATGCTGCTGGCATGAAAGCTAGGAGACCTGTCAGACGTCCTCTCCTCACTGCACACCACAAAGAGGAGCGTCTGAGGTGGTGCAACGAAAGAAGACACTGGAACATGAGATCCTGGAGACGGGTACACTGGTCCGATGAAAGTCGGTTCCTGCTTCATGCCACAGATGGTCGAACTCGTGTATGGAGGTCCAGACGCATGGCGTACGACCAATGTAACATCATGGAAGAAGTTCCATTTGGTGGAGGTTCCGTTATGATATGGGGTGCATCTCATTTGATTGTAAGCTGGATCTGTTGACTGTACCTGGAACACTAAATGGACAAAGATATCAAGATTCCATACTGGATAGAGTTGTGGTCCCTCATTTTGTAAATCATGCACCTGGAACCCACCCTATATTCATGGATGACAACGCCCGAGCACATCGTGCTAGAGCTGTGCATGAATACCTCCGCCAGAATGCCATCGAAACCCTACCATGGCCAGCAAGGAGCCCTGACATGAACCCTATTGAGCATATATGGGACATTCTGGGAAACATGGTGAAAAGGAGGGATCCTCCTGTGCAGAACCTACAGGAATTAACAGATGCACTCCATCTTGAATGGCAACGAATACCACAATGGCGTATCAGTCGGTTGGTGACCAGCATGAGACGTCGTGTCCAGGCCGTCATCCAGGCACAAGGTGGATATACCCGGTATTAATAATGACAGTCTCAAACTCGTGCACAGATGTTAAACTTCGTTTTCAGACACCATTAATGACAATCTAGCCATGTGTGTCAACTGTAGGGCAATAGTTGTCAGTTGTGTCAATGTAGCCATATTCAGGCCTCGTTTTCAAGTTCAAACAAAAACATACAGTGTTTCCCCACCATCATAATCAGCATTCCTTTAGTTGCATTATTACCTCTTGCACTAAGATGGATGGGTACATAAATGTTTATGCTATTGCTTTCTTCATAGCACATGAATATACCCTCGCATGTGCGTAAAAATAGGGTGGTGCTTAACTTTTGCACAGGTGTATATTTAATAAATATCCTGTTGAATATTTTGAAACTAATTTGTCTAGAAGCTGTTGCTGCCATAGGCAGTGTAGCTTCTAGGGGCACGCGCCACTTCATACTTCTATCTTCTGAGTTTGTAACGTTCCAGTGTGGCTGTGCGACCATTGCCGCTGAAGTTAAACATCACCGTATAGTCTCTGCTGTTGGTGTTATCTGTATGTCGCTGCGTCCCACTTAATTTGTATGACTGTAGATCAGAGAGTTTAATTTGATCTTTTTGTAAAGGTCTATACTGCGGCTGAAACAATCGTACTCGTTTGCTGCAGAACTGTATCCCTGCAAAGGAAGGTCCTAGCGCAGTAATTAAATACTTATTGGGGGCGAGAGTTAAGTGCCTCGCGCGGGCCTCCATCACAGGAAAATGCCTACCACGCCGTAGCGGAGCGGGAGATGCGGCAAGGAACCGCTCTTCCATTTGAACAAGGCTAAAGATGAGAAAATGAATCAACCTAGTGTAATTATTTGCATGAGGGATGTACGTTGGTTTACGCGGAGATGGTGTTGCTGATTTCCTAAGAATTCAATGCTGCCATCTCATGTTAGTTAAAGTACTGAATTAGTAGTTGCCGCTTTATTTTCGTGGACCTTCTTGAGGTGCTAGACTCACTTTTAGTTAGTAGGTCCAAACGCATATGGTTTTAGGCTGCAAATGGCGTAGTACCTACTTAACTTTATAACAGGCTGTCTTCCTGCATTCCCCAGCTCAGGCATCCGTCTAGGCGCGTATCGTGAGCCGACCCCTCAGGCCGCAGTGCATACACATTGTCTGGTTGTAGTTTCAGAATCGATGAGGGATCACTCCGCATACCGCAGCACAACCACAAATAACAAGACATGGACAAGTCACATTACAAAGGCATTAGTAAACGCACATCTATTTACGGTGGGGGAGAGAGAAACAGATAACCAACTATGGTGACCTTCCTGAAAAGACGTGGAGGGCTCGAAGAGCTCATCCCGTCACCATTGAGTTAGAGGGCGATCTGTGCCTCTATCCATCACCTAGCATTGTCGACAGGGCCGTATTTAGATATGTGGGTGCTCTGGGGCCAAGAATGAGCGGGGGGGGGGGGATTTTTTTTACATCTAGGTGCTCTGAGACGGCCAGAGAGTCTACTTTTAGGGTGAATTATGGCGCTTTCTTTCGTTGTAAAATTATTTTATTTTGCACATTTTCGTAATTAACATTGTTGCCAAACACCAAACAAGAATTGGGGCCCCCACACATATTAGAATAGAATTATAAGGCATGATTAAGAGTTCTAAACTAATAAAGTTTGCTTTAAATGTCCTATAACTTCCAAAATAGTGCATAATTTTTTTTCTCAATTTTAAATTGTGGGGACCCCTTACTTGTGGGGCCCCCGGGGATTTTTCCCCGCTTGCCCCCTCCCCCACCCCCTTAAACACGGCCCTGATTGTCGAGAGCGAACCATATCAGATTCGCTCCCTGGAGCTAACGTTTACCTAGTTTAGGATTAAGGAATTAAGCCCAAAAGAGTCACTGCTTGCCGCACTACAATAATTATATTTTCACAGTGATTCCTACTTTGGCTGAAAGATTTCCTAGAGGTACTGGAAAGACACAGGGGGAATGCGTGACACATCGACACATTGATTCTGACCATCAAGAAACCCCAGTAGTTTCTTAGACCAGTCCTAACCAATGTGGTGGACGGGAATACAAACAGTTAGTTGGCCAGATGGCCGGAGAAGCGGAGGAAGAGACAGCTACTTGTGTATTTTGATTTAGAAGGCCTTAAAGTATGTGGTCAATTATGGAAGCACTGGTGCGCTTGTGTAGCGTAGCAGCAGCAGCAACTGGGAGAGAGTCTTTACAATAAACAGTCTCCTTTTGGTGAGTAGTTGTCCATAGCTACTTTTAACCTATCCTGTTGAGCTATCATAGCCAGGTTTGGCGGCTGCATGTCGTGTCCACTTTGTAGGCATGAGCAGCAACCTTAATGAAAAATTGTTGCCGTATGGAGAAACAAGGTGGTGTGCTTGTTGATGATGTATGGTGTAACTTAAGCGAAGTGCAGTCCAAGCATTTTTGATAAAGAAGTAAAACTTACTATCTAACTACAAAAATATGTAACTTAGACGGCTTTTGCCGTATTACAATTTTATGCATACAGTAAAAATAGTGAGGTTACGTCCGACATTATTGTGCCTAATAGTCATCGGCACTGAATAAATAAAAATATTATGTTACAGTTAGTGGCCACCTATTAGTCATCAGTCCAATGCTCATAAACGTCACATGTTGTTGATACGCCGCATAAGTGTGGCGTGATCTGGCTCGATTCTGTAGTAGCTGCTGGACGATTTGCCGCAGGCTGTCTAACTGATGCGGCACAAACTCAGGAAGAGCGAAGAATAAGTTACATCTGGATGCTTCATAGTTAATCGTGTAAAGTAAAACACGTTCTTATAAAATGTCTAATTTATCCTTCTTACACACCTTGGTGCTGAATGATGATGCCTTCGTTGATATGAAGGCTAACTTTGTAGAGTTGCTGTAAACTATTTGAATTGCGGCACAAGATGCTCCACATCACTTAGCTCGTAGCGGCGTGTAAAACAATGCCCTACATTCGGATTTAGGTTCAAAACATTAATACTGCGGCACTGGATAGTGCATTGTTCGTTTACCACTGATTTGACGTGGTACGGCAGATCTGGCGAGATATCAGAGCACACCAATCGTTTCACATGATGGTTAGGATAGTACTGCAGCCAAAAGGCCACGCCGCATTGAAGGCCCCTCTGGTTGGTAGTAGTGGGAACCTTCTTTTAATTTAGTACTTTACCCTTGGTGCCGTTTCCATGGGTATACACAAAATTAGATGCGGCGTGAACGTGGTTGTCCTGAGGGGAACCTGACTGATATAAACCGAGTTGTTGCAGATTGCAGAATGCGAGCTCTACGCAGTAGGCAGAAGAAAGTTCATTCCCATTCTGACCGGACCCATGCTCCAACGGAAGAATAGCTTGTTTGTTTGTTTGTTTAGTTGGTTTTATTGGCCGCTTACGCCGAGATGTATTTGGGCCATGACTCACTCTGAGAGGTGCTTCCCCGAAGGGTTGCGATGCTCCCTCGAAGGGTTGCTATAAACAAGCATTAAATCTGAAAAAGCATTAAATCTGAAAAAAAAATTTCACTTGTGGGTAGGATGGGGACTCAGGGGCTTCCACAGTGGGGGCCAGAGATTAAGTTTGCATCCTCATCAAATCAGGGGGAAAATCAATTCGGCCGCCACCACCATGTCCACCCCCCCCCCACCCCACCCCCCACAAGGCCTCCCCCAAAAAACCCTAAAACCATGGCCCCCTGCAAACACGGGTGTTGGAACCAAGCATCCAGCTACCCCACTAGTGCCCACCCCCCACATTATTAAGCCCATTTAGTTCTAAATCTGACCTTATGATGCGATTTCCGTTTTGTTAGCAACCCTTCAGTTTCTAGAGGACAAATATTCCTCATTGTTGGTTGAAGCTAAGCATAGCAAAGATGTGTCAGATTATTTTGAAATGTATAACAGTGGAACATCTGGTCTGTCTGATCGACACCGGCGAAATTTAATGTTAGTGGTACAGACGTCAACTCCCGCCCCTCCCTCCCCCATCGGTAACCGCGAGAGAGGGGATTTACTCAGGCGCTCCGAGACGTGTATAACTGTATATGTAGGCAGCATCAGCTAGGCCTACAACTCAACGGCCTCAGTATTATAACAATACCAATGACTGACCTATTTTATTTATCATCGGTTGGCTAAAAATAAACTTAAATGTGTTTTGCGAGAACATATTCGTTTACAGCGGGGTCGCTCCGGAAATGTGCTACAGTATGGCAGAATAAAAACCTTGGTAACTTTGCCAGTAATATTGTCACTCGTGGCGCACGTATTGATTTTGATTCAAATCTAAAAAAACCCATTTCATTTTGAAAATCCCCAGTTTAATAACAAAACACACAGACATTACGTGACGAAGTTAGCACTTTATTATGCGAAGATGTCATAGAACATTGTACTTCGAAACGGCTGGCGTCTCCTCTAAGAAAGGTAGGCCTAACCAAATTAGACTCGTGACTAATTTCCGTCATTTGAATCAATTTCGTAACCCTCCAAAGTTTTCATACGAAGACATAAACAGTGTTAAAGTTTTCACAATACAATGATCAGATGATCACAGTTGATTTAAAAAATGGGTTTTATGATGTTGACATATGTGAGGTAAATAGTCAATGGTTTGGATTTAATTTTGACGGTAATTATTACAGATACAAAACATTACCATTCGGTGCAAATATCAGTCCTTATTTGTTTTGTAAATTATTACGACCTGTAATTCAACATCTTAGAGAGAAGGGGCTTAGAGTAGCAATATTTGTAGACGATATCATATTGTTTGCCCAACCAGATATTATTGAAAGACATAAGGAAATACTGTTAACAACTTTACGGAAACCTGGTTGGATTATTAATTGGTATAAGAGTTCATTAATCCCGGAACACAAAAGCCTATATTGGTTCCAATATAATTACAAACGGTACAAACAAATGCGTCTGGATAAAAATTTCATCAGATAGAATAAAGAAACTTAAACATGATATTGTTCGTCTAATTAAACAAGGTGGCGCAACAGCTCGTGTGAGTGACAGAATATCGGGACAATGTGTTGCTATGTCAAAAGCCTTATTGCCAGCAAGCCCAAGAAGCCACCTGGCCCCTCAGCCAATCAGTGGCCCCTTGTGCTCCTAAACAGCATACGGAAAATCCTATCCAATGTTACTCTATGCCGCATCCGAGACAAGATCGACGACTTCACCGGATCATGTCAAAGTGGCTTCAAACGTGGACGCAGCTGCGCAGACATTGTATGGGCTCAACGCATGCTTGTGTCGGTAGTCATGTCCAAACACTGGGATTTCCACAAAATGGGCATTGACATGTCACGAGCTTTCGACACAATTAAACGCTCAAAGAGCCTACATGTACTACACCAGGCCAGTTGCAATGAAGATGAGCTACACCTAGTGAGACTACTGCTTGCAGACACCAAGCTGAGAGTATGAGTCAAGTCAGCGAGGTATGTAGAGTTTAAGACATCAATCGGCTCCCCGCAGGGAGATTGTCTATCCCCTGTGCTCTTCAGCTGTTACCTGGCTGATGCATTGAAATCCGTGCGGGAAAGCTCCATAAGACCAACCCACCCACCCCACCCCCCACCAGTATCAATACTGGGTATGCCGCTAGAGATGAAATTTGCCGACGAAGTGGACTTTATAGATGAGGAAAAGAAACCCCTTGACGAACTTCTCCCAATAGCTGCAAGCAAACTAAAAATTGAGAATCTCTTTATGAATGAATCCAAAACAGGGTTCACCCACATACCTATCTACAAAGCATGAAACTAAAGAAAATGACGATCCACTCTGTGGCGGCGAACCATGGAGGAAATGTAAAATCCTGGGCTCACTGCTTTACAGTACTGCTGACATTTCTGCACGCTGCATCATGGGGAACATAGCTTTCCAGTCCTTCTGGAAGCTATGGATTCGTAGATCAAAGATGCCCTTGGTAAAAAGACTACGTTTATACAATGCAACCTGCGTATCCCTGATGATGTATAACTGTAACAGCTGGGCAGCTCCAAAGGCAGCTCTAGACAAACTTGACGCCTGCCACTGCAAACACCTACGCACCATCACTGGACACCGATGGCCAGAGAGCATAATTTCCAACAATGCACTATACAAGATGTGTAATACGCCGCCGCTGTCTGTAAAAGTCACCCAGCAAAGATGGTCCATGTTTGGCCATGTGCTATAAGGATGCCAGAAGACACACCAGCACTGAGAGCCTTGGAATTCGCTCTACTCGGGGCCAGCAAATACAGAAACAGGAGAGGACGCCATTGCAAAAATCTGCTAAGCGTGCTACGAGGTGACCTCAAGAAAGCATGATTAGGTACGCTCAAGTCAAGAATGGACCTGAGGAAGCTAAGGATTTTGGCTGAGGACAAGACACAGTGGGCAAAAGCGAAGAAGGACTGATTGCGGCTGTAGGATGTTTCTCCTACTACAGCCGCAGAATACAGTAATCATACATACATATTGCCAGCAAATCTGTTTTTACGAAATTTGTATCGAATCCTTCGATTACGGTCAAGTTGGGAAACTTATTTACAATTGGATAACTGTGCCATAGCAGATTTATCGTGGTGGCTGAATGAGGTTGGCAGTTGGAACAGCCGTTCAATTTCAAACCATATTGTAAACAAACAATTTATTCTGATGCTTCCCAAATCGGATGCGGAGCCGTATTAGGCGAATTTCAGGCTTCTGGCCATTGGAGCAACAGAATGTTCCACCAACCCTCGAATGTAAGGGAGATGATGGCTATTCTCCTTGCCATCAAGACGTTCAGCCATCACTTACAACACCAGAAAGTGAAGGTATTAACAGACAATATAACGTGTGCAGTTTACATAAACCAGCTGGGCGGTACATCCGTTTAGTTAACCACAATATCTTCAGCAATATGGGCAAATGCTTACAATCACGATATCGAGTTGACAGTCAAATACTTACCGGGTTGTCAAAATGTGGATGCAGATCAGTTATCACGTATCGGAGAACAAACAATACGAGTGGTCCCTCCACCAAGGCTTGTTCAGGATGTTAAACAACACAACACCAAGCTGCCCATTTACAACAGCAGATATCTGGATCCGTATACGGCCAGTGTGTACGCACTCAGTCAACAGGACTGGGGCGACCACAACAATTATGTAAATCCACCATTTCGTTTAATGGACGACATTCTCAATGTAGTATGCGAGAAGGAAGCGGTAGCTATAGTGATTGCTCCCGCTTGGAAGGCGCAAGCATGGTATCAAAGACTGTTGCAGATAGTATTGCGCCACCAGTTCAGCTACCAATGTTGCGCAGGGTATACAAAAACTTAGATGCGGCATGAACATGGTTGTCCTGAGGGGAACCAGACTCATATATAAGCTGAGTTGCTGTAGATTGCAGAATGCGAGCTCTACGCAGTAGGCAGAAGAAAGTTTGTTCCCATTCTGATCGGACCCATGTTCCAACTGAAGAATAGCTCGCAAAAAACCTCCTTTCATACAACGGTGACGGCACTCCAGCGAGACTCAGCTAATCAGCACACAGCTTGCAGTGAAGGTATACGACCTTACGACGTTATAAACGACCTTCACCCTACCAACACATGCACTATGGCGATGTCTCTGGAATTAGTAGTTTCAAAGTGAGTATTGGAATATTTCTGATATCTCCGCCATTTCTGAACCGATTTCAGTTCTGTTAAAAGTATTAGATTCCTTATTCAATTCTGATATTGGTCCATAACAAGAAAGTTGAGGAGGGCCATGTATTAACGAATTACAGTAATACAGGCGAAATATATACATAAAATGACATTTCCACACGGTAAAGCGCGTATGTAGGCTCTCTCTCGTGGATGCACATGCGCTTCGGGTGATCGCACGGACTGCTATTCGGAGCCTCTACTATATAGCTATACGCACTTGTTTATGCCACCTGGCGGTGGGATGGAGCGAGCTTGGAGCTTCCCAGATTGGGCCGTTCTGTACCCAGACACCTGGGTCGGTTCGTACCTGACCGGGCGATCCACGCTACAGCAGCAACAGCACCCAGTCAAATTAGTTACAAAAAAATGTATAGTTTTCAGGAAATTGCTAGTCAGGGCATTCATGTAGCGATCAATCCCAACATGGCGAAGTGTGGGTGTAGGGGGGGGGGGCCGGGTGCTGAGCTAGAGGTGGGCGGGGCATAGTTAAAACTGGAACCGTCTATTATTCTACACCTGCCGTTGCTAAATGATGTTGCTATATGTGAACCCTGGGACTGATATGGCCAGACGATGGGATTAAACTTTGCATAGATTCTGTTCATCTTTCCTGTCAAATCCTGAATCATATGAATCTCAATTTCGCGGTAACTATACAGTTAACGTGTTGAGTATTTTCAAACTAATTTAAAAGAATTAATTTCAAAATATTCGACACAATATTTATTAGATTATAAATGGGTGTCCATCCTCGGTTCAAAGGCTGAAGATGGAAACTGTTTTCAGCAGCGTCTATGTCAAAACTGAATAGTTTTCTTTACATAAACGTGATATTCGACTGAGCACATGGCTCAGATAACTAACACTGCGCTGTCGAAGGTGGTAGGCCCACACCCCCCCCCTACATCTTTTGACTAACCTCACTCTTGTTTGACAATCTTTCGCACATAAATGTGTTTAGGGTGATCCTGATTCGAGATACTATATTGAAGCAAAACACTAAACTCTTTTGTGAACTTCTTTTTAACTGTCAGCGTAAACTGCATTAAGATTGGACGTAGTGTATAATTCTGCTTTATTTAACAAATGGTGAATGACCTGTGGATTAATTTCATGGGAACCCATATTTGTCGATAGCGCAAATGCCGTTTCATCTTGAGTGACTTTCGAGAGAATTTAGTTTAATTTCACGTGCTCCAAATTTTAAAACTATACAGGTTTAGACACACGTGCAAACACATTGGTTCAAAGACAGTGAGGGTGGTTACGTTTGTCCTAAGAGGCGTTTCTTCCACCACTGATTATGTTTATTCTCTAGTGAAAAGATCCGGAGGAGTCGGTCTTTTTATAGAATTAGTCACGCAAATATATAACCAATACCCAGCATTGGAATTGGTGTGTTTCAAGATTCAAGATTCAAGATTCAAGATTTATTTATTATTCTCAGATCATAGATGTGATATAAACATTATACAATTTATTCAGTGGCAAAACAGTTTACATGTTATTAACATATCTCTATAGATTAACTGTTAATATTGAAACAAATAGTCTATATTTACTGCATCAATATGATTGGTTCTTGTCAGGCAATCTATTTACATATACCTATTATTCTGATCATAATTTAACTTTATTTTCAGATATTATCTTTGCTGGTTATGTTTATTGGCTGTATTTGTGTGACAGTTTCATCTTTTTTGGAATTGCTTAATAATGGACCTTTCCATTTTTAGCTATGCCCCGCCCATCTCTAGCTAAGCTCCGCCCACACCTCGATCGTGTTGGGATCGATCTATCTCTGAACTCTATTCAATTTCCAGAAAACAACAGCGCCCAGTCAAATTAGTTTCAAAATATTCAACAGAAAGTTTATTAAATAGTGGAGACATACAATTTGTACAACGTGTCGGACTATTAAGAGTTAATGATTATGACATCATCCTACACGCCGCTTAGCTGATTATGACGCCATATGACGTCATTACTCTGGAAAGGGCCATTCATAGTTTCGCACATCCTGGCATTTAGAGATCGGCAGCCATTAAAGTGGGGTCAAACTTACTATATGCTAATGAGGACTGCCCATAGCAACGTATTGTTTACATTTTCCATCAAGCTTAAACCATAAAATCTTGTACCTGAGAATCTGTAATAACCCTACCCGGTATCAGAAAACATAAAATCATGACTGAATTTTGCAAGATGGTAAAGAAAATGTAATTAAGGGTTCACGGCCCCATTGCTCTTAATGTTAAATTATCCCCTCCAAAATGGCGTCGCTCCCAGGGTATTATGGGAAATTTGATTGTGATGATGTCATCGCGATTCTATGAATTGCATTTATTAGTCGAGAAACAGAAAGTAGTTTTTTTTTATTGCTAGTGAATAACTGAAAATTAAAAATAATTAGGCCACTTACGTAGTGTTTCTACTAATCATAATGTATGAAAAAAATCGCAAATAAAAATGTAATGAAACTCATCTCCGATTTTGTTTTTGTTTTAATACCCAGGGGGACGTTTGCCCCCTGGTGAACCGATCGGTAATCTAGCTCTAAGATAAACAACGTAACACGTTAATACTGATTGAACTTGCACATATTTTATTAACAGTTCTAATCCTAACCTATATTCCTAAATGGCAAATTCCCGACGACTGATAACTGGTTTGCCAAACACAGCCGCCTGGCCTAACTAAGAATTATCTATAAACCATTTCTGACTATTGATAATAATCTACCACTATATCCTAACCAGTACCTAGTGGAGTAAGCGACCAACGAACCAGGAACGACCCCGCTCCATTCATTCCGCGTCACTTAAATATATAAGTCATATAAGATCACGCGTGTAATGGCATACGAATACTCAAATTCATACAGATCTTAATTAAGCAGTTATGAAATAAGCGGATCATTAATTAATACAGGAACGTAGATGTAGATTCACGGTACTGTACATTCTGATAAACGCTATAATAAAGTGATACAAATTATTAATTTACATGTAAGCCTAAGTGTTTGAGTTCATTCACAAAGTCCAGTTAACGTGTTGATTAGTTGGCCTCTAAGTAATGTTCGTTATGTCTGCTGTCTGAGTTACGTCTTGTTCAAACTATATGTGGATTCAAGTGTTGATTGCTATTCGATGGGCGCGTGTTCTTGTCCAAACTGTGTGTAGTTATATGAGAGCTAGGACAAATGCCATTAGAAATTACTATAAAATATAAATTAATTAATTTTTGGGAAAATCTCTTGAACGGCAAAGAAACAAAGCTATCATCTTTACTATACAAGTATATCTACAATGACTTTATCAAAAACAATACAGAAATCAAATGGCTGACCACAGTTAAATGTATACTTGAAAATGTGGGAATGGCTCACCTCTGAGCAACGCAGACCATAACAAATTCTAATATACGATAATTGAAACAAGTACTTAAGGACCAGTACTTACAAACTTGATCAGGGCAAATTACCACGAAAATTACTAAAGCCACAGTATATAGTATATTCAAAACTGAACTAAAATTATAGCCTTATCTCAGAAAGCTAAATAAATTAAACAGAAGAACTTTAGTAAAAATTTCGAACTAGTAATCATAAGCTACCTATAGAAAAGGGAAGGTGGGAGGGCTTAGACAGGGAAGATAGAATATGTAGCCTATGCGACAAACACGATATTGGGGATGAGTATCATTACCGATTTTGATGCGACTTTTTCTGTGATGAAAGAAAAATATTTCTTCCAAAATATTATCATAACCTCCCAAATCACTACAAATTCGGACAACTTCTCTCGAACACAAACTTATCGGTCCTAACAAAATTGTGCGCCTTTCTGCGGAAAATCTTTAAACAATTCGCATAACGGAGATTATTATTTTATTATCATATTGTAATATATGATTTAAACACGGTTTATTTTTAGTCTATGTTGGAGCACAATAAGACATGTCTTATTAGCGTGTCTCCCACTTACGTACAAATATATTACATTAAATAAATCAAGAGGAGAATAATAATATTGCCAACTGTCACAACAGTAATAACAACAATAACATTAATAATAAGAAGAAGAAAAAGAGGAAGAAGATGAAGAAGAAGGAGGGGAGGAAGAGGAGGATGAGGAGGATGAGGAGGAGGAGGAGGAGGAGGAGGTGGAGGAGGAGGAGGAGGAGAGATGTTGTAGGTAGCCTAATAATGACAGAATAAAATCATCTGGAGAAGGAGAAAAGCATGGTTTGCCGAATCACAAGGCGGTATACGGAGAAAGGAGGAGCTTGATGCGCTATAGTCACCGGCGCTGGTCCACACTGCATGGCCATCCAGAAACTTCCACAGCTTGGATTTGTCGACACAATCCATGAGTGGTGTTTGAAATTACTGTAGGTTATTTAAACTGACATGTGGCAGTAATATATTGACATAGAATGGTGGAAACTGTGACGTTTAACTCTACATCAACGTCAGCGCGGCCATATAGAAGTTGCTGAGTGGGTAGGGGTGTTGAGGAGATTTGGTTGGAGGCAAGCTCATTTTCAAAGATGGTTCTTTGCTCATTAAAAAGTGGACAGTAAGAAAGGTAATGTTTAACAGATTCATCAGGATGGCCGCAGGCGCAGCTGGCAGAGTCAGAGAGGAAGTTATTGAATAGATGTCTATTTAATCCACTACAGCCATTATGAAGCCTACTTAAAATATTAGCCACTCTTGAGCCGACGTAATACCATGGAGGGGGACTGGGAATATGGGGCATTGCTCTTAGTTTGGTCTTGTATTCCGGGAGGGTATTAGACATAGTGACAGGGGCTGAAAGGGTGTTCCAGGCATGTACTGTTGCTGGGAAAAACTACTCGCGATAGAGTTCCATTCGACATCTACTTGGGGTGAAAGAATTCGAGCATCGGATATTGTTGGGATTACATGCTAGTATCAGTGGAGGGAGATAATCAGTCAAGTCCTCGGTCGTCATCCCATTGACAATTCTGTGAAACGTGACTAGTCTGTGAATTTCTCGTCGGTGTGAAAGTGTTTCTATGCCAATTTCTATATACAAATCTTCGATGTGGGCACTACGTGTCACTCCGCTAATTGTCCTAAGAGCATCCTTTTGTACGTCTTCTAGTCTGTTAACAAGATATTGTGGCAAATTATCCCAGAGAGCATCTGCATATTCCAACAACGGCCTAGTAAAGCACTTATACATGATTCTGAGACATTCGCGGTCTAAGATATATTTTAGTCCTTTGAGTAATGAAGTTTGAGCTGGGCATTTGCTATTATATTTTCCACATGGTTGTTCCAATGACCATTATTGTTGAAAGTAATACCAAGGTGTTTATGGTGGGTGGATGGAACTATTTCAGAATTTTTGAAATTTATTGGATAAACGGTAGGATCTCTGCGTAGAGAAATAAATAGGGACGTTGTTTTGGAAGCATTAAATTCGACTAGCCTGTGTTTGCCCAATGAGTCATTACTTGCAGATCATGATCGACAGATGGTGTGTGTTCTTCTAAGTTATCCGACATCACATAAAGGCATATATCATCAGCAAATAGTCTGATATTGTTTAGGTTGTCATTGGACATATCGTTAATAAATACTAAGAAAGGTAGTGGCCCAAGAACAGAGCCCTGTGGCACACCAGCATGTAATCGAAGCAACGTAGATTATTTATAACTACTCGCTGGTAGCAATTATGAAGGTAACTTTCAAACCATGAAAGTAGATTTCCAGCGATGCCAAATTGTTTAAGCTTCTGTAGAAGGCCACGATGCCACACTCGGTCAAATGCTTTCGAAATGTCGAAAAATAAGAACAGTACTTCTTTTTGTTCATCTACCAAGATAACAACACTACGTTGGCCCAATATTGGCCCAACATATGTTGTAATGTTGGCACAACATTGGCTGTCTACCTTGGCCCAACGTCATTCTGCTCATTGGTCTAATGTTGGCCCAACATGTTGGGCCAACACATCCACCCAATGTTGGCCCAACGCATCCACCCAAAGTTGGCACATAACATTGGGCCAACACTGAGTGTCTAGATTGGCTCAACATTATTCTGCTCATATGTTTAACATTACTTTAAAAAAATATTTTAACAATCTTATTAAAATTTATTTTTATATGTGCAATATATTTAGAACATTGGGAAAGTGAAGCCCACATTTAAAGAAATGTGCCAAATCTGTTTGCCAGGTACCATGTCGAACCAACGAATTGCTTTGCAAGGTATTTCATAGTAATACTGTCTATAGCAAATTGTTATTCATAGGAAATTTCCAAATTCTTATGGTGGTTGTCACAATACATATTGAAATTATATTACAGGATAGCAGTAATTAGAGGGGAGATACTATTTAGACCACTTAATTGCTTTCAGATAAAGGACTGTTTTTCAAAGAATAAGCTCCATCACCTAACTTAATCTATTAAATAATGGGCTATCGAGTTGCTGAGTTACCTCCCTTGAAATGAAGATTTTGTTTAAATGCTATCATCCAAATTAATTAGCAAATAGGCCTAAATTGACTTACAGATCTTAGTTACCTAGTTGCCCTAATGTGTATGTATATTATTAAATACATTGACTTTAAGGTATTGGGCCAACGTTGGCCCAACATCTCTAAGTCAACTGTCATTTTGCCAATCTTATCCCAACATTCGCCCAACGTTGGCCCAATGCATGTGTTTATCATTTATGATATACATTGGCTATAAGTGGTTGGGCCAACGTTGGCCCAACAACTCTAACCCAACTCTAATTTTGCCACTGTCATGCCAACGTGGGCCCAATGCATGTATACTACATTTACAATATACATTGGCTATAACTGGTTGGGCCAACGTTGGCCCAACAACTCTAACCCAACTGTTATTTTGCTGTTGTTATGTCAACGTTGGCCCAACGCATATGTATATCATCATTAAATACATTGGTAACATGTATAATATACGTTGTCTATAAGTGGTTGGGCCAACAATAGCCCAACCGCTTTAACCCAACTAATTTTGCCACTTTTATGCCAACATTGGCCCAACACTTTGTTGCCAATGGCGATGGTGCCAACCAATTGCCAATATTGGCGCAATGCCCAATGGCCAACGGCGACCATGCCAACCAATCGCCAACGTAAGCTCAACGTAGTAATGTTATCTGGGTACAGCTTTGGCGATATCTGTATATATTCCTAATAGTTGATTTACTGTAGAATGTGAAGGAAGAAAGCCAGACTGATATGGAGTAATGCTATCTCTAATGTGGTTGTAAACTATTTAAAAAGAGTTCTTTCCATATTGTAATATTTCAAACACAAATATCACTACTACTACTACTACTACTACTACTACTACTACTACTGCTACTGCTGCTGCTGCTGCTGCTGGCTAATCAATAACGTTGGCACCAATAATAGTTATATACAATGTTTACATCAATAATGCCACAATTAATGTCTATAAAATGCTTGTTAAATTTGGTTAACTTTAAAATTGGTCATACAAATATTGGGCAATAATGCTTATATTAATAATGGGCAATGTGTAATGTGTTTATATTGTCTTTGTCGATAATGCTGTCACAGAAGTTGATAACAAGAATGTCTACACCAATAATGTTCATATTATAGCACTGATGATAACAATAAGCTGGGTATGAATAATAATAATAATAATAATAATAATAATAATAATAATATCTTTTAATGGTAAATCTCACTCAGACATATAAAAATTAACTATTATTTTGTAATCCCCATATGTCACATTGTGACTTGGGAGTACTTCAATAAACTTGAAACTTGAAAACTTCAATTGTTGATTGCTATTGGATAGACGTGTGTCGGTACACGTGTATAGCCATATCATGTTCATTCATGTGCGTTATGGCATGATATGGGCGCGCTTCTTGTTCTGCCTGGGACGTGTGCCTGTCTGCGCGTATGCTTGTTCGTCGGTCTGTGCATGAGGCATGGACGCCTGGTACCACGTTGTCACAAATAGGGCATTTCCTTTCTTCTCTTGGTATTCCTTCCCACCTCCCCTTTTCTATTGGTAATGAATGGCACATGCAATAGGGGAACAGGCCATGTAGTCAGCCATTAGGTGTGTAATTTCTTTTTGGAAACACTTTTTAGTCACTAGCCTGGACTTTTCCAGGCACCACCTATATGTACTGTTGTGAGTCGGAAAATCTTCCGTGAATTTTCTGGAAAATTTACCAACGTATTTTTCCAGAAAATTTTCCAGTCACGTAAGGATGCAATTGCAAATTTTTATTTCCCTATTGCATTAATATCAGGCTTTTACTACTAATATAAGTTAATAGATTTAGATTTGTGTCATCTATTGCCATGGCTGAAATGGCTTGCATCGAGCTACACTATCACTATAGTTCAGAATGATGATGATGATGATGATGAATGTAACATGATGATGATAATGATGCTTGATGATCAGCCAATTGAAAAGTAATTTGCATACATGCCAGTACATGTAAGTCATTATATTTTTCATGATAATGATTTATTTGATCCCAACTGATATTTGATGGAATATAAAAGATGGCTTCTGATAGACACCAAAATAGGCTTGTAATGACCAAAATGAACTGTTGAGCTAAATATTTTATGGTTCAAAATATACACATATTTTTCCAATTTTAGGAACATTTTCTGGAAAAATATCGGAAAATTTTCCGGAAAAATAACATCACTACCTGTATGGCTGCAGGTTTTGTCTCTGGTGCTTTTGCACCAGATCCATAATGTACACACTGATTTCCTAAAAAAACACCCCACCAAAAACAAAATTCAGTATCGTGTTATATGTGTGCGTGCGTGCGTGTGTGCGTACACGGGTGCGGGTGGATATAGTCGACCTACCTCTACACTACTTGCAGGTCCATGCTAGGCATGTCTCTCTCCTAGGCCTGCGGCCATTCTCCAGACAGAACCTAATTAGTTCTGCGGCCATTCTCCAGAGAGAACCTAATTATGATTTCCGTTGCACCCGTCTGTAAGAGACGGTTCATTGGTATCAGAAACTATATGTTGGACATGTGGATGTGTGGGTAACTAATAGGGTACAGAGCTCTGAATACGGCAACCAGGTAGCAAGTTAAACAAAATATAATCGCCTAAAATAATCAGATTAGTCATGATAGCCTAATTATTTTCAACAGAATTCCCACAATATTTAATAATTGACGCATACTTCTTCTTCTTCTTTTCGATCGCTGGTATCACACTTGGAGAGCCGTTCTCAAGATGAAATCTGTGGTTTTCTGCAGTTATTCCACAGACCCATACAGCTTTTCAAGAAAGGAGGTTGACAAAGGCCAGATCTCTTCTCTCAGCAGCTGATACGTACTGCAACATTGAAGTATGTGCTCTGTGGTCTGTTCTGCTTCTCCACAAGGACAAGCGGGCGATGTCGTAAGGTGGAACCGCCTGTACATGTGTTGGTTTATTCTGTTATGTCCAGTTCTGAGACGAAAAATGGTCACTTGCTCTGGCCTCGAGAGATGATGGTAGGCATCTTCTGATTGAGGTGTTCTATAGAGTGACTTGATGATAGTCTTCATTGACGCATACTAAACTTATAATTTATTTTAGTTAAAATATTTTAGCGATGCAACATATATTCATCTTTCAATGTTACTTTGATATTAAACATTGTGACGTCACAGTATGTATTTAGATTCGTTAAAATAGTGTCACCATGCTTGTTTTCTGTATATCCTAAGTACAAAACCATCCTACGATGTAGGCTCTAGTATACTAATATACATAAGTTTTCATATACATAACAGTTTTTTTTGCTCAAACACTTGTTCCGGGATAAATTCGAAGTATCCTAGTAAGCAAAGGTAACATGTATTTCAACTTTGAGCGGAATCTATTATTTCTCACAATGTAAATGAAAAGCTGTGAAGCAGACGACATGTTGAGAATTATATGGAGCGCTACCAGCTAAATATTATATAAGCAGTATTACAGTTATTCCGAAATAGACCCATTCAAAGACACACGTTACTAAACAAGGTGTATATTGCCTGTATTTACATACTTGTTGGTAAGAGGATACAACTTTATAAAAAGATTTATCTCATCAGACATATTTGCAAAATATAGTGCAGGGGTGGGGTCGGGCGCGTGGTGTGTGTGTGTGTGTGTGTGTGTGTGTGTGTGTGTGCGTGCGTGCGTGTGGGTGGGTGGATGGGTGGGTGTGTGTGTGGGAGGGGGTGACATATTTCTGAAAAAATGGACCCCAACGAGGAATAAATATTGACCCTTCACCTGTAAACCGATAGAAAATGGGAGGTGGGAAGGATTAGTAAGAGAAGATATAAAGTGTACTATTTGTCAAAAAACCGTCACACACACACACACACACACACACACACACACACACACACACACACACACACACACACACCACCACCACCACCACCACCACCACCACCACCACCACCAACAACAACAACAACAACAGCAACAGCAAACAAAAACAACAGCAACAACTACAAGGGCGAATGCTGGTGGCGGTGATTGCATAGTGCGGATAGCTTAGTGCCGGGTACAAAATGGCCCAGGCTCAGATGCTCCAACGGCATCTCCAGGGTCCTGTGGGCCGGCGTATATAGCCCTATGAGAGTAGAGTCATAAAAAAGTCTGTAAGAACGCGCATCACGCATGCGCACCATTCGAGATTAATAACCTGATTATGATGTATAGACGGCGTGGCATATGGCATCTTTTGTGTATATAATCGCGAGTGTTCTCAAATCGTTCATACGAGGCCCATTTCACTCATCTCGGGATGAATCTTAACCAGGATTCCTTCAGAAACACTAATCCGTTTATAGAATTAAAATTGGACAAGGAATGGTTGAAATCTGATTAAATTTAATGCATGCGCTAGTGTAGGCCCGTATCGTATCGCACCCGCTCCAGGAGGCTGGTAGGTTGAAGGTCTCTGTTTTCCACGTGCTTTTAGCCTGACATTCCTCTAATATGGCCGTACTTTGATTGGTTGAGAAGTTGCCTGTGGTGACATCTGATTGGTCATCAAAAACTATAAAAGGACCTATATCCCCTACAATTCAGTGTGGAGGTGGTAGCTCAGGCGGTAATGAGCAGAGCTGTGAAACCGGCGACGCGTGGATTGCGTCTCTCTTTGGTCAGCTGACGATCACTAGAAACATAGGCAATCTCCTTCACTCCTCATTGCCTCTCTCCACCCAGGAGTATAAATGGGTACCAGTGTAAAAACAGGGACAGTTACCAATAATAGACTGAAATAAAACCAGCCTAGAATGACACGAATGGGACCTGGAATCAGGGACTCGATAGACGCCAACCAAATCAATACAATAACTTCTTCACGATTCCTCAGTCGGGACTAGGTGTTATTCCGATATGGTAGTCATTACCATTGAAAGGCTCTCCCAAGCACTGCGTTGAGCAGCCGTCTTTTGGTAATCTACACCTGTGTAAATTTAACATAACCTGAAAGCCGTGATTGAATGCCAGAACCGTAAAACACACCAACCAATTTTTTTGGTCCCCTTGTGGACTAATAAAGACAAAGGTATGCTGAGGTTATAAGCCACCTCAAACCAATAGAGGCGCAATAAAATATCACCTTCACCACCTTTGGAAGGTGGCAATTTTGGACTACACCATCTTAAGTTGACTGTGCTTCAGACTACTCAATCTGATATCTCGCCAGACCTGTCTGAGCCACGCCAAATGTGGTTATTTAATAGCATATATCTAGTGCTATAAACTCTAAGTGCTTAGGCAATCTTAACATAAGCGGTTCTTCACCGTTGGACATTGCTTTCACCACCTCAGCTGAGCTTGTGGCGAGAATCTTCTTGCACCGTTGCCAACCTATAACTTCGCCAACCTACCAAAACTGTACTAAAGCATGTTTTCTCTCCTGCACCTCTTTTGACATTCAGACACCGTTCCTAAATTCTTCGGTGTAGGAGCTGTTCTTCCACTACTGTTGATGCGAAACTGTGATCTAACTGTTTTATCGAACTTATTTGTAATCATCAACTTATGCGCAAAGACTGAAGAGGCACCAACATCAACTGCAGCAATCTTTACAGACTTTATATGCGCCTACTACTAAAGGGCGCCAACAACTGTGTTATAGATAAATATACGCGCTGATGACTAACAGGCGCCCTTAAGTTTATTGTTATATATATATATATATATATATATATATATATATATATATATATATATATATATATATATATATATATATATATATATATATATATATATATATATATATATATATATCTAGCGCTGATTACAAGTAGGCGCCTTTAGGCCAGTCAGACCTTACTGTTAAATTGTATAAACTGTACTATGGGGAGCGCATCTCTTAGACTGTTCTTTTCTTTCTAGCTAAGTTAAAGTTCTTAAAAGAAAAGATTGCATTCGCTATTTAATACACAAGACTTACAACAGGCATCACACCATTTTCTAAATGGCGACACTTTTTCACTAAGGCCTGTTTCTCGTGTCTGCACCAATAGACATGGGACACGGCACAACTAGCCTAACCCATATATAAGCTCAGATATTTCGGATAGGATATATTAGTAGTTAAGGACGACTGCTCAACCGAAAGTGGACTGTTTAATTTAGTCTCTTTCACGGCTTCACGCCAAGCTACATAGCGAGCTATTTTTCTATACTTGGCCAACAGTCTTAACGGCCTATTAACCATTTTCGAGCAGTTGTCCCTCCCTACCGCTCTCTGGCCATCTGGCCAATAATTGTTAGGTAACTCCTTCCACCAGTTTGGTTAGAGCCGACCCTTGAAATCGCTGAGGTTTCTCAACGGCTGGAACCGAAACGGTGACGTCTCACCCACTCCCACAGTACCTTCAGTGGTACCACTCAGGATAAGCTTTAAGCCAAAGTACGATTCACTGCAAAAATATAATTATAGTCGTAATGGCCTAGCAGTGAACCTTTGGGCATTTACATAACCCTAGCGCAGTTAAACATTAGCTCCCAGGGAATGAGTCTCACACGGCTCGTTCTCAGCACTTTTACAGCAGCAAAGGACGCACTTACAGACTAACTCTATGGTTACTGGAAGGGCAAGCGTGTCCTCCGCACCTTCAAGGAAGGTCACCATAGTCTACCAGCGGCTTCTTCAGCCCTGTCGCAACTAGATACGGTGCTTATTCAACGATTTTGTACTGTCCTTTCTTTGTCTTGTTATTTGTGGTTGTGCTGACACGTAGTTAGAAATCGGTCTTCGGACTCGTCGACCAGACAACGCCGTCGGCTTGAGGGGTCAGCTCAAAAGGTCTGTCCTGGGATCGGTGCGTGAGCGAGTTATGCAAGAAAACAAACTTTGTCACGGTTACCTAGGACTAGGCCGTTTGAGGCATAATACCTTCGGTGTCGGGACTCAATAACTAAATGCTAGTTTAGTTCCTTATGAAGGCCCGCCAAAATATTGCGGCACCGACTAATCCAGTGACAAAGTTAGGGAGTCTCCTGCACCAATTTCTGTTGAAATTTGTGCACCGCCTCTACGTAACACAGCGTGCATCCCGATAAAACCATTACAACATATATATAATTCAGCACTTTACATTGTTTCTGAATGGGAGAACGGTATTAAACCGACTCCCCTCCTCCGCTATGGAGTTGTAGGCATTTTCATGTGACGGAGGCCCGTGCGATGCAATTTCCTCTCGCAAAACCCATTTATTGGCCCACGTGAGGCATTTAGTTTATATTAAACTAGTGTACGTTTACATATTATGCCGCGCTAGGGGTTCTCCCTCACTCGGATACCTTTCATGTATATAAGGATAGGCTAGGTACCTATGGCGAGATACTAAATAGACGGTGCAGTATCGTCACACCCCACTAAGGATACGTCGTAAATTAGCGGTGGCTAGTCCCTAATAACCTTCTCAAGAAGCCAGCGTCGACTTGATGCGCGATCCCTATCAATATGGATACATTTATATAAAACAGATAACCAAGTAAGCCTAAAGATGCTACGTCACACACGGGAACACAAATAGTTGGGACGAGACGGTGGTGTTTCATGTTGGCAGGAATGCTCGCCCGGCCCCACTGGAATGTGATCGTTCGACCGGCCCTAGAGGTCAGTCTTTGTACACCCCGGTCGCCCGAAGTCGCCCTCCAAATTCTCCCGAGGCATGCTAACCAGGAGGAGATAGAAACGGGACAACGAAGCGCCGGAGCTGCAATTGTGCTGGTGAGAGCTTCCGACTAGTAAAAGGAAATGTGGATGGCAAAATAAAAATGTAAATACACCTATAACAAGTATTGATAAATAGTGTGATGATGATGATGATGATGATGATAAAAATGCTGATGATAATAAAGATAAAGTATTAATTATTTATATTAGGCCTATAATGATAATTAATTCCTACTCTGTCTACAAAATATCGCAAAATCGTGCTCCCCATATGTCATGTATGTATGACCTGGGGGTAAATAAAAGTTCAAGTTCAAGTCCAAGTTAACTTATTACATTTCTGTCACTGGTTAGGAATTTAATGCTACCCTTTAGCCGGTTAAACCGGCTACTACACCCGGCCCCATTCCCACCCCCACCGTATCGTAGTCCTATTTCCCTACCCTTTAAATACACGGAATATATTTCATTCTCACCAGCACACGCTTCTTGCAGCAGAATTTTCTACAATATTAAAATAATGCTAATCTCGGTAATGATAAGGTAGTCGTTATAATTCATAAAATTGTGACGAAAGAGATTATTGGTAAAAATATTTAGTGATGCCACATTCGGTCTATTCGCATTTGCGTGATATTAACCCGTTAGCACTCATATCAGCCTTAAACGGCTTCTCCCATGATCTTGAGAAATGCCAATTTGTAGACCAAGAGAAGACTATTTTTGAAAATTGACCACTGAAATGACCGGCTAGGTTATCGAGCCAGTCAGTCCAGTGGCAAATTTTCAAAAATCGACATTTTTATTTTTGCGTTCGCCCTGTATGGGTGTACAATTCTGTATGGGCACCAATATATGTTATAAGGTATCGTCTAATATGATCATTTTACTTGTGTGATTAAGGGGAGATAATTCCTGCTTAAAATCGAAGCTTCTAACATTTATGACATAAAGGGTTATCTTGACATTAAGAAATGGGCTTCGCTTTTAACCCCAAAGTCACCTCCTTCGGGATAAAAACTACGTTCGTAGTCGCAGATCGAACATTTTCCTTAAAGGGATGATGTTGGATGTCATTGGGTTACTTATAATATGTCAATTCAACTGCTCTGGCCGACTGGCAAAAAACAAAACTGGTAACCTTGACGTTAAGGGCAACCTTAGCCATAGTGATCCTATACAAACTAGGGCCTACTACGCGTAGTCACGGTTGAAATATCCATAATCCAAATATCTGTTCATGTTATGAATATCTCGAAAACCATTCGGTGCAATTAAAAATAATTACTTGTAACAAATCAAGGAATAGAGGACCTAGAAATTGGCCAAGTTTCACACTGATCGGACCAAACAACATTTTGGTTGGCATTTTGAAAAAGAAATTTTATTTTCAATCCAATTAAAGACATTTTTGTAATTATTTTTATCGACTATTCGTATTCTATACGAATATTCATTCACATTGCCCTACTTGAATGAATATTTGAATATTCTGCCCTAACACTATAAAATACACTGTGAACCTATAATCAGATTAATCATGTGCGGTCAGAGACGCTCGAAGACAGCCGCAATATGGCCATGCCTGTCTGCCTGCCTGCCTGCCTGCCTACCTGCCTGCCTGCCTGCCTACCTGCCTGCCTACCTGCCTGCCTGCCTGCCTGCCTACCTACCTACCTACCTACCTACCTGTACAGAGATATATCTAAAATCTACTCATCTACTGATCGGATTTGGCTCACATGTAATATTAGCACAACGATGGAACTTTATTAGTATTGTTTAACGTATTATATTAATGGCAAACTGCTATCCGCCAAGTAATTGTTTGATGGAACTATTCTTTTTTTCCTATGCTTTTTCCAATCTGTTTGCATTGGCTTTCTCTACCCGCCACCCCACCCATCTCTCTCTCTCTCTCTCTCCCCGCCCTCTCCCACCCCATCTCTCTCTCTCTCTCTCTCGCTCTCCCCCCGCCCCTCCCACCCCATCTCTCTCTCTCTCTCTCTCTCTCTCTCTCTCTCTCCTTCTCGTTCTCACCTCTTAATTTATTGTTTACTTTAGTGTTTCACACTCATCGGCTGCTTATAACAATTCTGTAGGGAGAGGGCAACTCTAAGTTGTAAGAACTTGTGCCCGACCCCATTATGCAAATGTTACAATAAATATGTTTAAATCAAAATATCAAGGAACTTACCGCGTAAAGAGGATTTCCAGACTTTTGGCCCTGATCGCGATAAAAGGAGCCGGATCAAGATTTGGCTCAAGTCCTAACAGTGATGTAAGAATAGCTTCACAAACTTAATTCAATGAAAAATGTAGAGCTGAAATTTCCTATTCAAGCCGATTAACGTTTTACAATAACATAATGAGTGATTCGGCATTTGAAAAATAGTTTGTTGTATTGCCATATCGCGACGCTATAATTATGTGCCACTTCAGAACATTAAACCACCAACTAGACATCGAGACTAAGAGATGTAATTGTATAGGTGACGAATTACACTTTCTTTTTCATTGCGCACAATTTAGCACTGAACGACAAAGACTAATCCCTTCTTACTACCTAACCAATACCTCGATAGAAAAAGCAAAAGGACTTCTTTCAATATGTAACAGGCCAGTTCTCCAAAAGATTTGTAAATACCTTTTATATGCCTAGTAAAAATAAGTCACTAAGTCCATTATCGCTGTTATTAATGTAAGTAGTATGTATTTATTAACCTCGTGATAATCACTGTATATTTTGTCACTTTACTCGCCATAATAATTGTTATAAATATGTACCCTCATATGCTGCCTCGGTAGCCTGAGTGTAATAAACGTGAAACTATAGGATTCCATAACGTTGAACATGATCCGAAAGATACGGAAAATTCGAAAACATCTGGATAATCCAAAAATATGCGCAAGATCTGGAAATCGTTCCAATATGACAACAACGTGAGGGTGGGCGCGGGTGGTCTGCAATCTCTGATTGTTCTTATTGTAATGAAAGTTCAAAGGAAAACATTATAATTCTATATCGAAGTGAATTGCTTAATAAACCATCGCAAATACACAGGTGTTTAGCAATAGGAAAATATGTGACATTCCACAGTGATACTTCCGGACAGATATATATTCTGAGTGAGATGTATTTGTAACTCGCCAATATCGAATTTGCGCCGTTGACCAACGACGCAGGAACCAATATAGAATTTGATATCAGCGCACCCATTGGTCAACAACACAGGAACCAATATCGAATTTGATATCTGTGCGCATGTTGGTCAACGGCGCAGGGACCAATATCAATTGTTATATTTGCGCCGATATGAAACAGTATGATTTTACACAAATATCTGATTGCCTGCTTGTACCGACCATTATTAATGAACAACTTTTTATTCTCTCAGGCCTTACAAAGGCCAAATGTATAGAGGCTTACTCAGGTGGTACATAAGTTGTATCGGCTCCATAGGTGTGAGAACGTCAAAGGCAAGTGCAAGGACACCATGGTCGGTCCTGTTCTTCTCTATGGGTGTGAAATTTGGGGTTTTGAAAATATTAACCATGTCGAAAAACTTCATAATCGCTTTTGTAAAATTCTCTTGAGTGTAAAAGATACTACCCATACAGCGATGGTCTATGGTGAACTCGGCCAGTATCCTCTACGCACAGTGATAGACAAAAGATGGTACTATTTTTGCCAAAATTCATAACAAGTAGGGTATTCAAAATTTCATATACACTGTGTAAATTACTACGTAATCTTTTATCAAATAACACATATCAGTGGCCATGGCTGCTGCATATTAAAAAAGTGTTAGATAATACCGGTCTGTCGATGATATGGACAAATCGAGAGACCCGTGTCATACAGACTGGCTAAAATCAGTATTAAATCAACAGCTCTCTAATCAGTATATGCAAGAGGGGCACGGGGAAATCTTCAATAGCAGATTATGAATCACATATAGGATTTACAAAGAGGATTTAAAACTCGAAAAATATCTAATCTCTCTCCCAGAAAAACTATCAAAAATACTCTGTAAATTTCGAACCAGCAACCACCGACTACCGATAGAAGAGTGAAGGTAGGCAGGTATCGTTCCCAGACATGCACGTTTTTGCAATCTATGTGACCTAAATGTACTAGGCGACGAATTCCACTATTTATTTGAATGTCCTGAAATAAATGCAGAGAGAAGAATGTATCTTCCTAAACTTCGCCCAAACACACATAAAATGTATACAAAATACAATTTTCAATACAAAAAAACGCAAAACAATAATAGTTCTGTGTAAATATATTGACATCATTATGAATAAGTTTAAAAAGAAGAAATGATAGATTATGTAATTACCGGCGCGTAAAGCTTGCCATAACTATTGCTCCCACACATTTATCACGTCTCAGCGAGTGGCGGTGGCAGTAGTAGTAGTAGTAGTAGTAGTAGTAGTAGTAGTAGTAGTAGTAGTAGTAGTAGTAGTAGTAGTAGTAGTAGTAGTAGTAGTAGTATCTATACAGTATTCATACTATCCACATCATCATCATCATCATCACCATCATCTCCATCATCACTTTTATTTTTATCATTGGAAAACATAAACACCTATACGATTTAAGTATGTATATAACATATGTAACCGCCATTAAATGTATATCTCATGTAGTTATGTTTCGTACACTTCTGAAGAAGTTACCGAATAAACTTGAATTGAATTGGAAACTATTGACGGACACAATAAATAAGACAATAATTCATAAAAGTTACTTCTGTAAAATTGCATTTAAAAAAAAATTTAATCAGCCGGCACAATATATAGGCCCTAACCTAGATTAGTCCCTGGAAATAGATAATATCATACTTCATATAGCGCCTGAGTCGATATCAATACACCAATTAGCGGGGAATCAGACGTTCATATAGCTTGATACTGTTTTAAATCGGCGCAAACATAACGCTTGATATTGGTCCCCTACGCCGTTGACTAACATGTGCACCGATATCGAATTCGATAATGCGCAGATTCGATATTGGCGCATTACATTTGTAATTCACTAAATTACGCTGAAACCGTGGTCATAGGGTATTCCATACACGTTTCTATGTCGTCAGCTATGTTTCCTCATCATGGTTATACACCGACCAGAAAATGCTACAACGGTCTCAGCAGCCATGTTCAATTCCAAGCTGAATACGGAGTTCCATTGCCTGTGCATCCACATCCGCAATGAAAAGGGCCCATACATTACTTGGTAATCCATGAATCATTTTGATGTATAGTAGGTATTGTAGTTTACGGCGATATGTGGAAACGGCTAACTACTGGTTAGAAATCTACATATCAATAGGCCTACAAACATTAAATAAAAAAATAAATAAATAAACAAATAACGGCTTCACGTGCGCCTGTACAGATACACATAGCAGGAGTATGTTATGCTAAAGAAGGGTGACTGTCATCAATAAAGTGCACACATACGCACGCACGCACGCACGCGCGCGCACACGAAACACGCACACGCGTACGCATACATACATTCACGCACAGAACGCCACACTCACCCTCATCCACACGAGGCCATCAAGACTAAGTATGCATGCGCTTAATCTATTGACAGAAACAATAAGACATATTCTTGATCGTCAGAGTGAGGACGCAGAATTTTGATGTTGATGATCATTCATATTGTAAGAAATTGTTTCTCATAACGTAGAGCTTCTACATGAAGGACCAACTGGTCCACACTTTCCGCCCTCCCAAACACGCACACCCAGCAGTAGCCAATATCGACTGTGTTCCGACACCGCCATTGAAGGTATCCTCTGATAGTATCGAAGTCCCGGTACAATAGGGACAAAACAGTATAGTGCCTACAGTACAGCTCAGAAATAATTTTTCATGTTTCCAAAACAAAATAAAACATGCTTTTGAATATTTTGTATATAATTGAATTGGACAGCAGCAAGCTCTTCCAATCCAATTACGTTAAAAAATTCAAAAAGGTCTTATTAACTAACTAACTAACTAACTAACTAACTAACTAACTAACTAACTAACTAACTAACTAACTAACTAACTAACATGTTTCTTGGTGGGTTTTTTGTTTTCTAAATATTGTAACTTATTTCTCAGTATATGTTGTGATCATGTCTTGTCACTTTGTGGCTTTTGATAACATAATTTGTTGTCTATAATGATTTTGAATTCTATGGCCTACATGTTGTTTTTAAATGCATTAATTTAACGAGAATTGCAATTATGATGAATTGTGATCGAAAAACCTTTATGTAATGAATTTATAGTGTCATCATCTAGACATATAGATGTGGAATGCGTAATATGAACATTGAAGACCAAGAAGAAACTGAGGGAGCTAAGGTGACCAAAGAAGATGACTGATTGCAGCTGCGTGGTGTTTCATCACCGAATTTGCACGCCAATGATGCGCAAGATACATACGCGATTTTTCTGTTTTGACGCGTCTGGTGTGAATGCAATTATCGCGCGAAAAATAATTTTGACGCTAGCGAATTCGCTTTAGCAAATCGCCCGCCTCTGGTCTGAATAGGCCAACTGTGGCCAGGGCGCGCGGCGCGGTTCCCTCCTCTTTAACATGCAGTTGTATCTACATTAACGCGCATCTCCACTGGACGCTGGCGGCGCGGGCGGGCGGCGCGGGAGATGCGGTAGTTCTAGATTGATACTACAACAAACGCACATTTTTTACGCAAATCTGCATACATATGCAAATTTATTTAACCGTAGTAATTCGATAAGAAAGACACTGCACGACTTGCTCTGCATATCATAATGATATAGAGTCCATGTACAAGGTAATATTAATAAGTACATGGCTATATGTGATCGATTTTGTATCCACGTATTAAATGGTTGACGATTTAGTATCTACGGAATATCTGCATGAGCCGACCAACTAACGAAGACCGGTTACTTATAGCTGATAGATTTATGGAACGTTGCCCAAGATTATGGATATCCTTGCAGACAATTCTTCTTGAAGGTGGTCCAGAACTCCCATATATGACACGTCAACGTTGGTGATGCATCGTTCGTTTCCACATAAAGAATATTTACTTAAAACCATATCCGGGGCGTCACCTATCACGTCAAAAGCAAATAATCAATTATCGTGTATCCTTTTTGCTAAAACATGCACCCGATCCGTATATTGTTAGCGGCCTTTAGCCCGCTAACAATATACGGATCGGGTGGCATATTTAAACTGATTTGAATATTGCCTCTCAGTAAAGATAAAAGTTACAATTACCGATCAAGCTTGTGGAGGGAAAACCAATACTGTGTAACTACTTTTAGCGGTAAACGTTAATTTTGTGGTTAACAACAGTTTACGGTAACAACAAATTGCGAACTGATTGTGGGCACATATACCAGGAGTAGCACAGATGCACCAACATGACATTGCATTCAAACTGTCTGCACTACCGGCAAAAATATATACAATTCTTTATAATGGACCTTTCCGGTTTTAGCTATGGCCAGCCCATATCTAGCCAAGCTCCACCTACACCTCGCTCGTGTTGGGATCAATCGATCCCTCAATTCCATGACTATCAATTGGCCGAAAACGATACAGGTACCATATTGAATATTTTGAAACTAATTTGACTGGGCGCTGTTGCTGCCTATGCCGATGTTTACTATATAGTAAAGACATACAATTCGTTCATCAACGTTGATTATGCGTTCGCGACGTACTTATCTACGTCATGCATGACATCATTGAATATAACGTCATCCTAAACGTCACGTAATTGACGGGATACGGTGTATGGATAAACTAGAAAGGTCAATTCTTTACAATGGTAGAAAAATTCTCCGACACGTTTTGAAAAGAATATGAGTGGAAGCTCATATCTAAGTGACAATTCTCAGGTATGACGTCAGTCCTGTGAACTATTCTTACTGAATGTGCATGACTGTTAACTCAAATCCAACATAGAACTCAATGGCCTTTTCAATTGCTGTTAAATTGTGCGCTATGCTACAAAACTGCCATTACTTTGCTATGCCACAACATAGAGCTTAATGCTCATCAAATTAAACTCTCAGTGGGAACTGTGTAACTATAATATCCGATACAAAATTCTGAACTGATATTTTTATATGCCGGTAAAGCAATAGGTTTAAACTAGCCTTACAGATATGGCAAATGCACATCTAGAGTTGGTTTCGGGCTGGCGATAAGGTGGGTACTATTTCTACAAACACGCGCAGGATGTTATTGTATTCCATTAGAGAAGCTGAGACTTCCTCCTTGAAGATTAACGCTACAGTGGCATCGCTAACGTTATCAATCGAGGTACTTTAGATTTGACGTCGCTTGATAATCCTGTGAATCTGTCTATAAAGACCAACGGTTTTTTGGGTCCACAAGTTGGTAATGAAGGTGATCAACTAACTACCATCTTGTGATACAAGGTGGGATTGAAACTTTAGATTATTAAATTCCATTCCCATTCATACGACAACTGGTGTTCATTTTTTAAATACTGTTGCTATAACACGCTGCTGTCTATGACTAGGCAAATTGTTCTCAAATTTAAACTGCGATAACTATCATTAAGCCCATTCTTATTACCGTCACAACAAGCCCAGCGTTTATTCTAGGATGTGTCTTGGGGCGATAATAATAATCATTTGGAAATGCCTTTTGAAAATGTGGATGCTGTTGTCATGTGACAAGTGTCCAGGCCCCCAGTACATTTTCCTTACAACCATGATCTATCTAGTTCATATATTCAGTCACTGCGTTAGATAATGGGGGATTCAGTCAATAACATGCCGTCATAATCAACTACGTGACTTGAAGGCTGACGTCATAATCAATTACGTCGTGAATGACGTGGCTAAGTTCGTCACGAAAGCTTAATTGATGTTGAACTAAGCGTCGTTGTTCGAATTGTACCTCTTTACTATTTAATAAACATTCTGTTGTTGAATATTTTGAAGCTTATTTGACTGGGTTCTATTGCGCCAATATGTGGCAACAGCACACAGTCAAATTAGTTTCAAAATAGTCAACAACATAACTGTGTAGTTTTCTGGAAATTGAAAGTTCGGGGATCGATCGATCCTAAATGTGGGTGGAGCTTAAGGAAAGATGGGCGAGGTATAGCTAAAACTGAAGTCCTCCATTAAATATCCAACCTCTGGAAATGCACGAGATGCCACCAAGAAGGAGTTGGCTTTAAGAGAATTGACAGGGGAGAAGCCCCACCCACCCACCCACTCACCCCGTTTGGTTGGGATACTGTTGTTCCAAGTGCTTGCAAAGTGTCATTTTCTTCAGTGAACCCCTCCAACCATAAATCCTGGATCCTGATGGCTTCGAGTTGGACAGATGAGAGATCATTTTGAAAATCTGGAAATCATTAAAGGGATGCTAATCTCATCTCAAATGTTGCACTGCACTGATATAGTATGATTTATAGATTCTATATCATTCATATCCTGCCACATTCCCTTATCTGTATCAAAATTATCTGATTTGTAATATCGAGAAAATGTTGAACAGTTATCGCAACCGTTTTGTCTCCTCTAGTGACAGCGTGTGATGTCATATACGTACCAATGCATTAAAGGAAGGGAAAGGGGAAATAACAAATGATATTCATTGCTAATTTAATACAATATTAAATAAACTAAAATTGCGAAAAAGTATTTACAAAATCTAGGAGCGCTTAACTTGGAGCCAATTAGTGATATAGATGGTGCTTCGCACTCCGCCGTGTGTCAACTGTGTGTGTCGGTATACCGCGTAGGCCTACCTGAATATAACGAAAGCACACCTGAATATAGTTTTGTAAACGGTATAAATAGTTTTCTCTATAGGCGCCGATGTAAAGCGATTAACTCGCTACTGCTAATTCACTATGGCTCCTTTTGAAAACGTTATATTTGAAACTCACTTTTTCTGGTGGAAGAAACACGTTTCGGTCCAAGGTCGCAATATGATGTCCACTTTCAGTCAACTTGTTTTAAAACTAGGCAGTATTTTACCTGCAGAAATAGTGGCTAATCAGCTTAATGCGAATATAACTGCGCTTATACGACCGGCTATAATAGCGGGTATTATTTATTCGCTCGGTATACACGAAAGCCCATAGGTCCAGCTGCATCACTAATTGGTTCCCGCCAGAGTGATATAAATAGTATTTAGCTGCTTTTTTCTAATTATTCTGAATTATGTCTGTTTTTACTGGGGGATATAGGTTGATTATTATATAAAGCTTTCATTCAAAAGCATTTGTTAGTTCCCTGATCCTTTCCTTTAAATTCTTCATTATGTAATAGTCATCTTGTTGAATATTTTGAAATGAATTTGACTGGGAGTTGTTGCTGCCTACGTCAAATTGGTTTCAAATCATTCAACAGCGTACCTGTATGGTTGCTTTTATACCACATTATCAAGCGAGCGGTCTGTGGCTGAGCGCGTATACCGTGGCACGCACTTTGATTGAAAAGTAAATCATGCCAGCAGTCATAGGCTGTAGAAATGTATCAACATTTAGCTACTAAAGCCTGAATCCATTCATGACATGTTTAGTTTTATATCATATAAAACTAAACATGTCATGGATGGATTATGGGTTGCAAATTCTATCACCGGAATGCTTAGTATAAGGTAAGGTGAGATTTCCCTTAAACTGTTTTTGAAGTACAATGCCAATATTAGTTATTTACCAGGAAGTCGGTGAATCCGTTTCAAAAGATGTAACGGGTTCAATAATTTGAAACTACTTAGGAGTATGGCGCTGCTGTATAAACAATAGGTGGTCTCTGTCACATTACTTTATTAATTAAAGTGATTTGGTCGTTTTAGTTACTCGTGGATCACATGGGTTATATAAGTTACATGTGCCTAAACTATTTTATTTCATACTCAGTCATCAGTCTATGTTCATCACGCTTCGTTAAATCTACTGTCCAGGTGTGTGTATACTTATATTGTTTTAGAGCTTGTGTAGCGGACAGTGATTTGGGCCTCCGCAACCACGCCACTAGAGAAATACAGTTTTAGCTATGCCCCGCCCCTCTTTAGCTAAGCTCCGCTCACACTTCTCTCGTGTTAGCATCGATCCCTGACCTGTCTGACTATTAATTTCCAGAAAATTATACAGGTAAGCTGTTGAATATTTTGACACTAATTTGACTGGACGCTCTCGCTGCCTATGGCAGCAACAGCGCTCAGTCAAATTAGTTTCGAAATGTTCAACAGCGTGTTTATTAAATACTAGAGACATACACTTCTTACAACGTGTCGGATTTTTTACACTAATTTGACTGGGTGTTGTTGTGGCAGTCTATGGCAGCAACAGCGCCAGGTAAACTTAGTTTCAAAATATGGAATAGTATATTTATTATATAGTAAAGACATATAATTCGTGCGACTTGAACATGTCGATGTTCCTAACGGACCTATACGTCTTTCATTACACATTTTGATTGTGACGTCAGTCTACGTGTGGCGTAATTGATTATGACGCCATTTACTTGACAGATCTAATGCATCCATTGGTTAAAATCCGACAACAAAATAAATACTATATTTTATCACTGAGAATGAAGGAAACCAACTCTCAGCGAATCAAAGTCTCAGAGATTTTCCGGCGGAGAACACAGGACACCCCACTTTCGAGAAGGGTTGGGCGAGCTGTGGGGATGAGACCAACTCCCGGACCCTAATCGTATACACATGGTCACCACATCGGCTGAGATAGCCCTGACTGAATAGCAGAATCCGAATCTCTGGGCTGCGGCAACGTGGCATAGATGGACATACCACAGCCGAGGGGGGGGGGGACACTGGGATTGATTTCCCTAAAGAATAGAGCGTTATACAGAAAATATCGGAGCACATGAATCTGCTTATGTTTATGACATAACCCTTGTTGATGCATATTCGCTGTGTTATGCAGACATAGTGCCTTGCCGTTGTATAGTTCCTAGAATAAGAAGCACTAATAATGGACCTTCGATTTTAGCTATGCCCCGCCCCTCTCTAGCTAAGCTCCACCCACACCTCGCTTGTGTTGGGATCGGTCGATCTTTGAACTCCCTGTCTATCAATTTCCAAAAAACTATACAGGTAAGCTGTTGAATATTTTGAAACTAATTCGACTGTGTGCTGTTGCTGCCTATGACAGTAACAGCGCCCAGTTAAATTAGTTTCAAAATATTCAACAGCATGTTTATTAAATAGTAGAGACGTACAATTCCTACACCGTGTCGGTCGGACTTTTACGAGTTAAAGACCGTCCGTATAGAATCATTTATGACGTAGTAATTATGACGTCATTATACACGCCGCTTGGTGTATATGACGTCATTACTCTGAAAAGGTCCATTATCATTGGGCAAGCAGCACAAGCCCAAGGTATATATAAACGATGCATGGGCATTACTACCCAAGGTTTATGAGTTTATAATGCGAGGTAACAACCTGTAGTCTTCAATTTGGTATTGGGTGTAATCGATACCATCTAGGCTGAGAAAGGATATGATTGATTGAGGAACATCTGACATGCCATGAATAATTGACAATATTTCCTTTCCTTGTGACACTTCATACAATGTCTTCCTCACTTTGTCTCTACATAGAATCTTCAATGACCGAACTTCAGTTAGCTTATCCACGCACTCCGCTATAAGCGCATCATATTTCCTTATTTCAATAACATTCGTCGATCTTTGTCTGAACCTCTGGATCGCATATGTGAATGTGTCCAATTGTGGGAAGATTCCTGCTGACATTAGATATAATAATACGCCGAGTCCTTGTTGCGGCCTCATCTCTAACCAATAAAATTCATTTTGGAGAAATTTGTCCAACTCGCTTTCCCTGTTGAGAAAAAACACATTTAACGATTTGGTATTGTTTGGAGCCTGGCTAATACCGCTAATAAATAGCAAAGGATACTCTAAATTAATATACATAAATGTCAGAAACGCAAGACTTTACTACCCCGAAAGGAATCCTAAGGTAATCTTAATATAAAGAAACTGCAGTGAAATGGACATTGTGCTGGTAAAATGGAAATTGTGCAGTGAAATGGAAATTGTGCAGGTGACATGGATAGTGTGAAGTTCATCGTTAATGGCCTACTCTTCCTTCCTTGCCAGGATTGGCAAGTGTAGTCTGCTCACATTCAGTGAAGTGATTTTCTACAGAGGACAATAGAATTCCTTTTCTCATTACATTTGAAGGAGTTTGCTGATTCATTTGTACAATAATGCCAGCTGACGCCATCTAATTGGCCAGGAGCCTCCTCGTGGCAATGGTCCGCTGTGAGGTGGTCTGACGCAGCAAAGAGTAGCTGTTGTCTTTGAGTTAGTTAGAGCGTCATCGGCAGGGTTTGGAACCGATATCAGGCAACCTGTTACGTGAACAGACATCAATGTTGGACGACATGCGAGGGCAACCACCCAGCCACGGAACTGGTTCCTTGTCATCTCTGCCTGCCGTAGCCGATCAACCAATGCTACAATATTGTGAGATTATACACCTTAGAGCCACAAAGTAGTATTCACTCGCACTCTTAGAAACATCCTGCATGCCACTGATTTGAGGGCCCGCAAACCTGATGTGGTAGTACTTTTGAGTGAGAGGTAGAGTCAAACATGTGTGGAATAGAGTAGAGGCCATCTCAACTGGATTCCCTCTCAATGGGAAGCTGTCTCATTCATAGAAGTGTCGTGATTCCGCTTGGCCATTTACACAGGAACCGTTCTTGTCAGGCAACGTCAATATGAAATATTTGCTGATACCAATGTGGTAAAAGATTTCAGTTATTGTCGATGATCAGTTAGGCTGTGGATGACATTAGTGTAAATGAGCATAGATAACTCTACTGCATACAGAATGGCTCTGACTGGTGTAATATATATCTATGAAAATCTCCATCCTTTTGTACGAGTCTATCATGCACATTTACCAACGTAGTATATGCTGGTGCAATAGGGAAATCGTTCATTCTGATGGATAATATTGTGCAGCCACACACGTCAAGAGTGGTTAACCTATACCTGGAAAAAGATTGTATCGAGCGAATGAAGCGGCCAACTCGGTCTCCAGACCGGAATCCTGTTGAGCATGCCTGAGAACTTCTGCAGATAGCCATTTCAGTCTTACCATCACAATCCACCAGCCTCCAGGTGTTTAGGTAGGCCTTGACAACGAAGTGGACCAAGTGCAAGTTCGATTCCGCTCTTTACTTGACAGCATGCAAACAATGTGTCAGGCTGTAATCAGTGCTTGGGACGGTCATACGCAGTACTGAGTATGTATGATTACTGTATTCTGCGGCTGTAGTAGTAGAAACACCCTACAGCTGCAGTCAGTCCTTCTTCGCTTTTGCCCACTGTGTCTTGTCCGCAGCCGAACTCCTTAGCTTCCTCAGGTACATTCTTGACTTGAGTGTACCGAATCCTGCTTTCTTGAGGTCACCTCGTAGCACGCTTAGCAGATTTATGCAATGACGTCCTCTCCTGGCTTTGTATTTTCTGGCTCAGACTAGGGAGAATTCCAGGGCTCTCTCTCTTCTGGCATCCTTAGCACATGGCCAAACATGGACCATCTTTGCTGGGCGACTTTTACAGACAGCGGCGACGTATTACACATCTTCTATAGGGCATCGTTGGAAATCATGCTGTCTGGCCATCGGTGTCCAGTGATGGTGCATAGGTGTTTGCTGTGGCAGGCATCGAGTTCGTCTAGAGCTGCCTTTGGAGCTGCCCAGCTGTTACAGTTATACAGCATCAAGGATACACAAGTTGCATTGTATACACGTAACGTCTTTATCAAGGGCATCTTTGATCTACGAATCCATAGTTTCCAGAAGGGCTGGAAAGCTATGTTCGCCATAACGCAGCGTGCAGACATGTCAGCAGTACTGTAAAGCAGTGAGCCCAGGATTTTAGTTTCCTCCATGGTTCGCCGCCACGAAGTGGGTCGTTATTTTCTATAGTTTCATGCTTTGTTGATAGGTGTATGTGGGTGAACTCTCTTTTATACTGAGTATCCTGTAGGAAACCCCTTGTTGTGGCATCTGGCAGGCGCAACCATAGAATTATTACAGCTATAATCTGACTGTGACCCTCTCAAAGCCGGAAGTTCAGAGTTCAGTATTTTATATTAGTCTCAAATACTACGTTTGTGTTACACATATTTAATTACAAAGTTAAATAGGATGTCAGACTAATATTGCCAATTCAATTTTATTTCTAACAACAAATATCTAAATTCGTGTCCTGTTCAACTTCTCTTCCAATTACCAAAACAGAATTGAGTCCCATTTAGGGGTTATATATGCTACTTATAGTCTGTGCCATGAGGCCCGTTTGGAGGTTATATGTGCTACTGATGGTCTGTGCCACGAGGCCCGTTTAGAGGTTATATATGCTACTGCTGGTCTGTGACATGAGGCCCGTTTGGGCGTTACATATGTTACTGATAGTCTGTTCCATGAGGCCCGTTTGGGCGTTATATATGTTACTGATGGTCTGTTCCATGAGGCCCGTTTGGGCGTTATATATGTTACTGATGGGCTGTTCCATGAGGCCCGTTTGGAGGTTATATATGTTACTGATGGGCTGTTCCATGAGGCCCGTTTGGAGGTTATATATGTTACTGATGGGCTGTTCCATGAGGCCCGTTTGGACGTTATATATGTTACTGCTGGTCTGTTCCATGAGGCCCGTTTGGGCGTTATATATGTTACTGCTGGTCTGTTCCATGAGGCCCGTTTGGAGGTTATATATGTTACTGATGGTCTGTGACATGAGGCCCGTTTGGGCGTTATATATGTTACTGATGGGCTGTTCCATAAGGCCCGTTTGGAGGTTATATATGCTACTGCTGGTCTGTGACATGAGGCCCGTTTGGGCGTTATATATGTTACTGATGGTCTGTTCCATGAGGCCCGTTTGGGCGTTATATATGTTACTGATGGGCTGTTCCATGAGGCCCGTTTGGACGTTATATATGTTACTGATGGGCTGTTCCATGAGGCCCGTTTGGGCGTTATATATGTTACTGATGGGCTGTTCCATGAGGCCCGTTTGGACGTTATATATGTTACTGATGGGCTGTTCCATGAGGCCCGCTTGGACGTTATATATGTTACTGATGGGCTGTTCCATGAGGCCCGCTTGGCGGTTATATATGTTACTGCTGGTCTGTGACATGAGGCCCGTTTGGGCATTATATATGTTACTGATGGACTGTGACATGAGGCCCGTTTGGAGGTTATATATGTTACTGATGGGCTGTTCCATGAGGCCCGCTTGGCGGTTATATATGCTACTGCTGGTCTGTGACATGAGGCCCGTTTGGGCGTTATATATGTTACTGATGGGCTGTGACATGAGGCCCGTTTGGGCGTTATATATGTTACTGATGGGCTGTTCCATGAGGCCCGTTTGGAGGTTATATATGCTACTGCTGGTCTGTGACATGAGGCCTGTTTGGAGGTTATATATGTTACTGATGGGCTGTTCCATGAGGCCCGTTTGGAGGTTATATATGCTACTGATGTTCTGCGTAATCAGTCAGTGATACCCTGACATGCGCACTTGCATTTAACTAAATTCGCGTGACCGGTGATCGGGACAACGTGTACTATAGTAAAGATATGTGGATGCCAGGTATATAGCTAGGATAAGGTTATCGACGCAACCGTACATGACTGTAGTTCCTCCGCAGTATACCGCAGGACCACATCTGCCACTCTTGGAAAAGTAAAAAATGTATGTACTTTTGAGGTCTTAAGACATATTAAACAAAATTTAAATGCGTAAAAGTCTTAACCCTTCAACGCTAGTGACCGGAAAAGAGCAATTCTTTATGATGTCTTTTGAATATTTTGAAATAAATTTGCCTGGAAACCGTTGCTGCTGTCAAATTATTTTCAAAATATTCATCAGATTTCCGGTGTGGATGCATTAAATGTGTTAATTGTGCACATAATTTTAAAGGTAACATGTATACCTCCAGAAATTCACTCTCTGGCCGTCATAGAGAATATATATATTTTCAAAATTGGCTGGGGGAGAATTTCAAACGCCCCGCGAGTTCTTTGCCCCAGGGCCCTCACAATTCTACACCCGGCTTTGTCAATGACAACCTTCTCATCCACAAATATGATGTTATGTAAGCAAATTTTGCATACCTGTTTATGCCGCACCCACACTGAACAATGCGATGTAAACTACTAAACTCAATGGCGTGGTGCACATTAAAGCCGCTGCATATTAATGGATTGCAAATGTATGTTATCAATAAATGTTCCTTTATTCCATATATTCTTGTCAAAAATGCGTCAACATAGAGACCGTGTGATTCTTGACCAGGAAAAAGCCACTCGTCTCGAGATAGGCGTTGATCTGCTGGGAAATTGCAATTCACTGAAACAAAAAAATAATGTGACATTTGAAAACAACCGGGATAACTACAGATATACGTGCCACTGATTTTGGACCAAATATTTGTAACTATTATATGCCGGTTTGTCGGTTAGTCAGTCTTTTGGTATGTTGGTCTATTTGTCAAATCTTTGAAGGTTCGCTACGGACAAAGTATAATTCGTCATACTTCTTAGACATGAGATCGAATTATTATCTTACCTGTTCAAAAGCACACATTTAGTGTGTCATTGAACACATCTAGCTGCAAACTGAGGTAAGATGTTAACCCCTCGTGTGTCAACTTAACCCTTTAATGGTCAAACTGACCAAAAACCAACTTTGCAGTGGTCCTCAGACATGGCTCTTTGAAAGACATATTTAATACTATTCTAATATTCATCACTAGAATGACTGGCTCAGTAACCGAGCCTGTCATTGTAGTGGCAAATGTTCAAAATTACTCTTCTCTCGGCCTGCAGCTAGACACTGGCTAAGTAAGTACTTTAATTTTCTTTACCATTACCCCTATAGTGGTCAAGTCGGCGAATAAAATTCCGTGGTAACTTTACAAAAATAGTCTTCTAAAATTAAAATATCTTGAAAAGTATTGACCATCAAAATGTTTAATTGATATATCAAGTAGTATTTTGAGCGCTTTGAGGAGCTGTTGGCACACGGGGGGCTAAAGGCAAGTTAGAGAAAATGACCATTCCTGTTTTAGCTATGGCCCGCCCATCTCTAGCTAAGCTCCACTCACACCTTGTTCGTGTTGGGATCGATTGATCTCTGAACACCATCACTATCAATTTCCAAAAAACTACACAGGTAAGCGGTTGAATATTTTGAAACTAATTTGAATGGGTGTTGTTGCTGCCTAAGGCAACAACAGCGCCCAGTCAAATTAGTTTCAAAATATTCAACAGCATGTTTATTAAATAGCAAAGAATTACAAAGCCATGCAATTCATACAACGTGTCGGACCATTTGAGATTTGGTGACGGTCTATATGGAACCATTTGTGACGTAATGATTATGACAATCATCATACACGCGCTGAGCTGATTATGACGTCATACACGGTCTGATGATGGATAAATACTCTGGAAAGGTTAATTATTAATTTATTATCGCTCTAATACTAAAATTACATTTTTACACAGATATTGCGTGGATTACGTTAAATGTGGGATTACAAGCCAGGTGGGTGCTTACAGATCAGATGATACGATAAATGTCACGAGCTAGACCTCAATAGATGCAATGGATGAAACTATCCTTTTAAATGCCGCACTAGCTAAGCTCCAACCATGCTTTTCCCGTGTTAGGATCGCTCAATCTCTTCGCTCCATGAATCTCAATTTCCGTACTATTATACAGGTAACCTGTTGAATAGTTCGAAACTTACGTGACGGGGTATTATTGCTGCTTATGGCAATTCGTATAACCTGACAGACTATTAAAGCGTTTATTACGGACCTAATTAACCCATTCATGACGTAATTGATTATGACCTCACTCGTCCGCCTACACATGCCTTTGTTGATTACAACGGCTTATGATTGATCGATAAACTAGATTAATCTATTGTGTGTGACGGAAGATGCAGGGGATCAAAAGAATAGCGTAATGGCTTAAGTAATTTTCTTTCAGTCAAATCATTTTCCATATATTTCAAAATATTCAACATATTGTTTTCTGTATGTCAGAAACATTGGTGTATCTTTAACCCTTCAATGTCTAAGTTTTATCAAGAAAATCCAAATATTTCCTTATTGAATGTTCATTTGCAAGCCAAGAGAAGAATATTTTTAAAAATTTACCACTGGAATGGCTGGCTCGGTTACAGAGCCTGTCATTTCAGTGGTAAAAATTTAAAAAATACTCTTCTCAAGCACCACTGCAGCATCCGGTTTAGTCATGAAAGGGTTAATATGTTGTCGAAAACTGGAAATTGATAATTAATTAAATATTACTACCTTCCATATGCAACAAAATGTGCATATCGTGTTGATGTAGAGACCATCCATTCATGATTGCTATATGGTAAGGTGTTAAACCACGTTTATCTTTTGCACAGACACCAGCACCGTTATCAATCAGAAGGTTGACGATATTGGCATATGGCACATATTTCGTCCCCACTCTGATCGCTTCATGAAGTGGTGTCCAACCATTATTATCCTGGGCACAAACCGCAGCACCTTTCCTAACCAACAATTTCACAACACTGATATTTCCTCGCCTCGCTGCTTCGTGAAGTGGTGTCCAGCCATCGTTATCCTCGGCATAAACCATTTGACCTTTTACAAACAGAAATTTCAGAACATTGACATCTTGCCACTTCGTCGCGATTCCTTCATGGAGTGGTGTCCAACCAGATTTGTCTCTTATACAAACTTCAGCACCTTTCTTAATCAGAAATCTTACAATACCTTTACTACGATTTCTCAATGCATCATAGAGAGCTGTTCTCCCAACAGTATCCGTCACATAAACTTTGGCACCATTGGCAATCAGAAGAGACACCACTTCTTTATTAGATCCCCTTGCTGCCTCGTGCAAAGGTGTTCGACCATTGCTATCTTGTAAACAGACTTCTGCACCTTTCTCAATTATCTGTCTTAGTACATCGATATTGCAACACGACACAGCATCGTGAAGTACTCCTCTATTGTCATTGTCCTTAACCATAACATCAGCATCTCGTTCCACTAACAACTTAACAATCTCCCCAGAATCCCGATTCAACATAGCATTTAGAATAGGTGTTCTATTGCGCCTATCCTTTATGTCAATGTCAGCTCCGTTATCAAGTAGGAGCTTCATTATTGCAATCGCTGTGTCATGAGAAGGAGGACACTGTAATCGAGTTGCAATAGAGAGCGGTCTTTCGTCAAGGAATCCATCTAATACACACCGAAGAATACTAGATTTGCATAAAGTCTCAAGAATATTCACATTGCCATTCCTCACTGCTTTGCACACGGTTTTCATTTGCCGCAAAGTCTCTTCACTAAGAGCCAGCTTTTCCATGTCGGGTTCTGTATGCACACCATGCAATGTCCTATGCACTCATCATGACCAATAATCTTCAGCCTGCAGTTGCTGTGACAAGTTGTTACTTGTACCAATCTAAGAGGACTAAAAAACAAATGTTTGAACAGTTTAACACGTAATCTGGCAAGAAAAGTGTTTTGCAACGGTCTAGGAAAACGCTTGCATGCTAAGAGACTATGTTTGAAAATGTATCACTTGAATTCCTGGCTCAATAATCTAGCAAATCAATCCAGCGTTAACGTAAAAGAAATAGTCTTTGCTTGGCCTGTAAACGACCATTTCTAGGAAAATATAATTTTCTTGTCCAATTTCGAGGCTTCGCGCGGTAATATATAAATTCCGGCTGAAATGTAGAAAGAAATTACAAGACCCACCACCACCCCACCCCCACCCCAACACCCAGCCCCCACCAACCCCTCTCTCTAACATAAGACAAGTTTACATTCCATTGCATAACATTCATTAAACCAATACATATAGTTTGATATCCTAATACATACACACGCCCTTGTGCTCTGCAGTGATCAGTAAGCTAGATATTTAATGCTTTCGCCTGAAACTCAAATGGCTGTGTCCAGTTTTAGATATGCTCCGCCCATCCCTAGCTACGCTTCACCAACTCTTTGCCTGTATTGGGATCGATCCCTGCACTCCATGAATCCCATGGTTACAGGTAAGCTATGGCAGAAACAGCGCCCAGTCAAATTAGTTTCAGAATATTCATCAGCATGTTTATTATATACTAAAGACATACAATTCGTACAACTCGACGGACTATGAAGCGTCCATTACAGACTTAATCACGTCATTCATGACGCAGCTGATTATGACGTCAGCCTACATGTGGTGTTGTTGATTATGTCATGATATGATTGATCGATAGACTTGGCCGTTCCAGTTTTAGTTATGCCCTGCCCATCTCTGGCTAAGCTCGACCCTCACCTCACTCGTGTTGGGATCGATCGATCCCTGAACTCCATGATTATCAATTTCCATAAAGCTATGCAGGTAAACTGTTAAATATTTTGCCTATTGCAACAACAGCGCCCACTCAAATTAGTTTCAAAATATTCAATGGAATGTTTATTAAATGGTAAAGACATACAAATCGTACAACGTATTGGACTATTAAGCGTTTAAGACAGTCTATGTCGAGTCATTCACGACATCATGATTGTGACGTCATCATACACGTCACTTAGTTCATTATGTCGTCATATAACGTCATATGATCGATGGATATATTGGAAAGATGAATTGATAGACGAATCAAATGAATGGCTCAAATCAGAGTTGATGAAGTCTTTAGTGGAAAGGGGATTCCAATCCTTTCATACATCAGTTCCCAATGTCATGGTCTGTCCACTGACAAATCTACCCAACACTGAATTTGCAAGCACCATATGTAATACTTCCATCGGTTTACTACTGTGGCAGGCAGCCCAATTTCTGGCCAACATATCTACACCTATTTGGTCAGGATATATGCAGCATATCTTTCGATCAGAACACGAAACATCTAAGTACAAAGTACTGTATCTTCAAATCATAGATTTGAATACCACTGATAAGATATGCATTTACTCCAACCTCGCTTGATATGTACAATAGGAAGCTGGCTGCCTCAACTTGCCAATAGCGCGTGCAAGGTTTGATCAACATCTTTGATTGATAGTAATGGACATTATAACTCGGAAGTGTCTGGATAAGCAGTGTATTGACTCGGAGGATTTCATCTGTTTATGAGTGAATGTGGAAGTATCAGAAGACGATGAAAGGATCGGGCCTAGAACAAGCATTACTTGAGTCAATGTTTTGGTTATGATGGAGTCTGGCATATGATGACCGGAAAAGTAACTTCACGAGCCATATGCACATGTTTAGTTGAAGTTGCGCTCGTGAAAAAAGCTGATTGCTATGAGTGAACGATTGGGAATGCCATTTGCGTACTGTCAGCATATTTCTCTATATATTTGCAGCAATTAGTCAGCTACTTTCGGCCACGGGAAAACGTTGTTAATGACAGCTTTGCCTGGTGTTAATGAGATACAGGAATTCTCACGTGTTTTAGGTTGTCAGGACTCTTCTATAAATTAAGTGGGAAACGTTGAAACAAAACCTTTCTGTATCCTTTCTGGAGGTGAAAATATGACACTCACCGAAATTCTGTATGTAAGATTCGTGAGAATGGTAGCGAAAGCATCCTAGATAGTGTCCAAGAGACTGCAAGCGACTGAGCGCTCAGCATACATTCATAAATTTACGTGTTCATCTACAGGTTACTCGGTGGAAAACATTGTACCACGGTAGTCTCATTGCATGTGAATGAGGATGGAAAGTGGAAAATGGCTTATTATTCCAAATCATGACGGACTGCCACACAAAATGTGCTTAGGTTTAAATACAAACTGATAACTATTGCGGTATAACTCAATGCTCCCGCTACAAACACGGACTAAATGTGTCCTGGCTTGTGAAGGTTGCCAAGAATAATCCCGTAACAGGATTTAACAGATTCCTGCTAGCGAACAAGACAATGACACGAATCTATGTATGTGTCCTTAGTAGTAACCTTCATATCTTCGGGTTACCGAGCCAGTCATTTCAGTGGTGAAATTTCAAAAACAGTCTTCTCTTGGCTTGCAAATGGGCATTACTGAAAACCACAACAGAGGCCGGTTCTGGCTGGTTTAGTCACGAAAGGGTTAACTACATCATGAGATATCAGATATTTTTGTGGTAGGGGTGGGGTGGATTTGCCTTCGATATTTGTCCTAATTCTCACAAGACTGCAAATTATGCCGCCATATACCCCTCCATCGTTGCCAACCACAGCCGGAGCAATATAGTGCTACAATGTTCAAAATGATGGAAAGTCAGCCATCTTCTAAAGTCCAGCCGAACTCCAGTTGTGCTTTACCATGGTAACGGGTGTTGATCTTGAGAATGGTGCAGCTGAAATGTGTGTCAGCAACACTAGCGTTCCTGCTATCATCAACTGCTGGAAATATAGATGTATGTGGCTGGTAAGACAATGGCTAATTACCCCCTCCCGAGTGGTAACTACCACCGCCCAGAGGTAAAATTAGATATATACGGTATCAATTTTGTCGAAAATCTGCCACAGATATCTCCTAATCACCCTGACGACGTCACAATCACTACGTCACAAAGGGTTCAATATAGACTGTCATCAAGTCTCAAATAGTCCGACACATTGTATGAATTGTATGTCTTTGTAATTCTTTGCTATTTAATAAACATGCCCTAGGTAGCAACAGCACCCAGTCAAATTAGTTTCAAAATATTCAACAGCTTACCTGTGTAGTTTTTTGGAAATTGATAGTCAGGGTGTTCAGAGCTTGATCGATCCAAACACGAGCGAGGTGTGGGTGGAGCTTAGCTAGAGATGGGCGGGGCATAGCTAAACCCGGAAAGGTCCATTAGCACCGCCCAAAGGTAAAATTAGATATATACGGTATTAATGTTGTCCAAAGTCTGGCTCAGATATCTCCTAACTAATCAGCCTGAGCTATAATATTGATTAAGGTATACCCAATAATCGTATGATAGATAAAGATATCATACAATTCTTAGTTATATAAACGTGGTGGACATTTTGTTTTCCCGCCATTTTAGCGACACTCTTAGATTTTGACCAGAAGCAAAAGTTTAATGATTTTGCAACATTTCTTATTACTTAGAGTCTCTATATGTGTATCTCTGTGCCAAATCTCGTAATTCTATTCACACAGTAATCTCAATACAATGTAAGTCTCTTGCATCTCCCTCTTCTTGTCTCCATATAACGCAGTTTACTCGGTCGATGCTGTAACGATACTTTCGGTATCGACCTGGTATCGGCCGAGTAGGCTACGTTATCATCGGTCAAAATAGACTAAAATACCTTAAAATTGAAATGGTAATAAAATTCTTTGCCCAATTTGGATTCAGGGGGATTTTTAGTGTTCGATTCTGTGTATATGATTCTTTGTCTGAAACATACACGATCATTGCCCATCTTGCCATTAATCCGGCCCTCTTCACTACAGTATAAACACTATTTATGTAATATAAATACCTGCTTTTATGCCGATAGATTTGAAATTTGAAAAGGATGTTGAGAATTATTTATATAGCTGAAAAAATGTTCCAATTTGTTTCTGATTGTAGGCTTACTCTCTTACTGTATCTGCCGTACTATAATATTAAGCCGAGCTGTTATATGGTTAGCTATAAATAAACCAGCTAACTGCAGCATATTTTTTATTACACTTCCGGGCCCCGCGATATGCGCCATATACGCTTATAGATTATTGGTCAAATAGAACGCATTGTAGGCTTATTGATTGCTGGTATTTGTGTAGTACATTTCTTGTTCAAATGAGAACCCGTGTCCCCCATACACATCAATTTAGTTTTAGATGCCGTGAATCTGGAATTGCCAGAATCCACATTTCGAGGTGACCATACAGGTAATTTGTTGGGTATTTTGAGACTAATTTGAGTAGGCAATGACGGCAACAGGTCCCAGTCAAAATAGTCTCAAAGCATTAGACAGCATTTTGTTTATTAAAGGGATGCTAATCTCATCTCAAATGTTGTACTGCACCAATAGATTATGGTTTATAGGTTCAATTTCATTCATATCCTGTCACATTCCCTTATCTGTATCATAATTATCTGCTTTGTAATATCGCGTAAATTTTGACCAGTGATCGCCACCATTTTGTCTCCTCAAGCGATAGTGTATGACGTCATGTAAGTGCCAATGCATTAGATTCTTTATCATGTAACACTCATCTCGTTGAATATTTTGAAACTAATTTGACTGGGAGTTGTTGCTGCCTATGATGGCAGCAACAACTTCCAGTCAGATTGGTTTCAAAATATTCAACGGCTTACCTGTATGATTGCTTTTATACCACATTGCCAAACTATAGCTGGTACCTTTATGACTGAACGTATATCCCGAGGCGGACATACCAGGCTGATTGGTTGAAAAGTAAATCATGACAGCCGTCATAGTATGTAGAAACATAGCAACATTTAGCTACTAAAGCCTGAATACCTTTCTGTAGTGGCATGATAAAAAGCCTCAGATTACCTGAATAGTTTATGAGTGCCATATTAGATCACCTGAATAGCTATCAAGAGATGAGGTTAGTTATCCTTTAAATAGCTAGGCTGCCCTACGCATACAATTCGTACACATGACGGACTGTGCAATGTTCATGACGGAACTAGATACGGTACAATATATTAGGATGTCAGGTGCGTGCGAGAATTCACTATGAGGAAGTTACTTGAAGCAGCGGCATTCTTGTCCATGTCATCATTGTTAACGCCGTATAGAAGTAGGCTTACCGGCACGTCCCTCTCCGTGCGGAGACATAATAAGGCGGTTAAATGAAATGAAGGGGACGAACTGGACAAAGAAACTAAACCTTCTGTGGCACTTTGGTAGGTCCTACTTATTATATCTTTACTAGGATCCATCAAGTGCGACAGTCTTGGCTGTTGTCATGTGCCATTTCATTGTTGGTATTATATGTTTGTCCGTCCGTCCGTCTGTCACGCTATCTCCTCCAAAACCTTTGGGTGGAATTCAACTAAATTTGGTATGTGGGTTCGGCCTTACAAGATGATATTTACATTTGGCTCCTCCCGCAGGGTCCGGGACAGGGGTCAAAAGGTCAAGTCACTTGTAACGCAACTCCTCTGAAAGCGTTAGACGAAACTCAACCAAATTGAATATGTGTGTTACCCATATGATTGCGGAGTGTGAGAGGCTTTTTACATTTGGATCTGCACTCGGGGGGGGGGGGGGGGAGGGGCCAAAAGGTCACATTTTAAACAGCGGAAATTGATTGTAACATATCTCCTCCGAAACCGAGGTTAGAATTAAACCAAATTTGGTATGTGAGTTACCCATATCAACGTGGAATACATGAGCACATTTACATTTGGCCCCACCCCCGGGGTGGGTTGCGGTGGGGTGGGTGGGTGGGTGGAGGGGGAGGGAGGCTGGGGTTGGGGTCAAAGGGAAAAATGGATTGTAATGCACCTCCTACGAAACCATTGGACGGAAATCAACGAAATATGGTATGTGAGTTACACATATCAATGTGAACTGGATGAGCACATTTCAATTTGGCCCCGCCCCCTTTGGTTGGAGAATGGGGTCAAAAGGTCAAGAAACTAATTTCAATGCAACTTCTGTTTGACGGAATTCAACCAAATTTGGTATGCAAGTTACCCATATGAATGTGGAGTGCATGCGCACATTTAGATTTGGTTCCACCCCCATGGGTGGGTGCGGGTGCGGTCCAAGTGTCAAGAAATTGATTGCAATGCAACTCCTCCGAAAACTCTAAACGGAATTCAACCAAATTTAGTATGAGAGTTACTCATATCAATGTGGAGTGGATGAGCACATTTGCATTTGGCCCCGCCCCCAGGGGTGGGGGATGGGGTCAAAAGGTCATAAAATTGATTGTAGTGAAACTCCTCTGATACTGTTGGACGAAATTTGGTATGTGAGTTGTGGAGTGCAAAATGACTTTCACATTTGGCTTCGCCCCAGGTGTGGGTGGTGGGTGGTGGGGTGGGGTCAAAGGTTCAAAGCGGCGAACGTGGGGATTTACGATGACGCGTCATCGACCGATCATTCTAGTTGTTTTTGTTGTTGTTGTTGTTGTTGTTGTTGTTGTTGTTGTTGCTAAAGGCATAAATTTGCGATGACGCGTCATCGACCGATCAATCTAGTTGTTGTTGTTGATGTATATTATTTTCAGGCATTTATACTGACCCACCGCCGCATATCTACGTAGGAACCCTGGAGTCGTAACTGAAATTCTGACATGACTTTCTTAGTGTAAGCGTTATCTGATGACTTGTATATTATATATTGATATATCAGCTAGCCACAGATACCACATTTAATAAATATATATTGCGGTTACGCAGTTTTGGATTTATATAAAAACACGTGATTCCTACTACAGTAAGTGTAAACAACGGCGCTATAGACCTTTCCGATAACGTAGAGGCATGAAAAGTATTGCGTCTTGGACGCAGTGCGCGAGTACCTTAAAAATATTAATTAAAAATTGACAATAAATTGTCTTAAATTTCTTTTCTACTTTCTTGACACAAGTGGACAGACCTTGGTACAACACCCCTGTATTAGGAGCACCCTTTATGTAGACCTAAATATTAATTTATAGGCTATAATACTTACATAAAAATATGTAGGTACTCGTAATACAGGTGTGGATGTGCCAAGGTTTGTCAACGGAGGGGTTAAGAACGTCAACAAATTTGTATTCATAAAGAGAAGAAATTGTTTGGCATAAATTATTAATAGGGCTGTAACGAACATTCATTGGTTCGGAAAATAGCAAACCAAGCGAAGACGAACCATGGTTCGGTTCGCTTGCATGGGATTCGTGTGGTTCGTGAACCATATATAAACTAACCATTTCATCAATGAATTCCCATATCTAATTTTAGGAAAACCATACAGGAAAGCTGTTGAATATTTTCAAATTAATCTGACAGCAACAGTTTCTAGTTAAATTAATTCCAAAATATTCAACAGGGTAAGTTTTATATCATAAAGAATTGACGTTTTCAAGGATTTGTCGGTGAAAAGGCTAATAGACAAGCAATCTCTGAATGTCCTCTAAGTACGATTTACCAATATGACCATGAAAGGAACTTAGCTGGCTATGAATCCTATATTATTTTCTAACCTTTGTTATCAGAACTTGTCACATTTGTGTGTTTCTACCAATTAGCCAGCAAATTCAAATGCCGTTAAATGTTATTTTCTGTTAGGAGTAATTTCTCGCATACAATAGCATATTAGAAAGGTTCGTGAACCAGTTCGTGGTTCGGACATCTGTTTCTTGAACCGGTTCCGTTCGTGAAAATCCTCACGAACTTCAGCACTATAAATTAATACCTGTGACTAATGGAAAGGTTCGCCTAAATACAGAGCTATGGTGTATAATATATATATACTATATAATCTATATATGAAAATGTAGTAAAAATTAAATTTAGTCTCTTGTACTACAAGTTGATATTTCTCAAGACCTGCAAAGGAAAATTTCTTCCAGTTTGGCCATTAAGCAGTTAATTGAAATGGCTTGCTTTTCATCCAACATTTCATCAAAATCTGTTAGCCCTTCATTCATCCATCTGGTTGTCCAATATCAACCTCCTCAGGCAGGAGGAATCTGAAACATCTCAACTCAACCAGCCAAACCTGTCTAGGAAGACCACCTTGGAGACCAGCTAAATTAACTAAATTGTACATTTTTAGAAATGTAAACATGGAAATCAAAAATAATACAAACATTGGTTTTTTTTTGCTCATCTGTGAAAGCAGTTTCAAGATGGAGTTAATCATACTATCTTGAAAGTATAGCCACATTTTACAGATCATACAAGAAGGAAGATGCACACAAATAATGGTAAGCAAAATCAAGCAGCGAATGAAGACGTTCTGTCTCCGTTTTCACTGACACAACCCTTCTTGTGAAAAAATTAGCAAAAGTGTTTGACTGTGAACCCTGCAAATAAGATTTTTATTCTGGTTGTAATATATTATTGTGATGATGTAATATAAAACAAAGTTTGGGAGACTTCTGATTGCAAAATTAGCTAAATTGTCAGAAAGTAAATTGCAATTTGATACAATAAGGCGGTTTAAACCTCGATTTAGCCTAAACCTGGTAATAAATCACTACATAGACGAGGTATAAGAGGTTTATTACCAGGTTTAACCGTAAACTGAGTTTGCATTTTTGGCATGCGTGTGCATATCTGGCTAATATGCGATAATATGAATCTATGTACTATACTTGCAATACGTACAGTTATTAAAATCCCAATGTTAAATGTGGAACACAGTTCTTGTTTCAAACTCTAGCTTAGGCATGACATACAGAATGAAATGGTTAATTAAGATAAGTCTATACTTATTTACAGTAAATAGTCGCAAGCATCCTTTCTATTGCAGGAGCCATTGTGATCAATATTACAGCTGTGTGTATGTGTTACCATAAGATGCAAGATGCCTGTAGAGAATTCTACATGGTGGGGGACTGGTTCTCCTAAGCACAATCTATTCAGAGACAGCCAAATTCCATGTGCATAAATTTGCAGCCTTTGAAATGTCATACTTTGTGCTCCAGTAATACCAGCAGATCAATGTATGACAACTATGACCCTGAGAATCCTATGTCTATTCTTTGACTTCTCGGCTACATACATGCTGTTTATAGAATATCCACCCGCCTAACCTGTGTGTATGGTATGTGACCCTGAATGATGCAGGTAAGCTGTTGAAGATTTTGAATCTAATTAGACACGGGAATTTTTGCAAATTGGCTTCAAAATAGTCAACAGAATAGTTCTTGCATTGTAAATGATTTTTGGTACATACCAAAAATCGTTTACAATGCAAGAACTATTCTGTTGACTATTTTGAAGATAATTTGCAAAATTCCCATTTCTGATTAATTTCGAAATCTTCAACAACTCACCTGCATAGTTGCCTTGAAATTGAGATTCTGAAAATTCAGGGTTAAAATAGTTAATAAGGCAGCGTTCTACATCATCGGGAATATTAACCATTTAATGGTCAAGATTGGTCAAGAAAATCAAACTATCTGCTTATAGAATGTCCATGTGCAAGACAAGAAAAGCCTATTTTGTAAATTTATCACTGGACCAGGAATTACAGTGGGACATTTTCAAAAATAGTCTTCTTGGCTTAGACATTCTTCAAGACCACTGCAGAGGCTGTTTGTGGCCGGCATGCCCATTAATGGGTGAATAGAATTTAACAATAAAACTAAATCTAGTCAGGTTCATGTGAATTCACTGGTAGTTTTAGCTGCATCAACCAATAAGATTACTATGGTATGCACTTACAGCTAAAGAGGCCTATCTATAATGTACAATCTATAATTTGCTAATTGCATACAAATAAAGGGAAGTCACTCTTGTTACCGTTAATATGGTTTGGTGATGGTGAGTTGTCTCCCTTGAATAATTGAAACTGAGAAATTGTCTCCCTTCTCATGCATGCTAATTGATTTTTGAGACCACTAGATACTATTCTTGGCTTACTTATCCTAAATTAAATCATGAATTGTGGTACCACAAAACATGACACTGAGGTCTAAGGTACTGTCATTTAACCCTGAATCTAGCCCAAAAGTGCTTCGACATTGGTTTTGAGATGTCCATCTGCAGAACACAAAAAAACTTTTTTTGAAAATTTACAACTGGAATGGCTGGCTGTCTTGACAACAGAGCAAGTCATTACAGTGGTACATTTTCGAAATAATCTCTTACTACAAATGGAAATTTTCTATGATGAAATTTAAATTCTCTTTAAAGGGGAAAAATATGGAATTGTGAGAACCCCATTTACAGGCCTTGGAAAGAGGAGGTTTTGGAAAGTGGACAATTCTACATTTTCTGCTAAAGGTTTGTAAAAAATGTGGAAATCAAAATATTGTCAGTGTGATTAGCATTTACAACATAACATAGATAGTATTACAAATATTGACGATATCGGCTACTAATTCCAAGGTCTTTTTTACGAAATTTGTCAGTTTTTACCAGAAGACTAATAGGAGACATCATAAAATGTGTCGGGAAAGTGATAAATTTGGTATGGAAAAAGTATGGGATTTCATTCCGCAGAAGTTGCATGAAGCCTGTTAACAGTGGGGTTAAATGAGTTACCAGATACATCAGTCCATGTGCAAAGATATCCTAGGTATCTTAGTAGGCATGGTGCATAGTCAAAGCATGTGTGACTGCTTAGATAATAATTATTGAAGAAATTCAATTTAAAATAGAAATAAGACCAGCGGTGTAGGTAAAGGTTTAGAGCATACCCACCACAATACTAAATGAGTGCCTCTACCTTCCCATCCACCTCTCCCCACCACTGATATTGGCATACCATTTTATGTTTCTGTTTGAGGTAGTTTGTATGACTACGTGTAGTGTAACTGATGTCAACATATTTGCCTTTTAATGACCAGGAATGCATGAAATAGCTTCTCAGGATGCACAGTTATCTATCTCATGCATGATTCACTAAATACATGCAGCACAAACATGCAGTCGGAGTCCATATTTCATCTGGGCATAGGCTAGCACACAAGTTGCTTGTACCAAATAAGATACTATACTTGTTTTAGTTACTCTTTTCTTTTATTTAAAAAGTAGGTTTTATGTTTGCGATATTCATTATTAAAAGGGGTGAGGTGGCGCTTAGGCTTGGGAGAACTCATTATTTCAACACGAAAGTGGAAAGCTGCTGGTAGTTGAGACTTAGATAGGAAGCCTGTAATATTGGAGCCATTACACTAGTCCATGTCTCCTGTGACTCTCAACCGGCCCTATGCCAGATATTTGAGCAGGCGGATGAGAAGACCTGCCAGTTTGTCCAAATATCTGGCATAGAGCTGGTTGATAGTCACGCAGATGTGGACTAGCTTACGTCTTATTGCTATAGGGTAGTTCAAGCAATGCTAAATTACGCAGATCTATTGATAATCTAGCGACAACCTTTAGTGGGTGGCGTTAATGACTTGATCGTTACATGCTGGACAAAAGTGTCAAATTTGGCTGAGAGACACAGTAGGGTGTGTATTTTAGGAAAATCCTAAGCTCCAAAGAATTTGACCGGTATGTCACGATTATGACATCATTTATTAAAAAATCGCCGCTTTTCTTAAAAGACCAATGCAATAAGTTGCGTACCAATAGTATTTTTTGCCACGATTGTAAAATGTACACATTTCAAATATTGTGTTGCCCGGTAAAGATAGTATTACGTTGCGAATGTGGTTTACCTATTCTTATGCGGATCTGAGCAAAATAACAAGAACGATGGTCATGAAAAGGAGTATGCCGTAAGGTATCTCTCAGCCAAATTTGACACTTGTTCAGCATATAACAATCAAGCCCCTAATCCACCACACTTATATCGTATAAAGGCAGATGAATATTCACACTTAGTCACATATAACTGTTAGGAATAGATTAATTATTTCTCTGCTATTATAATCTAATGTTTGTGTTACATGTTGTTGCGTAATCTCCTATGGTGCCAGACCGTATACTATTTACAATAAAACGTTTTGCACAAGAAATGGATTGGACTGCATCTGTATTTTGTCAAACGGTTCCTTCAGAGGAGTTGTTTGTCCACAAAATAGGACAAGCTGTGATGCCATTAATGTGTATAGTTCTTTTCTAGAAAACTTTGAGCAATTTAAATAGTTAGATGCTTCGCCAGTTAATGTTGAGTTTGGAGTTGATGGAACGGGTGACACGTTTATCAATAACAATGCTTCATGGCATCGATCGTGTCGTCTAGGCTTGCGCGATTGTGACTAAATCGAAAATCGCGATTATTTTTTAAATCGTGAATTTATATGATTAAAAATGAAATAGTCGAATAATTGTGAATAATTCTACAGCAGAAAATATTTCAAAAACTACATTTTAATTACTCTTTAATGCGATCAGTCATGGAAATTTACATTTTGCTCAACGAATGTATGTCCATTTGCAGGCCAAGAGAAGACTATTTTTGAAAATGTATCACTGGAATGACTGGCTCGAGAATCGAGCCAAACATTCCAGTGACACATTTTCAAAAATAGTCCTCTCTTGACCTGCAAACTGACCTTTCTCAACACCATTACAGCTTTCGTCATTGATATGCTTTTTTGCTGCTATAACTGGGTAATTTGTACTCAAGCTGATTAATCGAGTAATCGCGATTATTATTAAATAATCGATCATGGTTACTGAAAGCAATAACTGCGCAAGCCTAGTGTCATCAGAGGTTTAACAATTCCAAACTAGCTAGGGAACAGAATAGGAAAAGGAAACAAATGAAAGAGTTTGACGGCTCCGAGATGCGTAAATAAAAAAGAGAATCAACAGGTAGATAGAGCTAGTGGTATGTTGTGTATATTTTGTCGGATCGAACATTCATATCAACTCTACGAATTTCCATCGGGCTCAGCTGAGAGATTGTTAAGAGAAATGTGTTTAGCTATGCAAGATATTGATCTTATGGCAGAGATATCAGGGGAGACTCGGTAGCTATTGAAGCTAAGTACCATCTAGTGTGCCTGCCAGAATATAGGAATAGTTATCATGCGTTTCGTCGTAAACAATCTGAAGTCTCAAATACAGAGAGAGAGAGAGAGAGAGAGAGAGAGAGAGAGAGAGAGAGAGAGAGAGAGAGCATTTGTTGAACTTGTATCTAATGTAGAGTTCTCATTAGAAGAGGGATGTTATCTGCTTAATCTTTCTGATCTTCATCATGCATCTGCAGCTTGTGTGTGTGAACTTGAAGAGAAATTTCCACCAACAAAACTAGTTTAAAAGAAAAAACCATTTTGCAGACATATGACTGCAAGAGCAATGCGATCGCAAAAATAAAATTCTTATTTCCCGATGGTATGCAGGAAGGAATAAGGGATGCCTTCCTCTATCGGAGCTATGAAGAAGAAACATTACATTTGGCTAAGATTGCAAAGATTGGTAGGTAAAACAAGTTTGTATCTTTTCTGGCAAATTCACTCATTCCTGTCAGGAAGAATCAACTGTCTCTGGTATCGCCTTACTTACTTCGATGATTCCATACGGACCAGGCTTAAAGGAAAATGTCAAATACTCCCATGTTTGCCTCACCTTATCACAGTTGTTTGTGCATAATTTCAAGAAACGTACACTAGACAGCACACCACTCAGTAGGCGCCATTCGCTGAAAAGAGAACCACCTCTACAGGAAACAAGAAACTTATAGACCAGCTTGCTACACTCGGAATAATTGGGACCAACAATATAGTATGCCCATCCAATCTGCGGAAAGGCATTTTTATGGTCGGGGAATCAGACAATCTGGACCATAACCCGTTGGCCACAACATCACAAGGGTCGTTCCACAGAACTAGCATTAGTATCATTCAATATCCAACATCAGCGAGTCTGGGCATTTGCAGAGACACAGTCGACTTACAACTTACAAGTTCAACAATGAAACCCACCCTGCCTGATTCATATGCGATAGTTCCTGCAGTCGCAATACAGTAAACAGCTACGTCTGAACCAGAGGTTACAACGATGCAATTGACTGAAAGGCTTTTAGCCGCCAAGATCAAAGAAGAGGAATGGATCCAACATGCACTTCAACTTCTCCTGGCTGATGAACTACAGTGTTGTGCAATTTCTTGGGCTGCAAACCATGCTTCACAACAACCGGTCCTAATAGATCCTCCTGCTATCACTGCAATGTTACCATTTTTCTTTGAATATTCCGATTCTCCGACAATGATACAGCATCGTATGAACATCTTAAAGACCACAACATAATTTCCTGAACAGATTCCTATTTTTGCCTGTGACTGCCCCATCTTTGCACACTTCAAGTATATTCATTGGACCTGGCCGCATACTCACGGAGATGATAAATTTGTCATTATGTTTAGCGGACTCCATTTGCAGAAGGGCTTGTGGAATGCCCTGGGAGATTTCTTAGACTGGACAGTTGTTTAAGCAGAAGCAAATGTTGCATCACCTGGTACAGCCGACTAATTTTTAAAAGCTTCACACATAACCCGTACTCGACATGGTCATCGAGTAACTGCACTGGAGCTGTTCAAACAGCAACAAAGTGCATACAATCGTAGTAATTCAGTAAACGACACACAAACCTATGACAGTTGGAGGATTAAGATGAGTGAAACGTGTCCTACTTTCCGGAACTGGGATATCGTGCTAAGGACACAGATTCTTATTCTCATTTTATTATGAGCCCAGAGAGAAAAGAACCTCCCTTTGCATGTCGAATGTCTAGAGTCTTATGTTTCTATTCTTTTCACTCGATCATTATAACTACAGTCGCTAGATCGGTGCTCACATACGTCACATGAAGTTCCTTCCGCATACCATAAAAGATGAGTCTCACCGGTGCTGCGTAATTTCAAAGACCAAACATCGATTTTCAGCTATTCCGATTGACCAGGTATACGAACAAGAGAATGATAAAGTCAAAGGAAAGGGCGGCGCCGTTGGACTTAATGAGAATCGAATAGCTTTACAGAGATGTGTGATAGCTGGCCCTGAACAAGCACGAATGCTGACAGAGTTTGAAAGTGAATAGTTGACAGATGAAGATTCAGATGCCAACTACATGCACCACGAGGAGGGCCACTGCACCCAAGTGACTTTCCAACGACAAGTCAACAGCATAATATAGGTCATTGATGAGTAGGGGAACCCCTTTGAGGATAACTGTTCTGAGCTACTCGTTTTACACACGCGAAACTGTGCTAATGACACTGTTGTTTCAGCTGTTTCTAAAATTGAGATGTTAGGTGCAGACCAATATCAGAAATACGTAAAAGATATCCTTATTGATAGAACCACACCAATTCACGCTGCTATCAAGAAAAACTCACTGCCTTTGCCGAAGTCATCTAGGCCCAAAACCAAAACTAAGAACACAAAGCTGGCAGCCATTCGCAATGATGTTAGCCTATTTCGACGTCTAATTCTCGCACATCATAATAATAATCGTTATTTATTGAGGGTAAATCTTCAAGTACACGGCCTGATCTAACAGAGGCCATCATTAACATATATACATAAATTATTTACAATTTGTACAAATTTTTACATCTATGTACACACAAAGAAATTCTGACAGATTATTATTATCATTATTATTAGTTTTTATTATTATTATTATTATTATTAATTATTATTAATTATTATTATTATTATTTTTATTATTATTATTATTATTATTATTATTATTATTATTATTATTTGAAAGTCGCACATACACCTTAAATCACACACAGTTCTTTCAGCCACAAATTGGCACGTACGCCTGCACACGCTTCTACATATCTTACAATAATTAAAGAATTAATTTCTAATTTGCTTATCCCTTTCCAAGAGCATTTTTGTTCCACGATAGCAGATTATGATGCCCGGATTAACCCGACTAACTGACTATCAATTTGAGAGTAACTATGCAGGTAACTTGTTGAATATTTTGAAACTATCCTGGCCGGGCATTGTTGTAACTTATGGTACCAACATCGTCCCGCCTGGATAGTTCCAAAATTCCCAACAAAATGCTTATTAAATAGTGGTTACACACAATTCGTGTAACGACGGGCTAAGAAGAATCATTCATGAAGTATAAGCGTGATGAAAACCCATAGCGTTTCCTTCTCACATGAAAATCCACTTTATCCACTGTCACTATCAAAGCTTTGGGGAAATGCATCATGGAACAAAGTCCGATTTGCTAAAATGCTTGGACTGTAGCGGCAAAGGAGAACTTTCATTGCGTTCTGATATCAAACTCTTTGATGGAACAGCTCTCGTCCACTATGTCCAGTGTCACCAGTTCTACATTCCAAGAATATGCCGACAAGGTTTTCATACCATTTCTTCGGTCTGAATTAGAGAAAGCCTATAGGGTCGTGTAGGACAGCTCCTTGACAAACAGCATACAGACTTCCACTAGAGAGATAGAGAGAGGGTTGGGTGGGTGGGGGGAGGGGGCGGTATACGCATCAAAGTTAGTCCGCAGACCAAGAAGCCAACAAAGTGGAAAGACTTTTTGTGTGATTCTGAAAACAAACAGGAATTCTTTGTATTTTTGACCGAATGTGTGGCCGAAGAACATTTTCCACCAAGTTACACAAGGGCCCCAACAATTGTGACAAACAATGTTTATGCCCCTTTTCAGAGCGTGTTTGCGTGAACTGTAACTGGTCAAGAGCGAATCTTCCATGTACTGAACTATGTCAGCGCGAGTGCCAGAAATAGTTAATGAAATACGTACCAGACAGAGGATCATACAAGCCAGTTGTTGTATGAGCTAAACGCTAATTGGTAGCACAAGAGAGTGATTCTTTAGGCCAGGTGTGTTTTGACCACCTTCGTTAATGAACCAACAAATGTGGCTCCAATACACAGGTGGTCTCCTGAGCAGGTTTTGGCTTAATTGCTATAAAATGTGGATGTTATCGGTAAGTGCACATACAATTCGGTTTAATGTACTTACTATTTGCTTAGCGACATATTGATAATTTACAAGGAAAACAATCATCGTTCATATATGCGACCAGGTGTATAATTATATGATGAGATGTTTCTTGATATTTTCAAACTATGACATCATAGTATGCTGTATAATTGATAGCGTGTACCACCTTTTAGCCTTGTTTATAGTGTTTTGTTTATCTGGCAGTGTAGTGACTACAGTTTGTAAGACGTCATGGTACCGTATAATTAGAAGATAGGGACTAACTGGAGCAGAAAGTTATAAAATATATTTTGGCGGATATTTTGAGCTTATGCGTCATATTTTTTCACTGTTGCTTGTTATTACTGTACTTAAACCATTTCATATTGAACTTCTCATCTGCCATCCTCTTCTAGATCGACAATTTACAACGAATCTTGCACTAAATAACGCACATAAGATACAATAAGGCGACACCATTTTTATATAATGCATTTGGCGGCCATTTTGAGCCATGACGTCATAACAACTTCCTGTTGGTTCAAATCTTTGGAGCTTAGGATTTTTTATTGGCTATACACATACCGTATAGACAGCTAAATTTCTGAGATAATTGCGCTAAGCCACCACACTATTTACACAAATTTGATACGACAACTTTACACAAATTGATATTTGCTGATTTGACATTTGCGTTATCAGCCTCGCTTTCAATTCAAGATGGCCCCGGTAAAGCCACCACATTATTTACACAAATTTGATACGACAACTTTACACAAATTGATATTTTTGCTGATTTGACATTTGCGTTATCAGCCTCGCTTTCAATACAAGACGGCCGCGGTATGACAGGGGTCTAATGGCTCTATGCGTGCCTTCATCCGATGACGTCATAAGGCTACAGACGAATTTTGCAAACTTGATAACGTCAATCGATCTTAATTTTGCTATTTTTTGGAAAACTGAGCTAATTTTATATGTATAATTTCACTGAAATGAAATTATCGGGACTGCGGCGGTGGAAGGGTTGGCGGCAGCTATCACTGTTTACTGTCAACAATTGGGCATGGCTTCCTTAAATAAAGAAGCTGATTGGTCAATCCGTACGTTGAGGCATGTGCGCGCGCGGTCGGTGAGACGAGACGAGCTAGGCACCTTTATAACGTCTCGTCTCGACTTGTTGCCTGGTCTATGTGTGAGCCGGTATTTACAAAAGTTATTATTCTGTTGAAGGGCTTGTGAATACAACGGTACGGAGACTTTCAATGTATTAGTTATAAGATTAGGAATCTAGATACATGTATAGCATACTAATCTGATTGTCAATATGTATGGCGTATAATGTATCACGGACTCTCAACAGCATATGGCTTATTGTGGAAAAAATCCATTATGTATAAGCATGTAACATGGAAATAAACACTGACGGTGAGCTTAAAAGTGCATATTCACACGAGAATACTTGACAATAAAAATTCTATACTTTTAGAAGCTTAATTCGTGTACCCACATGTAATCCAACGAAATTAATCTTAACACGTGCCGGTAATGGTTTCATTCAGTATGAATTAATGTTATTTTAGTAGTGAAATTGAATTACGGACTCATGTCTCTATTAATTTGCATGAAATGAAATCATCATATTCTAAGACTTCTTTCGTTTCCTTCAAGAAAAATTTAATTTTCTCACAGAAAATACCAATTTGTAGACTAAGAGATTATCGAGCCAGTCATTCTAGTGATACATTTTCAAAAATAATCTCTTGACCTGCAAATAGACGTTCCTCGGGACCTCTGCAAGGGCCGGATTGGGCCGGGTTCGTCATGAATGGGTTAACTACAATAATAGTATCAGGTAACTGTTAAGCCACCAACAACATTCAGTCAAATTGTTTTCAAAATATTCAGCAAGTCAGGAGTTTTTGGTCATTTAAATTATTGTCCGATGGCTTGTAGCAGCGAGACAGTTAATTCATTATCATAATGCTCGTCCTCGGATATGCCCTCTTCTTCCGCCTCGTCATCCTTGTTAAGAAGAACACGATTCTGAGCAAGAACTCACTTCCCGAGCGCATAACCTTGCGTTACATGTCAGGTGAAAACACGGAAAGTCTGCCAAGCCATGTTGTCTTGCAACACAAACACGATCCGTAAAAATACGCATAGGTGGAAATCCACAACCCACCACCAACCCCACGAAATTATAAATTACATGACCGGCCACTGAAATGTAAAAAAAGATATAAGTCATTTCTACGCTAACCCGCGATATGTGACTACTAACGAAGACGTACATTCATTCACATCTGTATCCTGGATAGTTTAAGACTATGTTTACATCGATAGGCCGAGCTTTAACTTTAACTGGATGATACCCATGCAGACGTTTGGTCAGTTGACTAAGTGCCCGATAACTAACACATTTTACTAGATTAACAAATCTAGGCCATGCGGCTACATTACAGACGCACGCCCGCGCACGTATGCGCTCACGCACGCGCGTGCCCACACACGCACGCACGTACACACGCACGCTCGCACACACGGACGCACCCGCACGCGCGCGCACGCTAGCGCGCACACACGCACACGCGCGCGCGCCACTACAGCTTTTGTTTCCAAAACAAAAACAGAAACATGTTGGTTAGTAAAAAATGTTCTGTTGAATATTTTGAACGTAATTGGATTGGAAGACATTGCTGCCTTAGGCAGCAATGTCTACCAATCCAGTTACGTTCACAATATAAAACAGTACGTTTTACTTTGCTTTGGAAACCTGTTATATTATTTAAGAGTTATCCTGTATTGGGAGCACTTCCCAGTTGACCTGTTGAGCGTCTCTGTATCAAAGTTCAGAGATTAAGAACAGTTGTATATCGGTTTTAACCCTTTCATCCTTACAAAACCAAAGCGACGCATTCTTTATGATGTAGGGTATCTTAAGTTGAATATTAAAAAAATAATTTGACTGTAGGTTGTAGCTCCCTATGCAAGCAACATCTCGCAAGCAACATCTCCCAGACAAATTAGTTTCAAATTTATTCAATGGCTTTCCTGTTTAGTTATCTGGAATTCGCGACATTAGAATTTCAAGGGTTAACTCTTTAGCCCTCGAATTTCTTCAAGAAAATTTAAATTTTCTTAAATAGAATATGTCCTTTTGCACACCAAGGGAAAATTATTTTTAAAAATTTACCACTGGAATGACTACCTCGACAACCGAGCCAGTCATTTCAGTGGTAGATTTTCAAAAAATAGTCTTCTTTTGGACATTCTTCAAGACCACTGCAGAAGCCGTTTTTGGCTGATATGAGCGTTAAAGGGTGTAAAGGCATACTTAATCGACCTGAATATAGCGAGCTGGTGCTGCAAGATTGAGATCATTCTTGTAGCGAGCGTTTATGACGATACATTCAAAATTAGTTTTTGCTAAAATTGTCAGAAAATACGTTTATTTAAAAGTAATTATAATATATTTAACTTTTTGGGCATTGTCGGGTGTCCAAAAAGACATATTAAAATGGCGATAGATTTGGATCCGGCGTTTCACGCGCTTGGCGTTTGGGGACTATGGCAACTGTCGCAGATTTTCATGATCAAAGCGGCATTCTTCCCAGCCGGCGTTCATCTTATATCGATTGTATTTGTCGGTGAGATTTAGTATATACACATAGCATGGCTCATAAATAAGCCAAAACGTTTCCAAAATTAAAACAGAAACATGTTGTTAGTTCGTACCATTTTGAACACGATGTAAGAAATGTTCTGTTCAATATTTTGAACATATCGGATCTTTCTAGTTTATCCATCAATCATATGACGTCATAATCAACTACGTGGCATGCAGGCTGACGTTATAATCAATAACGTTCTGAATGATGTAGATAAGTTCGTCACGAACGCTTAATTGAGGACGGATTAAGCGTTGTTGTACGAATTATATGGCTTTGCTACGTAATAAACATGTTGTTGAATATGCAGCAACAGAACCCGTCAAATTAGTTTCAAAATATTTAACATCTTACCAGTATAGCTTTCTGTAAATTGATAGTCAGCGAGTTCAGGGTTCGATCGATCCCAAAACGAGCGAGGTGTGGGTGGAGTTTAGCTAGAGATGGGCGAGGCATAGCTAAAACTGATCCATTAAAAAGGCCCATTATGTTCAAAATATTCAGTACATGGGGATAGAAATATCAACTTACAAACCAATTGAATAAAACATATTCTTCATTGCTTAATTTAGTTTAACTATTTCGCATAGAAGGGTATACATATATAATAAATAATTTCGTAGAATAGAGTACGTCGTCGGCGTCGTCGTCGTAAATAGTAGTATATGATTCCAATCTTATAATATGGGCAAGATTGGAATCATATACTACTATTGACGACGACGACGACGACGACGCTGACGACGTACTCTATTCTACGGTTGTAGTTCTTCATCGATTTGGACCGCTGTGATTTTGACTCAGCCAAATTATTTAGCTTCCTTAGGTAGGCCTACATTCTTGATCCCATTCTTGATCTCAGAGTCCTGCTTTCTTGAGGTCAACTCTAAGCACGTTTAACAGATTTATGAAATGACGCCATCTCCTGGGTTTATATTTACTAGCTGGCAGTATACCGATAAGGAAAAGAAACCCCTTGACGAACTTCTCCCAATAGCTGTAAGCAAATTAAAAATTGAGAATCTCTTTATGAATGAATCCAAAACAAAGTTCACCCACATATACCTATTGACAACCCTGATAGCATTACTACATTGGGCCAACATTGGCGATTGGTTGGCATGGTCGCCGTTGGCTATTGGACATTGGGCCAACGTTGGCAATTGGTTGGCACCATCGCCATTGGCAACAACGTGTTGGGCCAACGTTAGCATAACAGTGGCAAAATTACAGTTGGGGCACAGTGGTTGGGCCAATGTTGTCCCAGCCACTGATAGTAAACGTATATTATAAATGTTGCCAATGTATTTAATGATGATATACATATGCGTTGGGCTAACATTGGCATAGCAGCAGCAAACTAACAGTTGGGTTAGAGTTGTTGGGACAACGTTGGCCTAACCAGTTATAGCCAATGTATATTGTAAATGTTCTATACATGCATTGGGCCCACGTTGGCATAACAGTGGCAAGATAACAGTTGGGTTAGTGTCGTTCGGCCAACATTGGCCCAACCACTTATAGCCAATGTATTTTATAAATGATATACACATGCGTTGGGCCAATGTTGTGCCACCGTTGGGATAAGATTGGAAAAATGGCAGTTGGCTTAGAGATATTTGGGCCAGCGTTGGCCCAACACCTTAAAATCAATGTGTATAATAATATGCATACACATTAGTGCAATGCTTATGCTACTTGCCTATTGTTTGTAACCAAGGTCTGTAAGTCCATTTATGCCTATTTGCTAATTAATTTGGATGATAGCATTTAAACAAAATCTTCATTTCAATGGAGGTAACTCAGCAAGTAACTCAGCAAGTCTATAGCCCAATATTTAATAGATTACGTTAGGTGTATGTAGCAATAACGCGATGGATCTTATTCTTTATTAAGGAGTCCTTCATCAGAAAGCAATTAAGTGGTCTAAATATTATCTCCCCTCTAAATACCGATATTCTGTAATATAATTTCAATATGTATTGTGACAACCACCATAAGAATGTGGCAATTTCCTATGAATGTCAATTTGTTATAAACGTTATTCCTATGAGATACATTGCAAAGCACTTGGTTGGTTCGACATGGTACCCGGCAAACAGGTTTGTCACATTTCTTTAAATGTATCCTTCCCTTTGCCAATTTGCTAAATATATTGCACATATAAAATTAATTTTAATACAATTTAAAAAATATTTTTTCACCAATCTAGACAGTCAGTCTTTGCCAAATGTTATGTGACGTAAGTTGGGCCAATGTTGGGTGGATGTATTGACCCAACATGCTGGGCCAAAGTTAGACCAATGAGCAGAATGACATTGGGCCAAGGTAGACAGCCAACGTTGGGGTAATGTTACAAAATACGTTGGGCCAATGTTGGGCCAACGTAGTATTGTTATCTGGGAAAGCATGAAACTATAGAAAATGATGACCCACTTCGTGGCGGCGAACCGTGGAGGAAAAATAAAATCCTGGACTCACTGCTTTGCAGTACTGCTGACATTTCTGCACGCTGCGTCATGGGAAACATAGCTTTCCAGTCCTTCTGGAAGCTATGGATTCGTAGATCAAAGATGCCCTTGATAAAAAGGCTATGTTTATACAATGCAACCTGTGTAACCTTGATGCTGTATAACTGTAACAGCTGGGCAGCTCCAAAGGCAGCTCTAGACACACTTGATGCCTGCCACCGCAAACACGTACACACCATCACTGGACACCGATGGCCAGACAGCAAAATTTCCAGCGATGCACTATACAAGATGTGTAATATGTCGCCTCTGTCTGTAAAGGTCGCCCAGCAAAGATAATCCATGTTTGGCCATGTGCTAAGGATGGTAGAAGAAACACCAGCACAGAGTGCCTTGGAATTCGCCCTACTCGGAGCCAGCAAATACAAAGCCAGGAGAGGACGTCATTGCATACATCTGCTAAGCGTGCTACGAGGTGACCTCAAGAAAGCGGGACTAGGTACATTCAAGTCAAGAATGGACATGAGGAAGCTAAGGATTTCGGCTGAGGACAAGGCGCAGTGGGTAACAGTGGAGAGGCACTGATTGCAGCTGTAGGATGTTTCTACTACTACAGCCGCAGAATACAGTACTCATCAGGCAGATAATTTATCTATAAAAGTCTACAATTTTAACAATTTTATTTTCAACCATTCTTGTGTGCATATGTAGGCCTACCTAAGTGTTTGATTTAGCTCCATGTATTATAGGCTGATATCAGCGGGTGAACTAAACTTGAGCATCTGATTACCTATATCAGGCGGACACGGCAGAATTATAGTGAGGTCATAAAGTCAATAGTCACGGTCATCAAAATGGTTTTATCAAGATAAGCTTTTATTTAGTTTATATTTAGCTCTGCATATTGAGTTATGTCTCACAATTGCTTCGCCATATTTGGATTATAGCATAATGTAATGATAAACATATAGGGAGTAAGAGAATCAAAGCACTACGAGAAAATGGAAATGACGAGAGAGAAAGAGAGATGAGAGACAGAGAGAGAGAGAAAGAGAGAGAGAGAGAGAGAGAGAGAGAGAGAGAGGAGAGAGAGAGAGAGAGAGAGAGGGGGTGGGGGTGGTGGGGGGTGGGGGTGGTGGAGGGAGGGATGGAGGACAGGAGAGAGATAGAGATGGGGAGAGAGAAATAAGAATTCCACTAACAACCCCCCCCCCCCACCCCACCCAACCCCAACTACCCATACACCCACCACACCCTACCACCTCCCCCCCCCCCCCCGCCCTCCTCCCCCACACGCCCCCACCACCACCTCCAGGAAACACACAACTAAGGGTATAAATACGTACGGTAGCCTACATTCCACACAAACGGTACAGTCGTCTAAGTAGGCATTGTATTTAGATACATATTTACTTTTTAGTAAACGATTTGAGGCAAACTCCGGTTCTAGTTCAAACTTAACATATAGGTAACATTTGTTTGTGTCTTTGATCTCTTCGGTAAGAATCATGCAATCATGCATCGTGCTTCCTCTTTCCACACAATGGACCTTTCCATGTTTAGCTATGCCCCGCCCATCTCTAGCCAAGCTCCACCCACACCTAACTCGTGCTGGGATCTGTCGATCCCTGAACTCCCTGACTATCAATGTCCAGAAAACTGTACAGTTAAGCTGCTGAATATTTTGAAACTAATTTGACTGGGTGCTGTTGCTGCCTATGGCAGCAACAGCGCCCAGCGAAATTAGTTTCAAATTATTAAACAGCATGTTTATTAAATAGTAGAGACATACAATTCTTACAATGTGTTGGACTTTTAAGAGTTAAAGTATAGAATCACTTATGACGTAATCATTATGACGGTCCCTATATGTTAAGTTTGAACTTGAACCGGATGACGTCTTAGACGGCAGCCTCGCGGATTATGACGTCATATGACGTCACTACTCTGGAAAGGTTCTTTTCCACAGACACACAATTCATCTCAAGTGCATCACAGCAGCCAATAGAACCAGCTATCAATCGTGAGAGCTTTCTTGGAACATGACTAGCCAACTTCCAAGATAAGAAAGATGTCACCAATAAGACGGCCACCGTCCTTGAGGCTATCACCAAAGGTAAGCTGCCACAACTTGAAGAAGCACTACAAACCATCAAATGCTTTCGGATAGCATGATCCCCTCACACTGTGGAGTCCAAGGAAATGAGGAAGCAGACAAGATGGCAAAGGTGGGTGCAGAAGAGAATCAGACAGAAAACATGGTTACACATACAGAGATGAAGACTATCATCAAGTCACTCTATAGAACACCTCACTCAGAAGATGCCTACCATCATCTCTCGAGGCCAGAGCAAGTGACCATTTTCGTCTCAGAACAGGACATAACAGACTAAACCAACACATGTACAGGCGGTTCCACCTTACGACATCGCCCACTTGTCCTTGTGGAGAAGCAGAACAGACCACAGAGCACATACTTCAATGTTGCAGTACGTATCAGCTGCTGAGAGAAGAGATCTGGCCTTTGTCAACCTCTTTTCTTGAAAAGCTGTATGGGCCTGTGGAAGAACTGCAGAAAACCACAGATTTCATCTTGAGAACGGCTCTCCAAGTGTGATACCAGCCATGGAAAAGAAGAAGAAGATGCTCATGGCACAATTAGCAATGCCGTAATAGAGGATGGCCACACAGTTACTGATTCATCATCAAATCCTATTGTCTTAGCAACTGCTACTGCTAATTTTTCTGATGCTCAGGATGCCAATGTCGTTAATAATAATAATAATAATAATAATAATAATAATAATAATAGTAATAATAATATAGCGAATAATAATGATAAGTATATGGAATACGTTAATATTTTCAGTTATATGGTTCAAGTACATTTCCTTAATTTCATCAATATTATATCATATTGCTTCGTTGAAGGTGAAAATGATATACTCTCACACCGAATTACTAGGGACCCGCTTGACCAATGGAAATGTAGTCCCAATTTTGTCAAATTAACAAAGCAGTATGATTTCCCATCATTCAATATAGATACAAAAGGCTTACGCATAGGACATCTAAATGTACAACACCTAATGCCCAAAATAAACCAATTGAAAATAATTATGGAAAAAACTACAAAGGAAATTGAAATTTTTGGCACAACAGAAACTGTTTTAGGAATTAACATTACAGATAATCAAATAGCTATCAACGGTTATAACATCGAGAGAAAGGATCGGCCAAATCGCGGCGGTGGCGGCATCGTAGTTTATATTTGAAGAAAATCAGCGGCGGCTAGAATTAGAAACAGATAACTTGGAGGCATTATGGCTCGAGGTCACGCCCTATAAAACAAAACCTTTCTTGCTTGGTTATATTTATAGGCCACCAGATTCACCAGCGAGCTGGATCGATGAATTCGAATCTTTGCTTGAGGCGGCCTATTCACATAACACGGATATTGTTTTAATAGGCGATTTTAACATTTGGTTTCAAGTTACTATACCAGCAAAATGGCAATCAGTAATGGATACATTTCATCTACAACAACTAATTATCGCGCCCACTAGAATCACAGAAACGACAGCCACCATAATAGTTCATGTATATGTCACGGACAAAAGTAAAATCACTTCAGTAAGCGTAGGCGAGTTAGCCCTAACAGACCACCTTCCTGTATTTGCTGTGCGGAAAAGCGTCACTCACAAAACTCACACTCACCATACTATAAAATACAGATGCAAGAAAAACTTTGATAAGATTAAATTCCTTCAAAATTTATCACAATGTAATTGGGAACTGATTAATTTAATAAGTGACCCAAATGAAGCTCTTAAAATATGGCATGAAACGTTCCTCACTATTCTCAATAACCACGCCCCTATCATCGAGCACAGAGTAAAAAGTATTGTCAACCTGGATGGATTAACGAGGGTATTTTAAAAGCCATGAAAGATCGCGATTATTTCAAAAAAGTAAAAGATATGGCCAAATACAGAGTTTAAAAATAAAGTAATGTCCCTATAAACAGCTTGCTGAAAGGAAAAATAATCCTTCTAATATATGGACCATTAGGAGAAACATAAACCCACAATCTAGTAAAATGCCATTAGTGTTATATGATTCCGAAGGTAATGACATTGGAGACACAGCGCAACATCGCGAGATGTTCGATAAATATTTTAGTACAGTCGCTGCAGATCTCGCAAAATTAATAAACGGCCCAAATCACGCGATATCGAATGATCTTAAAATGCATGTTAACAGTAGAGTGCCAAATGAAATTGAGTTTAGAATATCTCTAATAACAGTAGATTACGTTTACAAAGAACTTACAAATTTAAAAACGAATAAGTTGGCAGGATATGACGAGTTGAACGCCCATTTTCTAAAATTATCTGCATCGGTTATCGCGCCATCAGTTACAGCCATTATTAATAAAAGTATAGACGCAGGTGTATTCCCAACTATATGGAAATGCGCTAAAGTAAAACCTTTAGACAAGTCAGGTAATAAAAGCGAGATCAGTAATTAGAGACCAATTTCAATTCTACCAATTTTGTCCAAAATCATTGAAAGACACGTCCATAATAATTTATATAAATTTCTAAGTACATATAATTTACTATATGAATCTCAGTCCGGCTTCAGGCCAAAGCATTCTTGCGAAACCGCATTATTAAAATTAATAGAAAAATGGCGATTCGCGGTCGATAATGGCGAGATCGTAGGAGCTATTATGATAGATTTCAGGAAAGCTTTTGACCTTGTAAATCATGATATTCTGCTACAAAAATTAGCCATCCATAAATTTGATTCACTTACGCTAAATTCGCATCGTATCTGGAGGACAGACAGCAATACGTGTCTATTTCTGACAAGATTTCGGGTCTTTTACCGGTAACAGTAGGGGTCCCTCAGGGTTCTGTGCCAGGACCTCTGCTATTTATCCTTTATGTAAATGACCTACATATGGGCATTAACAGCAATGTAGACTTGTAATGCGATGATACAACTATGCATTGTAACTTTGACAATGTACGAAATATAACTGAACAATTGTCTGGGGATATGGCGTCTGTCCAAAACTGGTGTGAAAATAATAAAATGAATAATAAATTCTGACAAAACCAAATTATTAATGATATCCACTAAACACAAACTTAATCAGATTAATGATGCAGAAATTAAAATACATATATAGGCCTACAATGTATATAACGGAGAATTAGGTATTGTAGACAATGCAACACTTTTAGGCGTACATATAAACGGGAATTTATCTTGGCAACAACACGTGAACAAAATATGCAGCAAAATAGCCTCCCTTATATACATGCTAAGGAAAAACAAACAGTACATGAATATCGGGGAACGCAACTTATTTTACAAAGCATACATACTGTCATACATACTGTCACATATAGATTATTGCTGTCTTGTTTATTATGTAGGTACACCAACTTTCTTAAGTAAATTAGAAAAATTACAAAAGCGTGCTGCGAAAAATCGCTATAAAAACAAATATAATGACATACAACGCACTAAACAACCTCACACCTAAATACATTAAAAATATGTTTACACCCATAGACGAAGCACACACACTAAATCTGCGATCAAAAACTTATGGGCACTTAAAGCCTCCAAAAATACGAACAGACTATGGGCAGAACAGCTATACATACTGCGCAACACAAATGTGGAACTCACTACCTCAAAAGACTACACAATCGACAACGTTTTCATCTTTCAAATCCAACATATTCACTCATCTAAACGTGGGTTAAGTAAGCGGCCCAAAATTTGCGTAAAAGTGTGTGCATGCGTACGTGCCAGTGTGTTGTTTTGTGAGGTAGAGTGTAAGTTTGTCCGCGTGGTTGAGAGAAACTGTCTATGATTTAGAGTGTATGTGCGGATTTTCAAATAATAATAATGATGATGATGATGATGATGATGATGATGATGATGATGATGATGATAATAATAATAATAATAATAATAATAATAATAATAATAATTACTGTCATATCGGAATTTAAACTAATAGTCTGTCAGAATTTCTTTGTGTGTACATAGATGTATAAATGTGTATATATGGTAATGAGGGCCTCTGTTAGATCAGGCCGTTTACTTGAAGATTTACCCTCAATAAATAACGATTATTATTATACAGGAATACAACTTTCGTCGATAAATCTGTGGTGCAAGAAAGTAGAATCACCTAACAAATCTGTACCTATCATTCATATTGTGGTTGAATAGGACACACATTTAGTTCCAGGTCAAAAGTTCAAAGGCCGAGGTTAATGCGAGCACAGGGTGCTTCTTCTTGTTGTTATTAAAACATTTGTCCTGGAAATATATTGACCAAACCTGGATGGAAGCTTGTCCGGGTGGCCCCGAGAAGCGTGATAAATTTGATATATAACGCTACGATTTACCGATGAAAATTATTATTTTGAAAACTACGTACCCGAAAGACATAATTTGTTAATAACTCCGATTATACTGGAGAAATTTTGACCAAGCTGGAGTGGATGTTTTCCCGTTGCGTCGCCAAGAGGTGTGACAGTTTCTATGGACAGAAATTCAAATATTCAAGGTCTCCGCGACCCAATTAGAAATTCTTCCAAATGTGAACGACACTGGTATTGCACACATTTTCCTTGTTGAGCATAACACAGAAGAGGGAGGGGAGCATGCATAGAGAACGACGACGATGATGATAATGATGATGGTGATCGTAATCATCATCATCATCATGCCAGTTGTCTGTCTGTCCACGACTGTTTCTCGGACACTACTAGGCCGATTTGATTATGGTTTTAACATACGAAAGCGTCTTACAGTAAACTAGAAATCACAAAGTGCCCCTCCCTATTAAGTACCCTACTCTACGCATGAGCACGGAGATTAAAATAGCACCCTCTCTAATAAGCGCCCCTCTCTAATAAGCGACCCTCTCTATTAAGCGGCCCCATCAAGACCCTGCACATTAGTAATAGAGCATTTATGGCAGTCCGTCATCAATTCACCTTTTCATTTTTAGCCATGCCCCGCCCATCTCTAGCTAAGCACCACCCACACCTCGATCATGTTGGGATCGATCGATCTCTGAACTCCCTGACTAGCAATTTCCAGAAAACTATACAGGTAAGCTATTGAATATTTTGAAACTAATTTGACTGGGTGAACAGCGCCCAGCCAATTTAGTTTCAAAATATTCAACAACATGTTTGTTAAATAGTAGAGGCACACAATTCTTACAACGTGTCGGACTATTAAAAGGTAAAGACGGATCTAATAGAATCATTTATGACATAACGATTATGACGTCATCATACACGCCGCTTAGTTGAGTATGACGTCATATGACGCCATTACTCTGGAAAGGTCGACAAAGCGTTCGTGACAAACTTAGCTACGCCATTCATGACGTAATTTATTACAAAGTCATCCTATATCTCACGTAGTTTATTATGACGTTATACGACTGATGGATAAACTAGAAATCCTACATTGTCTTATATCTTAAGTTTTATCTTAAGACATCGTCCTATTGCACGATCTCGCCCTCCCATTAACGTTCTCGTATCGAGTCCCGTGCTTGCAGGCTTTTGATGTCTGAGCTAAGTTCGTGAAACTTCATAAATGAGGTCAGTCAACTACCGCCTAATAAAATTGCTCGGTTATTATTATCCTACTAATATACTGTCAATCACATAGATTGACATTCGTGTCTCGCGAGCTCTCCATCGATATTGGCCCGAAACTATGCCTCTATCTTTAGATCTATGGCGAGATTGAAGTAGGCAGAAATTGCATGTACGGCCTCGAACAGCGAAGCGATGTGAGTGGGCGTATGTTAAGATGATCTTAAGATTACTTCACCCGAGTGTGACACAATTTATTTAGACGCGTGCTTAACGATATATATATCGCGGTAATGTAGGCGAATGACATTGGAGTCATATGGTCATTGTGATCTTTGACACAAATTAGTTTTATGAGTTAGGATTTTGGTTAGGTTTTCTGTTCAACTCATATTTTACTCTATCACAATTTTCGTTGTCAAAATCCATCAACTAAGAAATACTCAACATTAATTCGTCGATAGCGGCCATGTTAACTTTTCAATAGGCACAATGTTTGGCGATTACTGCCAATTCACATAGTAGTAGTAGTAGTAGTAGTAGTAGTAGTAGTAGTAGTAGTAGTAGTAGTAGTAGTAGTAGTAGTAGTCTATTATAATTATGTTCCATGTATAAGTCATAACACTAATCTAATGTTCATACATAAGTCATAACACTAATCTTTCTGGTTCCATCTAGCTTTAGTTCCACTATATCATTCAAGAGGCCGAGCAATTGTTAGAGTACACGTCTCTCAACCATGGAGATAACTGTTTTATTTTACTGACAAACTCATATTTATTCGGTTAGATGGGTCTAATTAAGAATTGCGTGCGAAATATGGGCAAAACTGTCTTTAAACATCGATGGCCACGTATCAACTAAGATAAGATAAGAAGCATCTTTCGCACCTTTTATATTGCAAAGTCGTTGTCTATAACTTCAAGTAGATTTGGTGTGCCAGTTCACTTTCTATCGAGAGTGTTGCAAGTCCAAACAGTTGGTGTTGTGGCAACGTTACCAAAATGTGCAGGACGGTGACAAAATATGAAACGCTGGCATAAAACTCCTGCTCGCTATGAAATACAGGTCGTTTCCCGGTCCTGTTTTCTGTCCAAGTCGTAACGATATTGACTGAAGCTTATCACAAAGCTTAACAGCAGAACGTAACCATATGAACGTAACCATCAGCAAAAGCGAGCCCTATGTCCATCAGTAATCAGCGCGTGCCGACTTTGCGCCATAGTACCAGCTATATCCAATTCCTTAGCCTACAGTTTTAAGCTGGTGATATTGACGTCCAACAGGATGAGATGCCAAATCACAAGGCTTATAAAAAATTTGAAAGTAGAAAGCTGTGTTGCAATTCCGTTTGCTTCAGAGTGGGTCTTTCCTCAACAAATGCGAATTAATATAGTGCCTTCTTCATTTGCAATTAAGACAACATACACCTTTGTAACGCAAGACTTTAAACGCATCAGTTCTCTTTGACCAGTATGTGTCACTCAAAGGCCTTGCTGTTAGGTTAGAACCGTTACTTTAATGTTCTGCACAGTATCAAAATACTAGCGGTATCTATAGACAACTATATCCTACACCATTAACAACTGGATTCAGTGTATGAGCGTTGCATGGAACAGAGAATGCATGGTGTGTTACTGTCGTGAATTTCCTTCTGAATTGCTTTATGTTTCCCTTGCATATTTGCCCCCATTGTCGTATCCGTGACCTGATGCTGAAGAGGAAGTGATATTTGCTCCTGTGTAGTATTACAGTCACGTGATCTGCTTCGTTCACATTTGGTAGGCGGTCTAACATGATGGCATACTATTGTGCAGCCAGCGTAGAAGCTAAACTGGTGTATTTTATCAATCGGCTACCCGCAGTGAGAGGGTCTATCACTTTTTTTCACTTGCTATCTTGCTGAAGCATTGAAATCTGTGCTGGAAAGTTCCACTAAGACCACCCCTCCCCCTCTTCCCCCGCTGTCCATACTGGGCTGTAGCTAATAGAGATGGAATGTGCTGACGATGTGGACCTCCTAGACTAGAAACTGATACCCCTTGAGGGCTTGACGAGCATCTCCCGATAGGGGTACGTAAACGAAAAATGGGAATATCTTTATGAATGAATCCAAAATAGAATTCACCCACATATACATATCGGCAAACATATGAAGCTTCAACAAATGACGATCCACTTCGTGGCGGCGAACCATGGAGGAAAAATAAAATTCTGGGCTCACTGCTCTGCAGTACTGCTGACATTGCTGCACGCTTCGTCATGGGAAACGTAGCTTTTCAGTCCATTTGGTAGCTATGATTTAGTAGAGCAAAGATGCACTTGATAAAACGACTACGTTTGTACAACGCAACCTGTGTATCCTTGATACTGTACAACTGTAGGAGTTGGCCATCACCAAAGGCATATCCTGGCAAACGTGATGCCTGCCAGCGCAAATATATCCGCACCATCACTGGACACAGATGTTTGGACTTGCCTACCGACACAAGCATATATTGAGCCCATATGTCTGCGCAGCGGCGTCCAGGTTTGAAGCCACTTTGACATGATCCGGTGAAGTCGTTGATCTTGTCTCGGATGCAGCATAGAGTAACATTGGATAAGATTTTCTGTATGATGTTAAGGAGCACAATGGGCCGCAGATTGGGCGGGAGTCAGGTGGCATCTTGGGCTTAAGTAGCACGATATCCACGGTCCAGATGCACGTCCATTTTTTCAGGGCTTTAAGTGCCTTCTCAACTTCTGCTGTTTTAATTCGTGTTAGTAATGGCCTGGGGTCTCATGAGAACGGGTGCAAGGGCTCATCATCGTTGTCAGTGAACTGTTCCTTGAACCATTCTCGGATCGTCTCGGCTTTTCCCTGGTCAGTCCCGATAAGGTGACCTTCAGAGTTGTGTAAAGTGAGTGGTGGTGCGTAGTCAGTAACTCTCAGGGCTCGGGCTGCCAGAAACATTTTGTGGCAGTCATCCGTGGCAGTGATTTCATCTGCTAGGGAGTCTGCCTGTTGAATAGCAAGATCTTTTAAGCATTCGCTAATGTGGCGCAGAACAATATTGCGCTCCCGTCATAGATTGGTGCAGTCTTCACTTTGGCCACTTTGATAGATGCGCGGACATAACGCGTTCTGCTCTACTGACAGTTTTACCACTAGAGGGTCGTCAGTATACCTAGTTTGGTTGTTTTTAAGAACACCTATGGTGCTGGTAGCGGATGATTCTATAGATTTCAGTATTTTGGTTAGGGCTTCGTTTGGATCGAAGCTGACATCGATGTTAGCTATCTGCTCCCTGAGTGCTTTTTCGTATGACATCTGAGTATCAGTGTCGCTGATGAGCTTGGGTAGATTGTAGGTGACTCTACCCTCTTGCCTGGTATGGTGTTTATATATTAGTTAGAGATCGTTCCTCTGAAGGTGTGTAATGATTAGCTTATGGTCAGAATTGAGGTCTGTGTCTCCATAGGAACGAGCATCCCGAAGTAAGGGTTTTGCTTCCGTCTTGCATAGTATGAAATCTATTTGGTTGAGGCCAGCTGTTGTAGCCTTATAACCTTTTGGGACTTTACGATCAGTAATGTGTCCAGTCCATGTTGTCCGGTGACGGCATGGGTGTTTGAAGGCCGTATTTATGACAAATCGGCAATTGGAACTAAGGAATGCCACTAGTGTGCCCTCTCCATAGGATCCCATGCATGAGCCAGGTCCTGACCTTTTGTCCGCAATTCCGAGTTTACCCATCTTGGAGTTGAAATCTCCACACACGAACAGTTGCCATCTAGCTGTGATCGTAATGTCTGAGCTCAGTTCAGCATAGAAGGAATCTAATATTGCTGGATTCTCTGGCTTTTTCGGTAGCTAGGCCGCATGCGTTGACAATTCGACACTTAGCGGTGGTATGTTTACTCGTAGGTATAGCCAGGTCGATGAATGCAACGCGATCACTGCCATTATGTGCCTGGATGTAATGAAACGAAATAAATCTTAACATATGATGATTTCATTCCATATAAATTAATATAATGTTTTATGTTGCGAAATTAAAAGAGACACACCAGTCCGTAATTCAAATTCACAGCTTAAAAAATTATATTACGTTATACGTAATGAAATCATCATATGTTAAGATTAATTTCGTTTCATTACATATAGGCTCACAGTTTAAGCCTCTAATAGTATATAATTTAAACAATTTTATTTTCAGTAATTTTGCGTTGAATATGCATCTTAACCCATATTGGTCGCAGGCAGGCAGTCAGACAGGCATGCAGGCATGCAGGCAGGCAGGTAGTCAGACGGATTAACCTAGCCAATCGTTGTATTGGAGAACATAATGTTTGCCAATAACAATGGGCCATATCAGCAGTCCACGGAAACAGCAATGGAGCCACGTATAATAGTGTGATTGAACATTTTCTCAAGCTATAAAATAACCGTGTAATGAATGGGTCCGTTCCTTCACAAAAGTGACAATAACTCGTCAAAAGTGTCTGAATTGTAGCTCTTTGGTGACTTTACATTGTAATAAACACCATGTTGATTATTTTGCAACTAATTTGACTGTGAATTGTTGCTGCTATTGAAGTTGGAATTCTGTTAATTCACGGCTTAATGTTTTAAAAGTTATTCAAATATGAGTACAAAGTGAGCGGAGCCTAGTTAGAAATGGGCGTGGCGTATCTAGAGACCTGTATTGCATTTTAGATAATTATATATTAATTTCAGGATATGAGCCACCATTCCACTGCAATCCACCCAGCAACTATAGCGAGCCAATCAGTATTTGTACAGATGATGGCAATAGCACCATGGTGTTGGAACAATGCAAGATTTATGATACGCGTACGAATGAAAGTCTACCATGTCAAAATGGCTACACGTATGATTACAACGGGACGACGATAGTAACCGAGGTGAGTGCGCAACATGTATATTTTTCTTAGAGATTTTTGCATCCATTAATCAAACTTGCGAGATGCAAAAACAGTGTGACTGAAAGACATATTTGTCAATAACTTTGGTTCTACTAGAGCGTTCTTGACCAAACCGGGTGGAAGGTTGCCAATGGATCCCGAAGGGTTGGGCCAACTCTGGGGTCTATCGAATCAGGTATCGTGGTCAGAATGCCACTGAGAGCTATCGATTAAATTGACCATGGTATTCGTTCGAGTCTGCTTTGACCCTAATCCAACACGGCGAAGCATGGGTGGAGCTTAGTTAGATGTGGGCGGGGCATAGCTAAAACTGGAAAGGTTCATTGTTTCCAGTCAAATTAAGTTCAGAATATTCAACAGTACATTTGAGTTTGTTTTTTAAATTGGTTAATTTATTTCTGACCTGTATTGTATCTATATGTATCATGCAAACGCTAGGGGTTCCCTTTCTTGAGTCGTATGCTAGTGATGCTCACAGGTGAACGGGTGTCTGAATTTTGAAATAGCAGGACTAATATGTCATAATCTGTGCGCGGCCGAAGCCAGATTAAATGGAGGATAAGAATGAGATGTGATAATATTGAAGTGTGCTAACATTGACTTTACTCAAAATGTGTGACCTTGTTCCTCCGGAGAGATAGTGGCATAACCTTTTTCTGGTGCCGACGGAGACCTGTATAATGGCAGCCGGCTAGTGTGGGTGCTTAGCGCTCGGAGGCAAACGATCCATTGGGCGCTCCTCCTATACCTCAAATCTAGCGCACGGGCGGGGGGGGGGGGGGGGGGGGGAATCAGCCCCAATGACCATTTTGGCGCATCTCCGCCATACAGAAACATTACACTGAACTCGGCGCCCGGCGCAATTCACCTTTCCAGAGTATCCATCCATCATCTCATCTCGTATGCCGTCATAATAAGCTAAGCTCGTGTATGATGACGCCACAATCATTATGTCACAAAGGGTTCCATATAGACCGTCACCAAATCTCAAATACTCCGACACGTTGTATGAATTGTATGTCTGTAATTGTTTGCTATATAATAAACATGCCGTTGAATATTTTGAAGCTAACTTGACTGGGCACTGTTGCTGCCATAGGCGTTTCAAAATATTCAACAGCTTACATATGTAGTTTAAAAAAAATTAATAGTCAAGGTGTTCAGAGATCGATCGATCCCAACACGAGCGAGGTTTGGGTGGAACTTAGCTGGGGATGGGCGGGGCATAGCTAAAACCGGAAAGGTCCACTGTCCCCTCATTGACCTGGCTGAAATAGTCAAACCTTTAACCCTTTAACACATAGATCAGCCAAAAATGCTTCTAGAGTGCCCTTGAGATGTGACAATTTGCAGACCGGGAGAGGGTCGTTTTGTGCGGTTAAAACTGGAATGACTGGCTTGACAACCGAGCCAGCCATTCCAGTGGTAAATTTTCAGAGAGAGAGAGAGGATCTTCTCTTGGTCTGCAGATTGACATTTTGCTTTGAAACTTGAAGCTTTCTTGAAAAATGTAAGTGTTAAACGGTCAACCGTTCTAATGTATATATGTACATATTGCATTCCAACCTATTGCATAAATGTTCTCTAGCTACATACCGACTATGTAATATATTTTAGGGAAAGAGTCGTATCTAAGTCTACACTTGTGACTTGTGACTCAATCCCATTGTTCTCAATGGCAATAAAATATGTTTAAAAAAAATTGACCTCCCCACCTCCCATCACTACGCCACTGTATAATGGCATATGGTCGGCCCTATTAATTGTGCATCAGCAGTTGCGAATTCATGTATATAACGCCATTGAAAGTGAAGGCTATGCCAATGACAGAAAGGACAGAAAAGAATGGTACGGTGGTGGAATTGTACTATATATGGCTGATAACTATTCATATGTGAGGAAACTAAATTTTGAAACCGATGATCTGGAAACTATGTATTGAAATTAGACCCTTTAAGACCAAGCCTTTCCTATTGGACCCCCAGATTCATCCGCTATCTGGATCGATGAATTTGAAGCTATGTTAGAAAAGGTATATTCCGAAAACTCAAATATTATACTTGTGGGAGATTTTAATTTCGACCTTATTAAAGCAGATAATCATAAATGGCAGTCTTTAATTCAACCTTTTCATTTAGAGCAACTTATACGTAACCCAACCAGAGTTACTGAGAAAACATCTAAACTGATTGACCATGTGTATGTCATAGATAAAGACAAAATGCAATCGCCTCTTTGGCACTAAGTGACCATTATCCAATATTCGCTGTACACAATTGTAAACCATTCAAAACTCAAAATTCGCATCAACTTATTAAATACAGGAGCATCAAAAGCTTTAATGAAGCTAAGTTTCTTGGTGACCTGTCTGTATGTGATTGGCGTTCTATAGGTTATTTAGGCAGTCCTGATCAAGCGCTTGATCAATGGTATGCAAAATTCATCAACATTATATGTAAACACGCTCCTGTCATTGAACGCAGAGTTAAACGTGTACGTCAACCGGGATGGATGAACCCTCTTGCCTGGTATGGTGTTTATATATTAGGTAGAGATCGTTCCTCTGAAGGTGTGTAATGATTAGCCTATGGTCAGAATTGAGGTCTGTGCCTCCATAGGAACGAGCATCCCGAGGTAGGAGTTTTGCTTCTGTCTTGCATAGTATGAAATCTAGTTGGTTGAAGACAGCTTTTGTAGCCTTAGAACCTTTTGGGGCTTTGCGATCAGCAATGTGTCCAGTCCATGTTGTCCGGTGGCGGCATGGTGCTTGAAGGCCGTATTTGTGGCAAATAGGCCATTGGAACTAAGGAATGCCACCAGTGCATCTCCATTGCTGTTGCGTGTGCCCTCTCCATACGATCCCATGCATGAGCCAAGTCCTGAACCATTGTCCGCAATGCCAAGTTTATCCAGCTTGGAGTTGCAATCGCCACACACGAACAGTTGCCATATAGCTGGAATACTACTACTACTACTACTACTACTACTACTACTACTACTACTACTACTACTACTACTACTACTACTACTACTACTACTACTACTACTACTACTACTACTACTACTACTACTACTACTACTGCTACTACTGCTACTACCAACACCACCACTACTACTACTACTACTACTACTACTACTACTACTACTACTACTACTGCTGCTGCTGCTGCTGCTGCTGCTGCTGCTGCTGCTAGTAGTAGTAGTAGTAGTAGTAGTAGTAGTAGTAGTAGTAGTAGTAGTAGTAGTAGTAGTAGTAGTAGTAGTAGTAGTAGTAGTAGTAGCCATATCAGTAGCAGTAGCAGTAAAGGGAGAAGCAGAACAGTAGGCTACAGCTAAGAAATATAACTTAACATGTTTCCATAACAAAATAAAAGATATTGTTAAATAATTTGATCATAATTGGATTGGAAGACATGGCAACCTAGGCAGTAATGTCTTCCAATTCTATTACGTTCAAAATATTCAACAAAACATTTCTTGCATCGTATTTTCACAACTTTGCTAACTATCATGTTTCTATTTTTGCCTTGAAAACTTATTAAAGGTGCACATTCACAGCAGAATGCTCTAAAATAAAATTATTTAACTCGTATACATTTAGAAACGTAAGTTGTTATGTTATGTTATGCTATGTTGTTGAAAACGAAATGAATAACAATAAATTATGATTTCATTCCGTATATATTAATAACAAATTTTAATTGTGAAGGTGAAATAGTGATCTCTAATTCAATTTCACAATAAAAAATATAAATTATATTAATTTGTGCATGATTTATTTCGTTCATTACATCAGAGCAACACAATCTAAGCCCATATAAGTCTACAATTTTATTTTCAAGCATGCTGGTGTGAATATACACCTTTGACATATTTATAAGATGTATTGCAGTAGCGGTAACATCCTTTATTTTTCAGTGGGATCTGGTATGTGATAAGGACTATGTACCAAGCCTGGCACAGACTCTCATGATTGCTGGTCAAGCGGTGGGAGCAGTATTTTTCACTGGGCTTGCTGATAAATTTGGACGTCGTCCTATCTTCATCTGGTCGCACGCCTTCTATTTCATTCTCAATGTGGGAATGGCTTTTGTTCCAAATGTGGAACTGTTAATTTTTCTAAGATTTCTGTCGGGATTCTTTCAACAGGTAATCTCTTTTAACCCTTTAACACTTTCATGTGTTGGCCAAGAGAAGACTATTTTTGAAAATTTACCACAGGCATGAGTGGCTCTGTTGTCGAGCCAGTCATTCCAGTGGTAAATTTTCAAAAATATTATTCCCTTGGTCTGCAAATGAACATTTCTCAAGACCACTGCAGAAGCCGTTTTTGCCTGATATGAGTGTTAAAGGGTTAATAGAAAATATATTGTGTTATGGTGGCTTTAGCTTTCGGATTTTCGGGCGGTTGGACAGGCGGACGCACTGACCATAAACACAAGCCGTGTACAGTGCACATTGCCCAACCCCTCCCCTAACCCCTCAGCACGCGCGAATCAACGCACACACTCCGGTGATATTCTCTGCCGAAATGGATATCGTAATGTCCTGGTGCGGGCGGATTCAGTAGTTGATGATGCCTAGCGTTAATAATATTTATCACGTTATCGTTGATAAATTCATTAGGTCGATATGCCTACTTGTAGCATGATGTAATAGTCATTTGACGCTATCTGATTTACAAAGTAAGCCAAGGCAACACGCGCGCACACACACGCACGCACGCACGCATGCACGCAGACACTTACACACACATGCGTGCGAAGTGGAAGTGATCATATTAAGGTGGGCCTCGGAGAAGGTATGTTTGGATTTGACCATTTATGGAGTGTGTCTGTAAATACGATAATGACACGTGACACTGAGGCAGAAGCCCACATGTGTTATCTTATTATAAAAAGATCTCAAACCTTGAATGAGAAGCATGGAGGATGGGTGGCGTGGCAACGTCATTCACTGAGATTTAATGGGAATTCAGCTCGATATGGCCAATGGGAAATAAGATTCGAGTAGTCGGCTGCTTGTTCAGTAGTACCAAGTGGGTTTTTTAAATTACCATCTCATGATTCTAAACTATTTCTTACGGCGAAAAACTTGATTCGTAAAATCTTCCATTTCCTACGCCTCCCTAGGGGGTCTGATATGGACATATGGGAATTTAAAAGCTTTCATTAGCATTTGTCATTTTAAAAATCAATATTGATATAAAATAATGATATGTTTAACCACTCTTGCGTCAACCTAACCCTTTAAGGGTCAAGTTGGTCAAAAACGACCTCTTGAGAAATGTCCATTTACAGACTAAGAGAAGAACACTTTTGAAAATTTACCACTGGAATGACTGGCTCGGTAACCGAGCCAGCCATTCCAGTGGTAAATTTTCAAAAATACTCTTCTTGGTCTGCCATTGGACACTGACTAAGCAGAACTTTGAATTTTCTTGACCATTACAATTTTGATGAATATCCATTTGAAGGATAACAGAAATCTAACTTTATGGTAAGTTTTCGTTGTAAATTTACAAAAATACTCTCTTTGGCTGCAAAAATCCAAATTTCCTTGAGAAGAATTTGAAATTAAATGATTAATTGAAATAAATAGTATTTTGAGCGCTTTAATGCGCTGTTGACACACGAGGGTTAACTTTATAAATCTGTATCCATGTGTTAATAAAGGGTCTCGTCATGATGACAGCAGTGTTGACACTAGAGCTTCTGCCCATGGGACATCGGTCCGTGCTGACACTCATCTCATCTATAATGTGGGGATCAACAATGGCGTCTCTCACCTTATTTGGCTATTTCTTCAGAGATCAAACATGGCGTCACATGCAACTTGCCCTCTGCCTCACATCGATCGTCGGCCTCGTAGACCTTATGTAAGTCCTCATCAACATTTTGAACCCAAAACACAAAAAATAATCTATTATTAAACACTTTAAGGACTAAATTTGGCCAAGAATATCAACATATTTGCTTATTTAATGTCCCTTTGCAGGCCACGAGAAAGCTGTTCTTGAAACTTACCGATGGAATGATCGAGTCAGTTATTCCAGTGCTAAGCTCCCAGAAAATGTCTTCTCTTTGTCTGCAAATGGACATTCTTCAAGGCCACAGCAGAGATCGGATTTGGCCGTCTTCGTCATGAACTGGTTAATAAATTGACAATTTCGAAAGTAATTTGACTGGAAGTCTTCCACTCATATTAGTTTTAAAATATTCAACAGCTTACCTGCATAGCGACCTTGAAATCGTGATTCTGGCAATTCAGCCATCGGCTGGTTAAATAAGCATATGACAAGTATCCAAGCATCTTTACCAAGCTCTGGCATGCCATCACAAGTCATAAATAACCTAAACTGTTTCCAAAACAGAATAAAACGTACTGTTGAATATTTTGAGCATATTTGGATTGGAAGAGAGCGCTGCATTATGTTCAAAATATTCAACAGAACATTTCTTGCTAACCAACATGTTGTTGTCGAAAATCCCGGTAAATTATTTTCTAAATATTTCTCTTGACGTCGTAATCGCGTGTATGCATAAAGAGATAAAGAATGTGCTGTGCACGTGATAGCCACGTCACCACTTCTAGCTGCACGCTGATTGGCTACTGCTAGACCGCTGATTGGCTGAGGCGCCTGGCGCTGACGTCACGAGTAGTATGAAAGGGGTGAAAAATCGAGAATCAGGAGCATCACCGGCGTGGAAACCAGCCCGCGCAGAACTGCTGGACAATCGGGATGGGCGTTTGTAACTGCTAACTGACGGCGATTCCTGCATCATACGGTGCCATTCCCGTTTCAGTTCCTCCATGGTGGTAAGGAGTCCTCGGCTTCCGCGAGATTTTGGATACCCCCGGAATCCTGGGTTAAAATAACTTAAAGAAATAACTCCCAATCCGAACTTTTCTAAAGGAGCCTTTCCACGGAAGGGCCGAGTGGGCCCATATGTAATCCTATGGAATGTAGAGCTGATGGTGATTCTTGGTGGATGACTCGCCGGATCTGCCAACCATGCTGAAAAGTGGAATTCAACCTCCGCACTGCATGTCAAGTGTGATTTAATTAACTTTTTGACCACAGTCTGGGTGGACTCTGCCCATTGCGCCGCAAGAGCTATGTGAGGTACCCCGCACCATGTGCCAGTTATTGTACATGCATAATTATTACATAAGCATCCCTCTCTGTTAATGGGATGCTTCCAATTTTCGTATTACCGTCGCCGGACGGAAACTTTACAACAAACTGTTTAGACTCTGGATGAGTGAAATGACTATCGAGTGGACGTCTCCTGAACTGTTCTGTTTCACTGTCCTGAGAATGTGCCGTATCCGACCTGCCTGGAGAAGCCAGCTTGCAGAGACCTGCCTGCGGATACCTCCATGCGGAAATCTTTCCAACCTTAGAGATCGTGCCATCTCATGCTATTTATATGTTAGCGCCTCAATTTCAGTAACTCTTGAGCTTGTTCCGTACCGATGACCAATAGGTACTCAAGTAGCTTTACCATTGAACATTTAATTATTTCTCTATATGGTACTGATGACTAATAGGTACCTTACCGGTCTTATGCCCGCATTCTTATAATTTCTGTTTTACTGTGAATATTATCCTTGTTTTCTGTGGGTGCTTTCAACTAGCTGCACCGTAATGTCTAGTGACATGTGATACTCTATAATTTTCATATTCATTATCATCGTGTCCGTTAGACTATGTATTGTTTAGTTGTGTATATGGCAAGTAGCCATCTAGTTAATATGTTTTGTTTATTTGTAAATACAGCAACATATATATCCGCATCACTATATCCCCACCAGCATCAATTTTACACTGAGGTCATTGATCATGCTCTAATTGTTTGAGCCTGACATGTTCCCGACTAAACCTGGCTATTTAGCTCAATAGGATATGTTTAAAGTGGTTAGGGACAATTTCTCTGTTAGAGATGCATAGTGTACGCCTCTTTTCCGGTTGTTGTGGTAATGTAGCCCCACGCACCGGCAAGGTTGTGTAAAATTGGCCAGTTACCTATAGGGCCTCGTATTTATATTGAGTTATTGTCTCTTGCAACGATCCACCAGCAGCAAGGCCTATTAATTGTCAGGTCTTCCCATCGACACATTGACAGGATCCGACCCTGGGAAACTATTGGACGTTTCCGAGCGGTGATAGTTAAAGTGCTGATCTACAAACATCTCCCCCGTATCTTCGGATACTTGTTAGTCTGATACCCCCGCCAATGTAGGAAGCACTGCGAAATAATAATTATTAATTAAAATGTAATTCCGGCCTGCAGTGCATCTCTGGGAATCATGGAAAGTAACCCTAATGGCAGATCAAATGTTAACTCCGTAGCACGCGGTGACAGAGCAGATACAGATCTCCATCCAATTCATTGTAGTGTCTGGGTGAGGTCTTAGAACCCATCACGCCCTCACGGGAAGGACGCTAGGGGTGGATATCCGTCTCTCCATCACCACCATAAATGACATGGTGCTTTCTAATATTGCTTATGTGAACTGTGAACCGTGTCCTGGTAATGTTATATGTGTTTGCAGGGCCGGGTAACCGGATAGTTATTTGATTCGGGAGCCTTACGCCGTAACATGTATGCACACTATCCTTGGAGGTAGATGTTCTGTGGGCCAACATACGGGAAGCCGAGCATCTGCACCCGATGGATAACATATCTAAAGTTAGGTAGTAATCCCTGCCACTTGCGGACAAAACTAGTTCTCGTTACTAACAACCAATTGGCAGGTTAGGATGTAGCAGAAGGCCCGCATAAATAAAACAGCAACTACCAATGCAGTAACTTTGGAACTACATAAGACGGTGACCTGGGAATTCTTCAGAAATCGTTCGTTCTGTCTTCGCGTAAAACAGTGTGCAACACGTTAACTGTAGCTGCACTAGAATTTTCAGAACGTACCATTTTCTCTTGAACAAATGAGTGGCCCTTTTAGTCAACTCCTTTCCTCCGCTTCGGTGCTGAATGCATTTTCCTCTGACGGAGGCCCGCACGAGGCACTTACCTCTCGCAGCAGCAATATTCTCTTTGTGTGTGTTAGAGGTATACTAGTTTATATTAAACTATCTAGTGACTTCGTTGCGGAGCTCTCTTGCGGGGATACCTCTGTGGATTCAAGGATATGTGTGGTACCTCCGGCGGAAACACGCAGAAAGAACATAGGATGGCTCTATGTTGTGTATTATTGTGCCCATTTACTGTCAAACAAGTGGTATTGTTTGTATTGTACTTATTAAATTTGTGACTGTTTAATTATTTACATGGTATCCATTGCTCTAAATTTTCAAAAACAGTCTTCTGTTGGTCTACAAATGGACATTTTCTTTGAGAAAATTGAAATGTTCTTGAACAAATTTAAGGGTTAATGGGTTAAAAACATTCAACAAAATGTTGCCTACACCAGAGGGGAATGTTGCCTACAGCAGAGGGGAATGTTGCCTACACCAGAGGGGAATGTTGCCTACACCAGAGGGGAATGTTGCCTACACCAGAGGGGAATGTTGCCTACACCAGAGGGGAATGTTGCCTACACCAGAGGGGAATGTTGCCTACACCAGAGGGGAATGTTGCCTACACCAGAGGGGAATGTTGCCTACAGCAGAGGAGAATGTTGCCTACACCAGAGGGGAATGTTGCCTACAGCAGAGGGGAATGTTGCCTACACCAGAGGGGAATGTTGCCTACAGCAGAGGGGAATGTTGCCTACACCAGATGAGAATGAGGTTGATCCTTTAACCCTTGATACCCCAAAGCATATACTGAGCTCTATCTAATAAATGTGATCTGCAGAAATTCAGCAGTAAGATAGCACATACAGCGTTCATGGTCAAGTTTGTAGACTGACTAAGCCTAAATCTAACCCCAGAGACCCCTGAAAACCCAGAGTGCTAATTATATGTCTAGTTAAATACTAGCCATACTAATTGTTGTTATTGTATTAATCTATACTTACTGCACCTGCATTATTATCATTTATGTATTCCTTCAAAGTAGCCAGTGCAGCTTTCTGGCCTAGTGTTACTCCTTATAAATGTCTGTCTATTCTCCAACACCCAATTATGTATAGTGTTAGCTATACTACCAATTATTTTTAGTGTCAACTATATGTTTAGGCTCTGACATATTTCAATGTTTTGGAGCTAGTTTTACTGGAATCTCTTGTTGTCATGGACAGCATCAGCCCCACTTCAAACTGTCTTAAAACATTCAACAAAATGTTCGCTACACCATGGGGACACTTGAAACCACAAAGTGTCAACAATATTAAGCTAGCTTCAAGATAGCCAGTATGGGCTTCTAGGCTAGAGCAACTCCATATAAATGTTGTGTTCTCCAACACCCATGTGACTAAGTATGTAGTGGAGTAACATTAATCCTTTAACCCTTGAAATCACAAAGTGTCACCTTTATGCTAAGCTTCTGACATGAATGTTTTAGGCTAGTTTAACTGGAATCTGTTGTTGTTCTTGACCTATAAATGGACATTCACTAAACACAAATTAAAATTTTCTTGACAAATCTTGACCATTAAAGCTTAAAAGGTTAAAAGTTGTGTATGTTGATGGTTGAGTCTGACCTGTGTGGTAGTTCATCTGAACTGTGTTTAAAGATGGCTCTTTAGGTGATATATAATATATATGTATACCGGTCTATATGCACAAAGTTGAGTTTCTGTTTATTAACAGAACCAGCTTCTACAGTCGTGACAATGTCAATTTTCAGGCCAAGACAAGAGAATTTGTTGGAAATCTACCCCTGGAATGACTGGGTTATTAACTGAAGCCGTGATTACAGTGGTAAATTCCCAAAAGTAGCCCCAGACTCTTGGCTTGCAAAAGGACTCCAATAAGCAAAGATTTAAATTTTATTGACAAATCCTTAACATTTAAGGGTTAAGAGTGTAAGGTTGTTTATATTTCAGCCAATAAACCAACTATTTGACAAATACAACATACCCCCACAGACACCACACATGTATATTTATCACTCATCATCTCATTTGACTGGGTGGTTTGTCCACAATAGACTCCGGTTGACAATGGCAGTGTGCATTTCAGCTTGAATTTTCAGTTCTGTGTGCTTTCTGGATGCTAGCCAGTTGAATTTGCTTGCTTAACCCTTTAATATTAAAGATTGGTTAAGAAAATCGTCATTTTCACCCAGTGAATGTCCATTTGCAGGCCAAGAAAATACATTTTTTGAAAATTTATCACTGGAATGCTAGTGATAAATTCTTGAACAAATTCTCAATACCTGGATGACTACAGGGGCTGGGTTTTGCCAGCTTGACCATTAAAGGGCTCTGTTAGTTGATGCATTTTCAGTGAGCATGTCAATAATATAGGTTTTAAGCAAGTTGAATAGGAACTTGACATTATTGGTCAGCGGTCATCAATTCACAGCCAAGTTTTTCCATTTTGGGCCTAAATTTGTTCACTCTTTACTTAAAATATTCATTTGGAACCTAGATATCAATTCTTTATACAGATATGTTTATATTTCCACCCTAAATTCTCTTACTTTTGCATTTTGCATCCATATTGTTGCTGAACAAAGCAGTTGCTTTTTAGTCCAGATTTTCTTGTTTCCTGTTAAAGACTTTGTATATTTCTGACCAGAATCTTCACATTTCCAGCTTAAGTTTTCACATTACTAGTCATTTGAATGCTTTTTACCATTTTGAACCCAGATATATGCATATTAACTATCAAAATTTATATATTTCTGGGTAAAGACTTGCTTATAATCCCAAGTTCACAGTTTTCAGTACCAAATGTTCACACGTGCGTGTACCGTATTCTTGCATTTTAGGTCAAAATTGTGTTGTTTCCTGTCAAAAGTTGTGCATTTAAGGATCCAAAATGTCCATGTTTCGGAACAGAGCTTTCAGATTTCCAACTGAAATTTTAAACACTAGCCTATATTTAGCAAAATGTTAATATTTCCATTGAAAAATGTAACATTTTGAGACCATATATGCATATTAACTGTCAAAATTTATATATTTCTGGGTAAACATGTGCTTTTAATCCCTAATTCAGAGATTTCAGTAGCCAATCTTTGAATTTTCACACATATTATTACATTTTAGGTACACATTTTCTTGTTTCCTGTTAAATTTTAAAGACTGGCTGATATTTGAGGAAATGTTCCATTAGAAATTTAGAATTTTGAACCCAGATATGCATATTAACTGTGAAAATTTATATATTTCTCTGTAAACCTTTGCTTTTAATACAAAATTCATAAGTTTCAGTACACAATTGTTTGCATTTCAAAACCAATTTCTGCATTTATGTACCAATTCTCATGATTCCAGCCAGAATGTGTGCTTAGAACATTATTTTAAATGGCTTTATTAAAATAATGATATCCCACGTGAGAGATACAGGCCCATCATGACCATTGTGCCTTTTGATTCCAAAGTCTACTTTGATCTCTGGCAGTCTGTGTGCCATTTCTCAAGATCTGTGTATACCATGAAAGTTCATGTTCTATATGGACTGGTATATTGAAATTGAAAACTGGCATGTAATCTTGACATCTCACCGAGGCCATCCTTAAACTATGGTATGTTTGTAATATTAAACTCTAAAATATAATTTGAATGTATAAATAAATATATATAAGCATTCAATAAAATTTAAATGGAAAATGCTTTTCTTCATTTTAGCATGGAAATTAATGAGAAAAACAAAAGGTTACTTACGATTTGTCATCTAATATTGAGAAAATCATGAGGAAAATGTTAAGTAAACAGGCTTCAGATACCATTTACTCATGTGTTTTCATCTAATTTTGAGAAAATCTTGAAGAAAATATTGAGTAGCTGACCACAACTACCAGTTCCACATGGTTTTCATCCACCATTTTGAAAATCTTGAAGAAAAGTCGAGGTACCTCATGTGTTTTCATCAAATTTTGACCACAACTATTGAGAAAATCTTGAAGAAAAGTTGAGGTACCGCATATGTTTTCAGCCAGTATTGAGAAAGTGCTTAATAATAGGCTCCAAGTATGAGTTACTTAAGTTTTGTCATCTAATTGGGGGGAAAATCATGGCTTGACCATTAAAGAGCTCTGTTAGTTGCTGAATTCTCAGTGTCAATAATATAGGGGTTGAGCCAGTTGAATAGGATTTTTGCCTTTATTGGTCAGTGGTCATCATTTCATATCCAAGCTTTTCCATTTTGGGCCTAAATTCATTCATTCTTTAGGTAAAATGTTCATGTTTCCTGTTAAAATGATCATATTTGGAACTTAGATATCAATTCTTCATATAAAAATGTTTTCTCCTGCCTAAATTCTCAAATTTTTACATTTTTCATCCATATTTTTTGCTGCTGGACAAAGCAGTTGTTTTTAGTCCAGATTTTCTTGTTTCCTGTCAAAGGTTTTGTATGTTTCTGATTAGAATCTTAACATTTCAAGCAAAATCTTCACATTACTAGTCATTTGAAATTCTTTTTACCATTTTGAATCAGATATATGCATATTAACTATCAACGGTTATATATTTCTGGGTAAACACTTGCCTATAATCCCAAATTCACAGATTTCTGGAACAACTATTTGCATTTTCACACATACACGTGTTCTTGCATTATAGCTGAAAATGTTCTTGTTTCCTGTCAGGAGCTGTGCATTAAGGACCCAAAATGTCCATGTTTCTGACCAGCGTTTTCAGATTTCCAACTTAAACTTTAAACACTAGCCTATATTTAGCAAAATATTCATATTTCCATTGAAAGTTTTACATGTTGAGCACAGATGTGCATATTAACTGTCAAAATTTATATATTTCTGAGTGAACATCTCACATATTCTTGCATTTTAGGTCCAAATCTTCTTATTTTCTGTTACATTTTAAACACTGGCTGATATTTGATGAAATGTTCCATTATGAATTTAGAATTTTGAGCCCAGATATGCATATTAACTGTGAAAATTTATATATTTCTCTCTAAACCTTTGCTTTTAACACAAAATTCACAAATTTCAGTACAAAATCTTTGCTGCATTTCAACATCAATTTCTGCATTTAAGTACACATGTCCATGATTCCAGCCAGAATGTGTGTTTGCAACCTAATTTTAAATGTTTCTTATTCAAATACTGATGCCACTGGCCTATTATTCTATATGGACTGATATACTGAAATTGTAGCGTGACATGCAATCTTGACATCTCACTGAAGCCATCCTTAAATTATTGTCTGTTTGTAGTAATTATATATTATAATATAATTTGGATACATAAGCATTCGATACAATTTAAGAATTGGAAAACAATTGTAGAAAACCTTTATGAGCTTAATTAAGTCTTTCAAAGATGTATGCAAAATTTCTGATTAAATACCTATTTTGCTGAACATTTTGAAATGAAATTGATAGGAAGTCATCATGATGGTTTCATTCAGCAATTTGTTCAAGGGGTCGGCAACTTAATTGAATATAGATACAGAGCCTATACAATTTCCATTAAATCACAAAGTGTGTAAATCCAGAAAAATCATGGGGTTGCTGTTGGGTGGGGGCATGCTACCTCAATAGGGGTTTGGTCGGGTGGGTGGGTGGGTGGGTGGGTGGGTGGGTGGGTGGGTGGGTGGGTGGGGATATAGCTGTGAAAATGGCAGGAGAAGGGTTAACACACAAGAATGTCAAATTGGAGAGAGACACCCCCCCCCCCTCACATACCCCATACAAAAATAAAGGGGTGAGGTCAACATGTATTCAATAAAATATGGTCATATTTTTCTAAATCTATAGAAATAATCTAGATTTTAGAATTATATGCAATTGTAAGCGTTTTATTATAATATTATTATTATTATTATTATTAAGCAGACTAAATTTAATGTACTGTGTGAAGCAACTTTTCAGAATCTGTCTGACAGGGACCCCGACACCCCTCCCTCCCTCCCCCACCCCTCCCCACCTCCACCAACGTACGCACGCACGCCACGCGCGCGCACACCACACACACTCGCACACCCCGCCGCGACCCCCCCCCCACCACACCGACCCGCACGCTTCTTGAATCTCACCTGGGAGTGGGAGTGACTGGCCCTGAAATTGAAACGCCCACCCCGCTTAGCTCAGTTCTGTTTATCAATATGTGAATATCACACAGTAAAAATAAATTTTGACGTGACGGGGAGAGAGTGGACAAACTAAAGCTTTAGAAGGTACCTCAGAAAAAATAAATGAACAACATTTATTAATGATCGGGTCATCGCGTGACTGTAAAGGTTGCTACAAAACAGCCACGGCAATTTATGCAGATCGACTAGCTGCGTCATTGATTACATCTGATTATCAGGCGCATGCCATTGGTAATCTGAGGCATTTTATATTATTTCAGGAAAACAGTGTTATATTATATGCATACTACGTAAAATATACTAGAATCTCGACGAATTGTTCTCAAATATTAACTCTTGCTATTGTCGCTATGCCTACACATCGGCATCGTCCAATTGTACGATCCTCGCCCTCCCACTACGTTCCCGTATCGGGAAGCGTAGCTATGTGAGTGTACTGTTAGTACGATGACACATCCATCGCGCGTGTATTTACGCTGACACAAAAGGCGTGGCTTCGTGCCGAGAAGTTGGTCATATCGCCGAAATGTAGATAGAACGACGATTTTGATTGGGTCGCTCAATTTAGTAACGACGCACGTTGATTGGCTAAAAACGATGCGCAGCAAACATGCGCGCCGTGATTTTGGCTAGTTATGTGGCAGAGAGTCTGTCTGGAGTTACGACGTCCCGGAGGATTAACCCTCTGCCGGCGGGAGAATGTCATCAACCATGTCTTTTACACTGATTTATCGGTATATACATTTTATGTAAATAAATTACATACTTTCAAATAGATAGACTCGCTCTAATCAGGTATAGGGGTATACAACATGATACCCTACAATCTCGGTCGAAGAAATACTATTGGAGTGTAAAATTTAACATTATTGTATCAATGATGATTAATGCTCACCATATTCTTCTTCATCCTCTTCTTCTTCTCTTCGTCTTCTTCTCCCTCTCCTCCCCATTTTCTCCTACTTCTTGTTTATTTTTATCTTTATCTTTTCTATTCTTTCATCATTTTCTCATTTTTCCGTTTCTGCGTAAACTCGTATAACTTCAAGATTGATGACCTGATGAAAGTTACTGATTGTTGTAGCTCCTCCAGACTGGCATAGGGTGTAATATCTAAGTGTAATCTCTCTAGCCAGTTATGTGACATGTGTTGATTGAGGTTGGTCCAATCTTGTAGAACATGTGATCAATTCAGAGAGGGAGACTGCATTCTACCATTCCAGTTTATCCATCCATCATATGACGTCATAATCAACTACGCGACGTGTATGCTGACGTCATGATCAATGAATAATCTTGAATAACTTAGTTAAGCTCGTCACGAACGCTTAAGTTATGACGGACTAAGCGTTGGTGTATCTCTTTACTATTTAATAATCGTTTTGTTGAATATTCTGAAACTAACCAAAGGATGCATCCAGTCAAATTAGTTTTAAAAATATCCAGCAACTTACATATATAATTTTCTAATTGATAATCAATGAGTTCAGGGATCGATCGATCCCAACACGAGCGAGGAGTGCGTGCGTGTGTGTGGGGCTTAGCTAAAAATGGGCGGGTATAGCTAAAGATGGGCGAGCATAGCTAAAACTGGATTCCTCCATTGAAATTTGGCGGATGGTCCTACTTTGTATTTTAAGAACATGCGATGTCAGAGCCTATTGTTGTCAGTGAGCATGTGGAAAATTATAACTTGTGCCTACATCTGATAAGTTTTAGTAAGTTGACCTGGTGTAGGTAGACAACGTGTTTTGCCTGTCATCGTTTGCCTCTTTCAGCTTTATATAGGATGGACGTTTCTGTGTAATTCAATGTAGCATCTGACTGAAGCATTTCTCTGCCATCTTTGCCGGTCAGCTTTTTCACTTCCATATATGCAGTGCGCAAGGGACCTTTCCAGTTCATCCATCCATCATATGCCATCGTGATCAACTACGTGTCGTGACTGGATTTAGTCAGTCTTAAAGGAGTAATAGTCCGACACGTTGCACGAATTGTATGTCATTGCTATTTAATAAACATGTATTAACTGTACATTTATGTGCAATGTGACAGATTTGATTTGCTCTAATGAATGTTCTAGGGAGTGAACATTTCCTGACTGCAGTGATTGGAGTATGGATTTTGGGCCTGTATGAATGACGACGTAACCGTTCATATTTCGGTGTTCAACTCTGGCAGTTTCTGTTGCGGTATGCAGATACTCTCTTTCAGTCTTGCAAGTTGCGGAGAGTATTCCACTAGGTTTTTCTCTACCATTAATACGGCAATAGCAAACCCCATATTCCGCCTGGCTCCATGTGCTATGGTTCCTCTTGCTACTGATGTCTCTGTATAGATATAAGACCATTCTTCCCGCAGACATTCTGTGTTCAAAGCATCAGATTCTAGATTTCTCCTCTCCTGGTCATTTAGAGACTCATTTCTCAGTAGGTTTGTCATATCTCAGGGAGCCTTGTCTCCCTCTATAGTGGGTATGATATCTGGGTTGGAAAGGCTCTTCCATGCAGTTACTGATAGCTGAATACCCTTGTTCAAGATCCCACCTGCACTGTAGACGACTGTTTCGTTGTGCTCCGCGCTGTAGCAGCTTCGCCAACCTGTTACCTAGTGATAGTTCATTTTTCCGGATTGGCTGATCAGGTGTACGTCTCCCCGGTGGTAGCATTCGTATCTCGCGAGATCTCCTTCGGTACGAGATCGGGAAAAGTACCTCGTATGTATTGAGTAGCCGTTGGCCTAGTGATTTCCACCAGAATATGGTGGTAGAGAGAATTGAAACTTAAAAGGACATGAGAGCCAGACAATATTATTTCACGTAAAACGAGATGGCAAGTAGTTAACAGAGAAATAGTGCCTCTGAATTCGTCGTAAAATTCAAATCTGCGGCACACAAAATGAGGTGAAGAATTTGCTGACGTTGCGTAGATGCTGATATCACATGAACCACTGGGTGGATCGAGCCGATTTTAATGTATGTATCAAACTAGTGATACAGAAGTTAGGATGTACAAAAATCAAGACGATCTACACCGTTGCCTTTACAGTCCACTACGGAGATAGGCTGTCTCCAGATATGTCTGGTTTCCGAAGCGGAGTCTGTGTAACAGTCTAGCCGTTGCAATGGCGCAACAAGGTGGCCGGTCATTACATTAGAGGCGTATTCTCGAAGAAGGGGCACCTCTATTTTTAGATTGCGGTGGTTACAGCGTGATTCCTTTCACTTCGTTGATATAAATCCTTCTAAGCACCCTAGTAATCATTTAGTTTGCCTGTTTTTGTGCTCGAGACACAATGGTCAAGTTAGGTTTTGAAGCTGCACACCCTGTTAAGATTCCATATTGTAGAGTGGGGTGGTATCATTCAAACATAGCGATTGTTCAGAGTGTTTTAGTTGGTTGCCCATTTGTTTACACGGGGCTTCTTCATGAGATTCAATTTGGACTTAGTCTTGCCTTGAATTTTCTCTAAATTTGGGAGAGAGAGAGAGAAGAGAGAGAGAGAGAGAGAGAGAGAGAGAGAGAGAGAGAGAGAGAGAGAGAGGATGGGGAGGGAAGGAGAGAGGGAAAGGGAGGGAGGGGGGAGGGGAGGGAGGGAGGGAGGGAGAGAGAGAGAGTGATAGAAGGAGGGAGGGAGAGCGGGGAGATGGAGGACGGTGAGGGGACGAGCGGGAGGGTGGGAGAGGGAAAGAGAAGCACCTTCCGGAATCAAGGAGTATTCGTATAGCCATGTTTACACTGCCAAGTTCATTGAGCCCAAATGCATATTGCGCATATTAGTTATCTTACCACCTTTATTTAATCTTTAAAAAATAATGTTGCCACAGCAACCAGCCTCACTGCCTCTAATATAGGAAACCATTTCTAGCTATGCCCCGCCATTTCTAGCTCTGCCCCGCCCATTTCTAGCTAAACTCCACCCAGTGTTGGAATCGATTTATATTCTTTGAACCATGACCTCCCAGAATCCTATTTCATAGATAACTATACAGGTAAACCCTTTGAATATTTTGAAACTAATTTGACTGGGTGATGTTGTTGCATATGGCAGCAACAGCACTCAGTTAAATTAGTTTCACAATATTCAACCGAATATTTGTTAAATACTACACTCATCAAAGATATACAAGTTGTACTCTTGATGGATTTT